>WOVY01009385.1:0-163548 GCA_013436015.1 Rhipicephalus annulatus
CATGACCTACTACACTCCTGACCTGTTCAGATAGCGGGTTCCTATGGGAGCGCGTGTCCCCGCTCTCGTTCAACCGCTCACCATTGGTGGCGCTACCTATAACCTGTTCGTCTGTTTCTTTACGGTTGTTTTGTAGGCGCTGGTATAAGAATGCCTGCATTCTGTAGTGAACTGGCGGCATATATGTGACTATTTCTTCCCATACATTGCTGGTTAAGCAAGGTGTTCAGAGCGCTTGAGTATTTATAGCACACTGGTTGACAAACGTGGGAACCCGTAGATTTACACGATGTAGGGCAGCCTATGCGTGGTAGCGTGCATTTTATTGCAAAAAATTCTGAATGTCTTTTAGTATTATTATTCTGAATAATTCTAAATTTTGGATCATAAATACGCACTACGAGTGCTTTGTTGGTCAAAATTTGACCACAAAGAGTGAAGATGACGTCAGCGAGCAGGTGCTGACTAGCGCCACGCCGCTCGTAGGTGACGGCCCTAGCGGCAGAAGGTATGAACTAGAACGTGGGCGCTGGAAGAGGTGCTCTCTGGGCAGGTCAGGAGTGTAGTAGGTCATGTACCAAACACCGTGGTTTACTGAGGAGTCAATTTGGCCACTTCATTGCAGAACGTGAAGTTGCGTATTCGCAGTGTGCGAACAGCACACAATGTAACTATAATTGTAATTGTATTACAATGAATGTTTGCGTTTGAATTTAACGTTGCAAAGTAATTAGACTGACGTACAAAAGTTGTGTTTAGCGCAAGTTTCCTACACAAAACAAAAAAAAAGCTGCGTTGCTGAGTAACATATGCGTACTAGTTAAAATTTACGACAAAAATATTAATGTTAGTATTTCCTAACTATTTTGAGACAGTGGCTGTTCTCTGCAGGACAACGTTCAGGCAAATATATAAACAACCATGGAATCGCCGGTCAGCGCAGACAACCCTGATCGCCGCAGCGTTCTCGAGGGGTTGTTCCGCGGAGCCCATCGCAAAGGTTTCTTACGTTACCGTTGCACTTAGTGCATTTTCTCCCGTAATTGCGCCGTTTTGAGAGGCTGGAGAATCCGCGCGCCTGTGCGAGCAAGCGAGAAAGGTGAGCAAACGAAGAACCGATCGATTTGCTAAGCGCCAAGATGCCTGCAGTGCGAGGGGACGGCATCCGTGGCCTGGCGGTGTTCATATCGGATATCCGAAACTGCAAGAGCAAGGAGGCGGAGATCAAGCGCATCAATAAGGAGCTTGCAAACATTCGTTCCAAGTTTAAGGGGGACAAGACACTTGATGGTTACCAAAAGAAGAAGTACGTGTGTAAGCTCCTGTTCATTTTCCTTCTGGGCCACGATATTGACTTTGGCCACATGGAGGCGGTAAACCTGCTCAGCTCGAACAAGTACTCCGAGAAGCAAATAGGCTACTTGTTTATTTCTGTGCTGTTGAACGAAAACAGCGAGTTGATGCGACTCATAATTCAAAGCATCAAAAACGACCTGTGCGCCCGCAACCCAATCCACGTGAACCTTGCGCTGCAGTGCATCGCCAATATCGGCAGCCGCGAGATGGCCGAGACATTTGGCGGCGAGATTCCCAAGCTCCTGGTGTCTGGCGACACCATCGACGTGGTGAAGCAGAGCGCCGCGCTGTGCCTGCTGCGGCTGTTGCGTACCCTGCCGGACATACATACACCCAGCGGTGAATGGACGTCGCGCATCATCCACCTACTCAACGACCAGCACATGGGCGTCGTTACTGCTGCCGTGAGCCTCATTGACGCACTGGTCAAAAAGAACCCGGACGAGTACAGGGGCTGCGTGTCCTTGGCGGTGTCTCGGCTTAGCCGCATTGTGACAGCATCGTACACGGACCTTCAAGACTACACGTACTACTTCGTGTGCCGGCTCCCTGGCTGAGCATGAAGCTTCTGCGCCTGCTGCAGAATTATCCGCCCCCTGACGACCCTGGTGTTCGAGGTCGTCTCAACGAGTGTCTCGAGACCATCCTCAACAAGGCTCAGGAGCCGCCCAAATCCAAGAAAGTGCAGCATTCCAACGCGAAGAATGCGGTGCTCTTTGAGGCGATATCGCTCATCATCCACATGGACCGCCTAGGCGCTGTCATCGAGCCGAATCTGCTTGTGCGAGCCTGCAACCAGCTAGGGCAATTTTTACAGCATCGTGAGACTAATCTGAGGTATCTGGCCTTGGAGAGCCTCTGCCTGTTGGCCACTTCGGAGTTCTCCCACGAGGCCGTGAAGAAGCACCAGGAGACGGTTGTGAACGCCCTCAAGACGGAGCGCGATGTGAGCGTTCGTCAGCGAGCCGTTGACCTGCTTTACGCCATGTGTGACAAGTCCAACGCTGAAGAGATTGTGGCAGAGATGCTGGCTTACCTTGAAACAGCAGACTACTCCATCCGCGAAGAGATGGTTCTCAAGGTTGCCATTCTGGCAGAAAAGTATGCCTCTGACTACACATGGTATGTCGATGTCATCCTGAACCTCATCCGCATTGCTGGGGACTACGTCAGTGAGGAGGTCTGGTACCGAGTCATCCAAATAGTTATCAACAGAGAAGATGTGCAAGGTTACGCCGCAAAGACAGTCTTTGAGGCACTGCAAGCACCTGCTTGCCACGAAAACATGGTCAAGGTCGCTGGTTATATCCTCGGAGAGTTTGGCAACTTAATTGCTGGTGATCAGCGTTCCAGTCCACTGATCCAGTTTCAACTACTGCACTCGAAATATCATCTTTGTTCTGCTGGCACCAGAGCGCTTCTGTTGACCACCTATGTAAAATTCATCAATCTTTCCCAGAGATTAAAACTGAAATCCAGAACATTCTTCGTAGCAACAGCAACATTCGCTGCGCTGACTCAGAATTGCAACAGCGGGCAGTCGAATACTTGAGCTTGAGCCAGATTGCTTCACCTGATGTACTGGCAACAGTTCTGGAAGAGATGCCCCCATTTCCTGAAAGAGAGTCTTCAATCCTGGCAATCCTTAAGCGCAAAAAACCGGGCATGTCTGAAGGCATTAACGCCAGCAATAAAGAAAACCTTCGTGCAGCGCCATTGTTGGTTGATGGTGCTGCTCCTGCAAATGGAA
Organism: Rhipicephalus annulatus; assembly: GCA_013436015.1. NCBI lineage: Eukaryota > Metazoa > Arthropoda > Arachnida > Ixodida > Ixodidae > Rhipicephalus > Rhipicephalus annulatus. Next base: position 3,107 of record WOVY01009385.1, read on the forward strand.
CCACAGCCCCTGCAACTATGGACCTGCTTGGCCTTTCTCTTGACCAGACTGCTCCACCTGCCCCAGCAGCATCGACAAATGGCACAACAGCTTGCTTAGTAGATGTGTTTGAAGACCAGTCTTCAGGAGCACAGGGCGGCACAGCTGTGGTGGTTTCTAGTGAGGAGGGTCTCAAAAAATTTGTGTGCAAGCATAATGGCATCTTGTTTGAAAATGATCTTCTACAGATTGGTGTCAAGGCCGAATTTCGCCAGAATCTTGGCCGTGTTGGGCTCTTTTATGGGAACAAGACTGCATCCCAGTTTCAGAGCTTCCTGCCCAACGTGACGATTGACAACATGGCACTAAGCATTCAGTTGAAGCCAGTGGAACCAGCCATTGAAGCAGGAGCACAAGTTGAGCAGATGGTCAATGTTGAGTGCGTTCAGGACTTTGCAGAAGCTCCCGGACTGGTTGTGCAGTTTGTTTATTGTGGTGTGCAGCAGAAGTTTACTCTACAACTGCCAGTATTTCTTAACAAGTTTTTGGAGCCAACAATTATGAACTCGGAGTCATTCTTCTCACGCTGGAAGAACCTGAGTAGCCCTGGTCAAGAAGAACAGAAAATATTCAAGGCACGTTTTTCCATGGAGAATGAGGGCATCCGCAGCAAACTCTCTGGCTTTGGCATGCAGCTCCTGGATGGTATCGACCCAAACCCGGACAATTTTGTCTGCGCTGGCATCATCCACACTCGTGCTCTTCAAATTGGTTCTTTGCTGCGACTTGAGCCGAACCGGCAAGCACAGATGTATCGGCTTACCATACGAAGCAGCAAGGATGGAGTGTCCAAGATACTAGTTGACCTTCTCCAGGAGCACTTCTAGAGTGCCCATCTTCAGGCCTCATCAGGCTGACTGATATTTTTTTTTTTACTCTGCTGTTAAAAAGAAATGTACTTAAATAGCTTGGTGTTGGAGTTTCTTCCTGTGGATATGTTTATTTCACTTACTTTTTTTCATTGGCCAGTAACTGTTATATGCTGTTAGTTTGTGTACTCAGCATGAGCAGAGCAGTTTTCATCAAACCTCAGATCAGTTGTATTTTCCATCACTCCTTTCCTACAAGTCCCAGGGAAATGGAAATGTACCGGTTATGTAAGCATGCAAAGGAATGTGTAATGTCAAACTGTGGCAAGATTTAAGCTAGTCACATCAAGAGCAACACAGTACAGTGTGACACTTGCATTCTTTTTAATTATTTTTTTTTACTGATTAAGTAGCTCACTACATTGAGATTCAAGCACAAGAGAGGTCCTTTTTTTCATGTTGTCTGTTACACTATGGTCAATTGTGATACCTCGTCTTTTCATGCGGTTATTCGCATGTGATGGTCACCATCGTCTGTTTGAAATGTGCCCTTCGGTTTTTTGTCCTTTTGTCACACGCTCTTGAAACAAATCTTGTTTGTGCTGCTGTAGTATAATGGTAGGCTAGGCTGTGTAATAAGCTGTCTTTTGTTTGTTCTCATTGATATTGAGATTGTGAGGGTCTTTGTAACTCCTCAAAATTTAAGTGGTTACTTTATCTGGTGTAATAGCTGTGTAATAGTTTTGTGCTTGCAATTTACCTATTGGCGTGAAATTCTAGGTTTGCTTCCCTGACATTCCAATATAGTGTGTTATGCTTTTCCTCTACACCTGCAGTTCCCTGTAAAGGCCATTGTCGGGACTTACGTGTACTCCTGTAACTTTACTGTAGCTGTGCATTGATACCACTCTTGTCCAACTGATAAAAATGAAGCCTGCAATTTTTCGCGCACAGATTGTGCCATGTTTGAATGTTTACATTGCAAAGGGCTTGTGTAGTTATATTTAAGTCACTGATAAAACATGGTTATGTGCACTGTGCACATTCTCCAGTATGACAACTGGGCCTTTTGTTTTGTCTAATGTTGCTCTGGGCGCTGTAATAAAGAACTGCTCATTCTTACCTTTCCCAAACTCTGCTTTGCACACACCTCAGCTTGGAAAGGCAGCATGAACGCAACCTGTATTGCTGCTTTACTAAGTGTTTTGCAAAGCATTTGGCTATGTAAAGAAACTAGCTTTGCTTGAAGCATTCAAATTGTTCAAATTGTGTAGTCGTGTGACATTCACATGAATGTAGTGTTATACACTGCTGTTGATAGTTAGCCTCGATTCGTGGGCAGGTGTTCGTTGCATACTGCAAGCGTTATGCTATTCCAAGGTGTTAACGAGCACTTGCAGGAAAATTGTGTTTGGTGTTGTGGGGGGAAGGGGGGGGGGGTATTCGCACAATATTTTTGCTGCGGGCAGTGAACTTGTCATGCTGCTGGCATTAATCAGTGTTTTAGGTGTAAATGGAAACTCATTTTATGTAAAGATTTTTTTCGGCTACTAGATGCTCTTGTGAATCTGATGAGCCAATAAATGCTTAGCAAATATGTCATCTGTAAAGTGGACTTTCATTGTTCTTCCATTTGGGTCATGATACAAAAGAAGTTAATGTTAGTCTGTGGATGGTAAGTAGTGCTCCCATAGCCTGCTTTCCTATGTTATGGCTAGGTTGGCTTACCAGGGGCAATCTTGTATGGTCTTTACAATAAAACATTAGCAATATCGCACCCCTAGAAGCTGTATGGTTTTCTACTAAGCAGACAATTGATGCCAAGCAAGCAGTCACATTTGCATATACAATTAATGTGCTCTTAAAGTTGTGTGCAAATATGTGTGTATGCACAAATTCAAGTGTTCTTAGAAGCCTTGCCACGGGACATTTGTTGATGCATAGTGTAGTTCTTTGAAGAAACGAGAGATCAGTATTTAAGCGATTACAGGAAATCAAGTGCTTGAGCCGTTGCCAAAACATGCCAAGCTCTTCTGTGCTGTTGGCAGTGTAGCGTATGCATAGATGTGAGCCTTTGTAGTGCCGCTAGAAATGTTTTAGAAGCCCAGAGTTAGGGTGCACCAACCGCACAGGAACACAACTGGCCATACCTTTGTGATGGCCAGGGCACCCAATTCCTTGTACATTAAAGTAAGCAACCTATGTTTTTTTTCTTTCCATGCTGTGCGATGAGGCACAGAGATGCACAGAATTAGCATTTCCATCCACGTTAATATAACCTTGAACCAACAGCCAAAAAGTGCCTTTTTGCATTTAGTTGCTCCATGCCATTATTACCTAGTGAATAATGTTGATGGTGTAAGCTAGTGACATAGTGTGTGACTGAACACTGGGTATTTAATAATGAATATGCTTCAATTTAAAAGTATTGATTTTAAAATCGTTCAGTGACTAAAAACATTTTAACTGTCGGTTTTTCTCTGCTCTTACAACAATGTTTTATTTCAAGATCTGTTTTTTTTTTCTTTCTTGCTGTTTTAAGACATGTGGTAAGAACAACAGCTTAAGCAACAGGACAGTAAAGAGGGTCATCTAAATTTAACGTCTTAGTGCAATGTACACTAACTACGATAGCACCCTAAACCCTGTTTTGCGTCCCATTGTAAACCGGTCCCTGGCTTATTCTGCACACAAAGTTTTGTGTTGTGCTAAGGTTGAAAATATAAGTTGCCCTGATTCAAGGCTTAAGGCAAAGGAGACACAGCACAGAGCGTTCCGTTATGTACTGCCTAGCCTAAGCTGCTATCATGTACGACAAGCAGGTTTTTGTATGTACAGTGCTGGCCACTGGTCAATGCAAACCTTTAGCTCAGCTAAGCCATAGTGTACACATAGAATTTCACAAGCTTTAGTGTTGTTCTTATGTGCATACTGCTATTATGCACTTGTCTTTCAACTGCTGTCAGTTTTGCTACGTTCAACGCCCTCAGTAAGTGGTATTGCAGTTAAAAAAAAAAAATCTTTTGTTTCACACCTTGGCAACCATTGTGTCGTGATGCATGTGAACTGATAACACTTATTACAAAAAGCAGGCACATGGACTCGTTTTACAGGAATCCATATACATGGGATACTCAAACTTGAAGAGCTACTCACCCATAAACCAAAATTCAAGGACAGTTGTGATGTGCTTTTACAAGCTGAAATCATGCTATGAAACAAGTCCTCTAAGCAAAATGCAGGTCCATGTACTGGTGCATGGTAACTAAGCAGTGTTTGCATGTAAATCGTGTAAAATATTTATTGAAGTTTAGCAGTGCCATGATCTATAATTGAAGAATTGAACCTGAACCTGTCAATGCATACTACCAGGCTATAAAATTGCAATCTCTATATTGTGGTTAGCACAGTCCGAGTAAAATATTCATCCAGCATTTCACCCTACTAGGTTTCTAATATTTCTAAGGTCACATCAAAGCTGCAATTTTGCTCCAAGTGGTGAAAGATGATCTCAATATGAAATTTAATTTGGCAGGGAAAATTATCCTCGCCCCAAAGGCACGCCGTAAGGAGTGGTGATATCTCCGCTTCTCTTTAACTTCGCTATACGCAAGTTGTCCACTGCTATCCAACGTGAAGGGCATCAGCCATACGCTTTACGCTGATGATAGTGCCATCTGGTGTCCCGGCGGTAGCAAAGAGGAAGTCGAGACTGCACTCCAAGAAGCCATTGATCAGACAGAGCTCTTTTTTGCTGGCACAGGGCTGAGGTGCTGCTCGAGTAAATCGGAGCTGCTTTTATACAGGCCCAATAGAAAAGGAGCCAGGCCAAAAAACTTGAAGCCTTTATCAGAGGTAGACATTGTACTTCACACCGAAAATGGCACCCCCCTTCCGAGAGTGGACGCTATTAGAGTGCTGGGCATGATTATACAGTCGCACGGCTACAACGGACAAGTTATTGCTAAGATTTCAACCAAAACAAAGTACATGATCAGGTTGATTAATAAGGTTTTGAACAGAAGGGGGGGACTCAGAGAGGACAATCTACTGAGGCTCTTTCATGCATTCCTCATGAGTCACATAACGTAGGTTTGCTGCCATGCACTCTTGGTATGGATTCGAAAAGAAGAAGCTGGAACTCTGATCAAAAAAAGCATAAAGAGGGTGTTGGGCATCCACGTGCGAACAAGCACTGAACGGCTTATGCAGCTAGGAGTTCATAACACCCTAGATGAGATCATTGAAGCCCAAAAGACTGCACAGCTAATGCGCCTGTTATCTACGCCGGCTGGTAGGAAGATTCTGTCAATCCTAGGCCTCAGTCTGACGCACGTAGAGGATCACCGTCTTCAACTACCGGATGAACAGCGTACTGCCATCCAGGTCTCTCCATTTCTGCAAAACGTCTATCCTCGGCACAACGTAAAAAGGCACCGGGCTAGGGCCATCACACTTCTGAAGAACATCAGGAACGATCCTCATTCAGTGTGTTTTGTTGATGCGGCTCAGTACAGTTGCTCAGATAGGTTTTCTGTTATTTCCGTGAATCATATGGGTTCTATTATCAATGCTGCGTCAGTTAGGGACACAACTCCCTCAAGAGCCGAACAGTTGGCTGTAGCCTTTGCCCTCTTGGATGACAGTAGATCGCAAATCTTCACCGACTCAAGGTCAGCGGTCAAGGCTTTCGCGTCTGGTTCCGTCTGTACTGAAGTATTTAAACTACTTGAAAATAGGACACTTTCTCCACATACCATTGCCTGGTTTCCTGCACATCTCGAACCTCTACTGGACTCTCTAGTAAACCTGAATGACACTGCTCACTCCCGGGCGCGCGCACTAACCCTCCGCGCTGGGGAGGACGTAGGTCCGCAGGTTGGCAGTGAGATGTTCAGGGACGCTTTACTTACATTCAGTGAAGTGGCTTAACACTACCAGTTGAGTAGGCGGTCATTTGCTCCTCCGCACAACAAGTTGTCTAGACCTCAGGCCATCACGTTTAGAATGCTCCAGACCAGGTCCTATCCAAGCCTATTTTTCCTCAGCATAGTCTCCTCAGAGGCTTTTGACTCTACTTGTTCTGATTGTGGTGAGGTTTGTGACTTAGCACATATGCTCTGGCAGTGCCCCTCGTTACGGGGCCCAAGTCGGCTTACACACGAAGATTGGGACTCTGGAAGATTGGTACGAGGCAGATGGCACCCCTTCCGCTTATTGATGGGGAGGGGGGTATAGCTACAACTCTGGGGTGCATGCCCACACTTTTGTCTCATTCCTGCAATTTCCAATTAAAGTTAATGTCTGTCGAGTAAGGTAAATAAAGCCCTTGCATAACCCTTCATTTTAAAGGTGTAGAGTGTTGTTAGTACAGTCATGTCATTAATATGGATGTTCATGTTTTTCAGGAAAACCATGAATAATGTGAGCTGTTTATAATGTATCAAGATTACCAAGAAAACAACAACAAAAAAGCTTTAAGCATCATGAAAACACAACATTTATTTAGTCAAAAGTGAGTAAATGAAGATTTGCACTGATGATTTTAATGATACCTCAGGGCAAAAGATGCACAAAATGTCAGCTGCTCTGAATGAATATTTGGAATATCTTACGGCTGCTTTGAATTTGCATGATTTGCTTTTCTGAGCAGAGAGCTGCATCCACTTATCTTTTACACTTGCTACAATCTCCTTTCACCTAAGAACTGCCCAGAGGGTGCTCAACCTTGACCTTCGTATGTCCCCGTAGTGTTAGTACAGTTGAACCCCTTTGCAAGAGACATTGATCCAACAGACTAATGAATATAAGAGACACTTGTATGCTCACGTTAAATAGGTGTCGATAGAAAAATGTATGCACGGTACTCTGCTTACAAAAGACACCTCATACAAGAGACAATAATTGCTGCCTGGTGCATGTCTCTTATAAAAGGGTTTAAAACTGTAGATCAGATGACACACCAGAGGTGAATAGATCAGACAAGGGGCAAAAAAGAGGTGGATAGAACTCTGCTATCAAACTTCCCCAGAATCATGGTGTTACTGTTATCAAGTTACACTTTGTCTCTGTTTGGCTGTCCTGATGTAAGCAGCACTGTCAAGTGCCTTTTTTTCCTGCTTGCCCCCCACCTGCACACTGCTTTGATTCAATGTGAAACAGCATGTAAAAAAATGCTAAAAATAAAATTGCATGCATCATCTACATTTCTTCTTGTAAGAACTGTCTATAGTCCAGACTACTATTTTTTATTTCAATGAAGCAGCGAATGGTCAAAAAGCGCTCACTAAAAATTTTGTTTATACTACAGGGTGTATAACAAGACACCACAGTGTTAGTGGGATGCAGAAAAGCACGTACACTTGAACCCCTTTATCAGAAGCACTAATGTAAGAGAGAAATGGGTATAAGAGACACCAGTAAGCCTGCATTAAAGTAGGGGTTTCATAAGAAAATGCATGTGTGGTACCATGCCTATAAGAGGCACCCCATATAAAAACGAGACTTGTTCTTTGGTGCATGTCTCTCATAAAGGAGTTTAAGTGCATCATGTGACCGTCTTCAATGTTATTTGGTGCACATCTCTTATAAAGGAGTTCAAGTGTACCATGTGACCGTCTTCAATATTTGCAGCTGAGTTTCGCTTGACAAATTTCTTATAGAAAAAGGTAGTTCAGAAATTCTGCGCATACTTCATGTTTAATCATGCAGTACAACTGCACGATCTCAACTCCTTATCATTACAGTTGGTGCGATACTACAGTGTACGTATCACAGTTATCCCCGTTACAGTCACAAAAGCCTTGCATTTCACTGTCTCAGTAGTACCATTACTTTAGTGCAACAAATCATTGGGATAATGTAGAAGACCACAGTGATGGATAGGACCTTAATGTGGTCACTCATTTATTGTGCAGAAACGGACAGCTACCAGTAGCATAATGGAATGAACATCTCTCGCCTTTTGCGTTAACACCTCGCACTGCAGTTCAAGTGCTGCTGCTTATATTATTTGTAACAGCTGGCGAGGATTGCATTTTTTTTTTCAGAATTGGTTCTGTTTAACTTCATTTCACAATAAAGAGAAACTCTGTTTAAACAAAGTTTGCAAGTCTGCATTTAAGCGTCCAAATGAAGTTCATGCCATAGTTCCTTTGCCCACGAGTTTGATTTGGGTTAGCTTTATTTAAAGAAAACTTACCATACTAGCATAATATAAACAATGAAAGATCGTTGTCACAAAATAAAAAAAAAATTGGCCCGTATCTGGATGTTTCACTGCAAATGTCGTCGAATGATGACAGTTTTTCATTTGGAGAGAGTGAATAAAGCATTTATTTGATGTTCTGCATGATAAAGTCGGTGAATGGGATTCTGGAGGCGCTGCGTTAAAGTGCCTCCATGCACGCTGTGGGTAGGTGCCACCACTGTATCATCTTAGCAAAGTGCAGGAAACACCCGCTTTTTCGTGCATAGCGTTCCATTGTCAGCTTAGCGTAATAAAAGCTATGTTCCTTAGAATTACTTATGCATGGCTTTTATAGTATAAAGAAACCTGCCACAGTATATTGACGTGTTAATGTTCTGCCTCTGATTTGCACAAAATTTGCTTTTTAATCGATACTACGTACAAGTGTCAATGCAGAAACCAGAGTAATAATGGTGGGCACTGCGAATGTGGTTGGATTTCAGAATTGAAAGGCAAACATAATAAAAGGCAAAAAGATGAGCCGTTTAGATTAAACGACAGACCAAAATTTTTCCGTCAAAGTATCCCAAGATAGACTATCGTCTATAAAAGCATGACTGCTTGCCCAGTAGCCTGATGCCTAAATTAAAATAAGTGTGCAAATATGATTCACTTTCAGTTGGCAATACAAGACATGTGGCTTTTAATAACACAAAGCTAACTAATACTATGACAAATACACATACTGGGGCTGAGAGCTGGAAAAGCTGTTTCATTGTTCAAGTACATTGTACTATAATATGTAGTATAAATTCTTAAGCAGTAGAACTATTGCATGTAGAACACCTAGAACATATTTAAGTAGTCTTAAAAAAAAAAGAGTCAGTGATGAAAGTAACTTTTTACTTTTTGGAGCATACTTTGGAGCAGGAAAATTACTGCTTTGGAGCAGCCATAAGTGTTTTTCGAGCAGAAAAAATGCTAGTTTGGAACAGCTATTGGTGTTTTAGGAGCAGATACTAAATTTTCAGTACAATAATTAGAGTTGGAAGCATTTTCGAAGCATCTTGTGAATATTAACATTTATTATGAAATATATTTAACCGACAACAATCAATGTAAATTTCATGAAGCAAAACAATGACGGGTTGTCAAAATTGTGCTGTGAAATCAGCTATAAATTAAAATATATATTTGTGGCAGAAATCATCAAACGGGAAAGGCTGAGCACCATATCTTAGAAGTAACCACAGTCCCATACAATTGTTGCCAAATAAGCAGTAATCGGTATGAGACAAAAGCTATCCTGCTCACATTTCATCTCACTAGACTGCATGTCTAGATAAAAAAAAAACTGTCAAATGAGCTATATGCTTAATATGCCAGTTCTTGTTGCATAAATGATATCAAAGCCGACTATGCTGCACACTACACTAGCACACTGAGATGACAGTACAGATTCTTTTTAGTTTCGTTAGGACTACAGAGTAAAAGTTCATCATTCTCATTCTTTCAATGTCATTTTGGAGTAGGTTTGGAGCAATTAGTAACAACAATTAAAGATTAAAGCATCATGGCACATTTCTTTTTTGGAGTAGTTTGGAGCAATCGGAGCAGCACTTCCATCACTTCAGAGTTATCTTTAAACAAGCAAAAATTACTTAAAGTTAAAGCTGGACCAAGCAGCTTCGAGACAAGCCCACACTATAGGGACTGGAGAGAAAGTAGCGAACTTGCAAGACTAATGTACTCAACTACGATAGATATTAGATTTTCTTGCATTGCATAGTTCTTCGAAAGTAAAAAAATAAATAAATAAAGGTCACATTCTGAAGCAACGGGCCATCATTCTTTTATAATGCATTTCAACACCTCTCTTGCTTGCTCCATATTTGTTATGAAACTGTTCAGTGCACCGGTCAATGCATCAGAGTAATAGACAGCCAAATGATCTGGAGCCAGCACCAAAATTTGCGACATTACACTCGAGACTATCTGTGTGTAAATGTCATCACACGCCTCAAGAACAAAACCAAAACTGGTTTCAGGCAGGCTGTTATAGCGAGTTATTCAGTGCATTTCAAGGCTTGCCAATATTTCCTCTAGGAATTTAAGTACTTTCACTTAAAAACAGTAAACAAGTAAATAATTAAGTAAGCAAATAAATAAAAAGTTTGAAGCACCATGTCGGCATACACCACAGTTAATTGTGTACGTGAGTGTCATGTAAATTTTAAGTCACTTGGGTTCACAACTAACTACACTTCATTTATCAATATTCATGTACAATGCTGAAAATAATGCTTGCCACATTTAATCCTTCTCTACTATGTCACATGAAGTCAGAACTTTTTTATACTATTCACAGCAAAAGCAACTTTATGGTAGGGACAAAATATAATGAACACAGTCGTGCCATTTATATAATTAGCATACAGAAGGTAAGTGAAATGTGTAGGCTTGTGCAAATACTCGATTGCTTTGAATATTCAAACGAATACTACAGTATAATAATTTGTTTCAATTCACATTTAATTGATTCAATATTAATCCGCATGTAATCCCCCTCGTAAAGGCAGTTTCACTGCACCAAAGGAGTGAAAAGCCGTGAAAACACCTAATCAGAAGGAAACCTTGAAGTGAGAACGTGAAGCCCCACTTCAAGGTTAAATGAACATATCACCCTCACATTGATTAATCATTATTTAGGTTTAATACTGCTATATTGGCTTATATGCTCCAAGTATAGTAAACTTTAAAACGTAACATATTTTACAGGTAATCACTAATCACTTTCATTCTACCGAAAGTCAAATCCTGCTACTATTTAAAGTTGTTTCCTTTTCTTCAGAATGAGAACAAAAACAAAAAAAAGGCATGTGTACAGACATTATAGCAATTTTTTTAGGCAGAGTGGTGCTGCGCCATGCAACGCACGAGCCACCTCCACACAAAAACTATAGTGCCTAGAATATATTCTAGGCACTATAACTCTAGTGTGAGGCTGGCTGCTGTGCCATGTGGCACAGGAGACCATGGAGAAAGGAGACCTAAAATTCACTATTCATACAAGCCTAGAAAAGCGTGTTTCTTCGTGGCCTCAACATGCCACCTGAAAGAGATGCAATGTGCCATTGCACATACATGCAAAAGTAAATAATGGAACAACCTCCATATTCTTGGCTGAAGGACTTTCATGCAAATAACATTCACCTTTTGATTCTACAAATACTTTTGTAAACTTTCAAATACATTCGTCACCATGACTATGGCTGGAAGGAGGAGAATTCACAATGGAGACAAGAGAGAGAGAACGAAGGCATTTGCTAGCAAATGCAGGGTTTACTGCAAGTGTGCAATACATATCTGCATATCCTGTAGAGGAAGGCAAAACAAAAAACATAAAAAGCGTTTTACACAGATGGACAAACAGATTATAAAGTGCACGGAAAGAAACCACCTTGCTTTACCAGTAACTCCATTGGACAGAATAACCATCCTGAAGCTTGTGATGCATTTCATAAGCAAAATTTGCTGAAATTTGCCGTGCACTGGTGTCCACTCGATAATGCAGCTAATAACTTAAGGTGGCAGCCCCACTCCAGCGACACCCTCTCCGCATTTCGGTCATTGTTTGCTGATGCACTACGCTTACTCCACTCGTCGTATTGATGTGCATTGCATTGCAATAGACAGCTTACGTTCTCCACTTTATAATGACAGCTAGCATTGTTGCCTAGTCTGAAGCAGTACTGCACAGCAATGAAAACTGTGAACAAAAAATTTTGCTGTACAAGCCTCGATTGTACTGGCAGTGGAGCAAAACTGTTCCAACATAACCAAATAAAATTTTCCGAGCCTCTTAATGAAGTGTTATACAAGGTTTCTTGCATAAAATATATTACAAGTAAAGTAATTAGAAAGTGGTGCAGGCTCCAATTAAAATGGGCAAAACAATGTAAGTTTATGAGTAAATAACATTTTCTTTTTTTGAGTAGAACAGTAATATTTAATGGGTTTCAAGGCTACAATGTACTTAATATCTACATGAAGTTGTGTTCTGACAAATAGTTCATAAATTATTACTACTACTAATTCGGCAATGTATGGCTTCACTTGTTCAGGCATTACCGACGAAGGGACACAACTATTCAAGCTGAAACTCTGAAATCTTCAATATTGAAGCATCAAGCTTTTCTCTGACTTTCTATAAAGAGGAACTTGTCAGTTAATTAGAAATTGGTAGGACAATAATCAATTTAGCTGAGCTAATTTGTTTAATTAACTTACAAGTAATTAGGATAGTACTAGCTGTTATTGAACGTAAGCTTTTTAATGCAATACAGCTCACATCAATACTATGAGCGCAGCAAGTTTAGTGTGTCGGCAAACAATGACAGAAATGCAGAGTAAGTGCCGCCGCAGTGGGACTGCCACCTTAAAGGGTTACAGTAACCATTTTTTCATACGGAGAGAAAATGTAACTGATATGTACATAGTGCTGCCAGACACATGCAAGCCATACATCATTCCACTGCATGCAGTGGAGAGCAAACAACCTTTCATGAGAGATTTCTTGCTCTCTTCTGCAGCTTTCGAGGCAGTGGCCTGCCCTTGCCATCATAACCTATGTGATATTCCATAAATGCCATATATTTCATGCATTCTTTCCGAGGAAGACGCACCCATTGTGTCACGATTTCTTTGTTTCTATCAGCCACATTTGCCAAACACCAATATTGAAAAGAGTTACTATAAGTGCACAGCAGAAAGAAAAAAAAAAGGCCACGCACTGTTGTCGGTGCACCCCACCTGGAAGAAACATTGAGGAGGAATGGGGAACGTAAACATCGCGACTTTTCTGTCGCCATTATTACTATGTCCACAAGAAAGCTTTGTGGGATTATACAGAGCGATTTGGTAGCAATTATCACAGAGACTAAGAAAAAACACACAGACAAACACTCGTCCATGTATTTTTTGTTTTCATCTCTGTTAGCGATGTGCTGCCAAATCGTCAAAATAGAACCATGCCAACTAGCCCAAATGTCTACACATCTAGACTATACTGAATGGAAAGGCATTGTTCTTTTAGTTCACTCTCATTTGTGAAAATTAGATGTTGCAGGGCCCCTCGAATAAGTGTTGCAAAACAATGGAGTGACTGCAACAGTGTACTCTGACAAAGCCAGAGCGAAATAGTGGGACAGAAATGCACTTCTTTTCTAAATAGATGGTCTTCTTCATCCACCACGAACGTGTTTAATCCAATTCCTTTGCCATCAAGCTCTCTAGCCTCAATTTTTTTAGATTTGGTGTTTGCACCTCCAACAGCTTGTCAGTACTTGCAGAATAAAACACATCACAAAATTGAGCATACTAACCACTGGTATTTTCAGTTGCTAGGGACCACTATATACACATAATTTCACAACGAACTCGGCCTCTGAAGGTAATATTGACTCTCCCAAGACTGTACGAGACAATAAAATGCCCTTGTGACACAAACTGAAGGCAGTGGCAACGAAAGTATGCACATTATTGAACTCAAGCTGTTGTGTTCTATTATAAGATCATTGTAAAGCTTTAAAGCGGCAGTAAACACGAACACGCACACATCCACAAGCACATATCCACAAGAACATATCCACATGCACACATACACACAACAGATATACTTGCTTACCCATTTCACAGAAACCACCAAAACTGCCCAAGGTGGCTCGTCGTTGTACGACATTTCATGACACCTTTATTGAACTTTCTTTTTCCCATCTGAGACTACACAAGCAGGTTTTAAACCAAATGTGCGAGAAATTCACATATAAGCTCTACTACAGTCGAATCCCTTCACAAGAGACACTGATATGAGAGACAAATGAGTGTAAGAGACACCAATACGCCTCCAGTAAAATATGGGGGATATGAAAATGCATACAACGTCCCCTGCTTATAAGAGATATCTCACATAAAAAACTAGAATTGCTGCCTGTAGTGTTCCTCTTATAAAGGGGTTTAACTGTACAACTATGATTGGCACAGCTATCCATCACAACCCACAATGCTCAGCTATGTGGTGGTTGAATTACCACATCTTGCATCTACCCAACGAAACTTGCAAGAAAGAAATGGAACTGCAAGACTTGTTCACATGCATTCATTAGGCACTTTATTAATCCACAATTTGACAAGAGCTTCCATTCAGCTCATCTCTGCTGTACATCAGGATTCTTTTACTCAAGAGCAGTCACATACAAATGCTTATCAGAAACAGACAGCTTAGCGAAAAGTTAATTATGACATTGCGTTTCACAAAGCACCATCGCAGTTTGTACCCTCAAATGTCAGGCAGTACAACACATTCCCCAAATTAATGAAAACGAGTTTCAAGAATAAGCATAAAAAAAGCAATATTGTTCAAAACTCCTTCACACTGCATCTTCAGATAGAGAAGGTTATGTTAAAATATGCAAGGCACAAACCTGTAGTTGATGATTACTGCCGCAACACATTGTGGAGCTATCTGAAACATCCAACAACAACCTTTTGGTAAAAGCACACAGATATAGTTAATGACAGCATATGATTTGCTGTCCAAGTTGGTGAATTTGAATAGATGTGTCAACCAATCCAACTTCCTTACCCACATGATGTCACAGTGCAGGCAAATATATTCAGAATCAAAAGGCACAAATGCAAAGCAGTTTTGTGGGCGGAGCTTGTACTAAATTCTTTGGTTCTCACCAAATGTAGTGCTATAAGACACTGCATAAAAGTCATAGTAGTGGCCCAAATTCTTTCATTTATCAGGACAGCATTTCAATACTTATTAGTCTTGACTGGCCAAAAAGCTTATAAAATTACATTTTCCAAAACGACACAAAAAAAAAATTACCATATTCAAAGCTGCCACTGGTCATAGAGAGAACTAGGAACGAGCCTGCAGTGGCCTGTTCTACAGATTCGCCATTGACATGCGTTGTCCTCACACGGCCATGCAACTTGTCAGATACAAGAGACCCATGAAATGGTGCATTTGCACCAACTGCAGCAGCCGATAATGCCACTAGCTGTCCACCACCTTCAAGCATAAATTTTCCCCCTTTATTTCGAGCAACTGTATTTTTATGAGGACATACACAA
This sequence comes from Rhipicephalus annulatus, assembly GCA_013436015.1. NCBI lineage: Eukaryota > Metazoa > Arthropoda > Arachnida > Ixodida > Ixodidae > Rhipicephalus > Rhipicephalus annulatus. Next base: position 18,287 of record WOVY01009385.1, read on the forward strand.
AATAATCTGTGTGCCAGTGTCCCTGTGCATGTTCAGAAAACTTAGATGATGAGCACTCAAGTATACTGCTGCCCATAGCCCAGGAACAGCTTTGGGGATATATATATATATATATATAAAAACAGAGAGAGAGAAGCTGTTCACATTCACATGCTATCAATTAAAGTGCTTTGCATTTCCATAAAGGTTTTAAAAAATTGATGGTACATGCAACTATATTACCACAAACCAAAATATCACTGCCATCACTTTGAGCATGCAAAAGTAATATTACTCATGGGTCTCTGGGTCTTTAAAAAGTGCTTATGCCATAATTTTCGCAGCTGCTAGAGCAATAAATATTTATGGCCTTAGCATGGCATGTTTTCCTTTGGCAAAGTTCACTAAACACTCATGAAGAATTTGAGCACACTACAAAGCTGGATCACATCAGCCTTGTTAATAAACCTTTAAGCACTCTAAAATGACAGTTTACAATATGCACATGCTAGAAATAAAAATTTTACTATAATCAATCATTCTTTTTTTTTTTACATTACTAAAGTTGAAATGTCAAACATGAAGGCAATGATAACAGCAATCCTTCCAAACTGGCCTTTATTTTCATGTAGCTATATCTAAATGTGGTGCAACACTTCCAAGTGGCACCAGGCTTTTATTTTTTGATGTGCTAACTCTTTCGGACAGTGAATATGTATGCAAGTCAACAACTGTAAACTACAATTGTCACATTAAGCTACAGTTTAAAATGCAATGAAAAATTCTGAATGCTCGCATCACCGACCATCTCTGCCGCAAATGCAGCATCTTTTTTTTTTGTAGTTATTTCAAGTGGAGACATTAGTGCTCAACTTGCACTGAACAAAGCATATACAAAATTTCAACAAGATGAAATTACGAAGAAAAAGTTGGACCTACGAACATCACCACGTACTGCCGCAAGGAAATTAACATAGTAATGCAAGGTCATACCTTTTTTGATATTTATTTCCTTTTGTTGTGTTTGGGCATGAGTTAGCTGTACTCGACCACAGCAGAGACATTTTTTTCTAGATGAAATGGTGGCCATTGCTTATGTTGAATGGCAGGTGCTCAAAAGTGACCCAACTATGAGTTGTCACACTACCTTGACCTTATATCATGAGCTTTTGATACCATGCAAAGTGTTCTTTTACCCTTTAACATGTGAAATTAGAATGTCGAATTCATGGTGACAAACATGTAATTGTTTCAATTTGCATCCTCTTACGGCTACACATACAGAGAAATACAAATGTTTACACATTTTATATTACTACTGCCGTTACCATTCAATGGTTCAGGTGTTAATATGGATCTATGCACAATACGTTACAGCACCAAAAATATCCAGCCACAAAAACTAAGTTTATTTTTTCCTATTCACATCTAATTTTATGTTGACGGTACCACCATTTTTGAAAAGGCTTACGTGCATCGCTACAGTGGACACAACAATGGCGGCTATACAGTTACTGAGCGACATTGGGCTACTCTAAAAGCATAGAGGCTCAATAGAGAAGTTGCAAAATGTAACAGCATAATGATGTGGTGGCATTGCAGCAAATTTCGACAGAGGTAACCACCGTGGACATCACCATAGCTCGAGATGCCCCAAGTGAGCTTTCAAGGAAATGAACAGCAATTATGATAAAATATATTATTGTTTACCTGAACAAACTAGAGTTTCCATCTGACAAATATGTTTAAAGGCAGCAGATATGTAAAGGAAGAAGTTGATAACCAGCATATTTGCATGTAGTTTATCTCTACACACCCATTGCATTTAGTTTGTTGCTCTTTTTTTTTTTTTCATCGTGTACTAGTTCTCCATTTAAACACAAGAGCCAACCTATTTTCCTAGAGATAACTTGCGTTTGTGATTGATCTGCCACTGAAACACAAGAGCCAACCTATTTTCCTAGAGATAACTTGCGTTTGTGATTGATCTGCCACTGAAAGTGTGCAAGACTGCTGTGACCATAAAGAGAAGTGTGGTGGATACTAAAGAGGCCGGCTAACCATATGGATGAAAACATGTAGTTGAGACGAATGCTTGGGTGAGCTAGCTCATACCTAAGAATGAGAGAATATCAATTGGAACATGCAGAAGAGGCACAGATGCAGTGCTGTACCCGCGTGCCTTGTCTTTCTCGTATTGTGTCTTTTCTGTGCTGTTTTCTTTCCTGAGTTGAACCAGTGGTTTGCGAAGTAAGGTGTGTTGGAAATGGGAAAGTATGATTGCCACTTCATAACAGTTGGTCTCAACAGTATGGAAAAGGCTAAAAAGGGAAGTACATCCTATACCTCCTTGTGCTGATGCAGGGATAAGGAAAAAAAAAATCACCTAATGTATGAGCACCTGTTGATACAAGAGGTGCCCATTTCACACACAAAAAGTATCAAAGGCCTATTATGACACAGAGTTTCCTTCGAAAAGAGTGACGCTATAGCACGAATGAACTGAAAATCTTCTCATCCTTTACAACCCTTAAAATATTAGCAAGAACAAAAATGTTATGTTCATAAGCATTGTAATTAAACCAGAACAGCATTGGAATTTTATCGCTTCTAAGCAAAACCTAAATGCAAACACAGTTGTTGCTTTCATTTCCAATTCACTCCATCCTCTGAAGCTTTTTGCTCATGGATTTGCTATGCTGGGAGGGAGGTTATGTGCTGAATGCATGCATCAATGACTGAAGCTTGTGACAATAAATTTCCCCGACAATTAAAGCCTAACGTGGCTGAGATAAAGATTGACTTCTGTCAGGCAGTTGCCCGTGTAACATTCTTTGAACATGGTCAGAAAATGCAGCTGATCATTAGTCAAGATTACTGTGGACGCACTAAATATTGTAGCACTGCATGTAGCAGAAAATTTACATTTGCAATTCAAAGAAAGCTAATAATTCTCGCTGATCTCCCAGCAAAGTGCATCATCGATGGGCACGGCTATGTCAACGGAAGGAAGGCTATGGCGACTGGCGGATTTGATGATCATCCCATGCTCAAGGTCATGAAGCATGGACGTAGTTTCTTGCCCCTTCATGACCCCCCCCCCTCCTTCTGGGTAGCCTCCTGGCTGTTTGTTGGGACCTAAAGTGAGTGATGAATCCCGTCAGTTTCGCTCGTACTTACCAAATTAATTTTTTTTTCTTTTGAAATCAAATCGTGAGGCCTAAGCTCCGACAGTGAAGTCGTGCGATGATTACATGAAAAAGAGTAGCAAGGTACATTTAAGCAAACCACACACAATTATTTTCTAAACAGGCATAAGTCATGTTTACCTTACAGTTCAGAAGTTCACTTGAATTCACATCATGCACCAGCAACTTTCACAAGAGAACTGTGAATATAAGTTTTGGCTCGCTGGGATTATACATTGGCTGATGCAGAAATAATGCAGATTGTTAAATAATTTAAAAGTTTTGGTTCACCACTTAGATAATTATTTTCAGTAAACATGGTGCATCACGCATCACAAAAAATAAGAGACAAACACTGCAATTTCTTAAAGCAGAGATATTCACCATTTTCAGTGCACAGAAAACAAGAACAAAAAAATTTAATGGCAATTCTTCTGTTCTGCAAACGAATTGGCACTGGTTCAAACCGTCCTTTTTCTCACTCTGAAGATGAAGCTGGACCTAACCATTTGCAAAACCAAAAAGAAACAAAAAAAGTTTCTTGAATCAATATCCTGGATGCTGTGTGTTCTGTAGTGCCCAGCCTAGCAGGCCACCCACATGGAACGAATTAAGATTCTTGAGAACTTTCTGTAGCAAGCACCAAGGTACTGACACGACAGCATGGCTTCATTGCGCCACGCACACATGCAACAAGAACAGGTGTAGAAAGGTGTCCACCACTGCCATGATTTCAGTATTTTTGTGACCAGAAGTAGGATGCAGTCGAACCCAAATTGGGCCGCGAATGCCAAAGATGACGGCTAGACACCGGCTCGAATCAAGACCGGTTCAATTGTTAGCAATTGTTAGCTCCATTTAGGCTGCTGGCCTTCAAGTGGTGGGCTGCCACTTTTCTACTGGAAAATCGCTGCCTGTGGGAGGGCCTTTAAAGGGTTCCTCACCAGGTTTGGGTATTCCAAACAAACAAGCACAGTGCACAGATCTCCCGATAGTGATTGTGCCTGTGAAGTATAGTAGAACTATGTGATAGCTGAAACTTCGAACACAAAACTGCATTCCAAGAATAAAGGTCCCACACACAAATGCTGTTTGCAACACTAACGACTTGCAAGATCGCTGATCATGACACGCGCCTTTTGGTTAATCCTTCAACGTGAAAAGTGAAATGCTTCTAGTAATCATGTGCTAAAAAACAAAAAGAAGAAAGTAAAAAGAAGGAAGTGGGGCTAATCACACTAAAGTGACGCAGACCTTCCGTTTAGGTACTTGGGAAAATGCAGAGAACGAACACTGCTCGCATACCCTAACCAAGGCAGACAGGGAGGATTTCTGTGGAGTGGTGTTTCATTTCCTAGTGGCATGGTAATAAGACCGCTCAATGACAAACCAATCTGAAAAATTCTGTCAATAAAATGCTCTTTAGGGGGTACATAATCACTTGATTTGTTTGCAACTTTAACCAACAAAATACAAATGAGATTCTGCATTTCCAAAGTTGACTGAGCACAATGAAAAAGACAAAGCCATAATATTCTCTTGTGTAGCACCCGGCATGTTGGCTAAACGTGCTTCAATATAACAGTGCCTTATTGAGCTGCAAATAACAAACAATCTAGTTATAGTATTCACTAACCATTTGCTTGGCACCACTTATTATTTCAAGAAGTAATGACAACATGGAGAGAGAATAAGTAAATATATATAGAAAAAAAAGAACTCTAAATCCTTTATATCACATGTGAAGGGGGATCTGCAGACAGGGGGAGTCTACTGAACCAATTTAATACTGCACAACACAAAATACTGTACAATCACACCAAAATAACATGGGTAAATATGTGGTCACCTTTATCCATATATAGCTCTGCTTTTTTACATTGTCTGTAACCTCTTCAGTGCTACAGTCCAAAACAAGTAGAAACATTTCTTAAGGTCTTAGAATCTCTTGATTTACACATCTGCATGTTAGTTCACAACAGCAGAAGCATCTTTTACTATTAAAAAAAGTGCTATTTTAGTCACATTGTGCACGAAGAATGAATAAAGCAATTCTCAAATTTTAGCCATATGCATCAGCAGCTGTGGTTCAAGACATTAGACGGCAACACAAATTTTGTACACTGATACTTCAGTAAGCATGCAACCACGCAGATTACAATATTTTGTTTGTTTGCACTATTTCAATACTTCAAAAACTCCACACATAGTACGGCTGGGTCACAAATAAAACAATATGACATTGGTATTGCACTTGTGTAAAATTATTCCAGCATGTCATGAAGCCTCTATGAAACGCCAATGACAATTTTATGTCCTAAGCACAAATAAAAACGAGAGCCCATGCACCCCTGAGCAGTCAAAACACACATTGTAAACATGTCATGCAATGCTTCCCGGCAACAACGTAACACTGCATTCATTTTTACAACAGGCTAAAAGAAGTCTGCCATGTTCGCACTAAAGGTGCACACTTTTACTGCTTATGGAATCATACCCAGACTGACACCAAAAATACAAACCCATTATTCATATCTGCTCAAAAGCCAAAGGTATCAGTTTTATATGTATCCCTTTAATAAAAAATGTTAAAATGGCCATTGCCTGACCGGAGATATGCTGCAGCATAACATGCGTTGAGAAACTTAGCGCCAATACTTGTGCACTAAGCTCTGTTGTGTCAAACATTATAGGAAGAAAGTAATCTGCAAGACTCTTCCTGGTTTTTCAGCATGTACAATGAATTCAGATATTGGGCACGATAAAATATTTAAAAAATTCCAATGAGGATTATTTGCACAGTTCATGCATTTCTAGTAGATTCTTGGCTTGTACGAGAGGATCATCGAGCATCTCCACCGCCCCCAATTTCAGATGTCATGGGGCAACTTGCTGCTTCCTGATTGCTAGCCACTTCCTTGGAACCATCAGCCCTTTGAGAAGAAAGAAGAGAACACACTTTATACACGCAAAGCATTTACAAAGCACTGCGCTTATTGTGGTATGACTTGTTAAAGGCGAACTCTGGCAATTTTACGAGGTCAATGAATCTCAATGAAATTCACTGGGTATGTTCCTTTGCACATTTCCATCATTTACGCCAAATTACAGGCTTGACAGTTACGTTGATTGTTTGCAAGTGAATTTTAAATATTGCCTCAATATGCTAGCTTGGCTTGCCAGAATTATTAGCAACACTGTCATGGTTAAGTCATGTTTGGCAAGTGAACAAATGTGATGCAGCCGATGGCATTACTAACTATGGCTGCTACAGTGATTTGCTGTGCTGACCACAATGCGACGGTGGTGGTGTTTGGCACAGGAAAGTTTCCTTCCTTCTTCCGTCATGTTTGGCCGGTGCTTTGCTGGTTTGGCATGCAATTTTCTGTTCCCTGTGGATGGGGGCGCGATGGGTCGTAGTTGATGTTGTGTTAAGGGGTGCACAAATCACTCGCACAAGACGCAAAGAGTTCACTATACAGGCTTTCAGTGCTTTCGGTGAGAAGTGGATATCAGGAGGGACAACTGGTTACCGAGCAAAATGGCTGTAGTGTTATTAATCTCAGGAGTGCTTGCAAAGGATGGAATTGAGAGAGAAATACGAGGTGAAAGTGTGTCATGACAAACACATTTTATCACCCAAAGCGTACAGAACAATACACTCGATAGCTCAATAACACTGAACAATAATAAATATGTTACTAACAACCAATAACTCAAAAACCCTCAACGATCCGCGTACATGGGCAAACCCAAGCTGACTGTAGCTCAGTCCCAATCCATTGATAGCCCTGGCCGCTAGCCCTAAGCTAATATGGCGTAAAAAACAACATGTTCTTATGGCTCGCTGCGTTGCGACTCGCTGCCCCTTGCTGTGTCGACGTTTTGTCGAGTGCTCCGTCGTTGATGGGCTGCTCTACTTTATATGGTCGCTGTCGGTTGCTCCCGCCGCACGAACAGCTCTTTCTCATTGCCGGTGCACCGGTCCTCGTCTCAATCGTTCGGCCTTGTTAGGCCCTGCTCGCCAGGAACTCCCCCGCTGGCGTGTCCACTCAGTTGACTTTACTGGTGTACCGGTCTTATTTGTCATCTTCAGCCCGCTTGGTCGAACCCGTCTCGTCCATGGCCTCATTAATGATGCACTCCGATGACTGGTGTGGGCTGCTCCCTTCCCAGCTCGATGTGTAGAAGCCGCAAGTCCACCAGGAATTGCTGGGCAGGGTGTGACAAGTTTGGACAGCCTCACTCGGGACCATCTCAGAGATCGACGGAGACATCCTGGGCCACTTCACGCCGACATCCTTCAGAACCAGGCGGTTATGCTGCTCCCATCGCCGTAGCGACGCTGGTTTCCCACGTCTTCACAGCTTGGAGCCCCAATACACAGTAGAACTTTTCTTCTCGGGTCGCGTGCCACGAGCCTTTGTCTAGCCGATCTACTGCATATACAAGGCTGGTGCACATTCCCTCGTGCACCGTTGCCGTGCTTCCACATTTGGCACGTGCCTCATGCCTCTCCTTTACTCATCACTGAGTCACTGCTGTCCGATAGCTCCCAGACACCGTCCGTTTCAGACATGTCAGCTGATGCTCAGTGCGTTTACTTCTGCTCTGAGTGCCTGCTTGTCGCAGCTTTCATAATTCTTCATACTTTGCGCCGGCAAGAACAGTATGCATTGTATAACTTCCGGTTCTTACCAGACAGTTCGTTGTACGTAGACAGTGCGCTTGGTTGGGTTTCGGTATAATGCCTTTCTTGCTTATTGAAAAATATTTTCAAATTTGCTAAGAATTTCAGCAATCGGGAACACCAGACCAGAACACCATTACCTTGACATGGTAAAAAAATCACCAGAGTTGGCCTTTAAGAGGGACACGGTGCTACAAAATGGTTTAAAATAAGGAGGAAAATCCTAGTTGAGGATCAGGCAACCAAACTGGTAATGCACCATTAAACATTTGGAAACACCCTTTGATCCACACTGGCAAGAATTTATTTTATCAGTATACATTTTCAATGATACAGGAACCATTATGCAGTTTCTGCATGAATGACAGAGACAGCTTATCCTTTCAATTAAGATAAGGATGCTTGTGGACCAAGACAGAAATGATACTACTTATACATATGTTACATGAGAACACACGAGGAATCAAACAGGGAATGTTACTGGAGCCAATGTTTTGCTAAGAGGACTAGACGAAAACAAGTCCTGTAGTCAAAAGGTTGACTCCAGTGTTATTGTCAGTTCAATGATTTTTCATCATTCTAAGCCTGTGCCTTCCGCTGAGCTCTAAATATGCCACTGGAATTCATTACAATAGCTTACACATTGCTATGTGAAGCTTGACACTGCTTTTGAGCCTTACAACATGAATTCAGATATCCACATCTTTAGGGATAGAGGCAGTCCCTGCATACATGGCACTGAAGCTGGCACTCTGAGCTCAAACAGGTTCTATTGCAAGTAAAAGTTTGCCAAAGAAAGCCAATACCCAAGACCATGCTATCCAAGCAGCAACTAGTACAGTCTTGCACTTTATTGACCTCATTATCATTCCTTTTCTCTCTCTATATAAATAATTATGAAGTGACATCACTATTGAAAACAAGACCAGGAAAACTTGCAGTTTAAATGGAACAGGAAACACCATTATTTATCTCCATTAAAACTAAGCAAACTATGCCCTTCACATGAAGCATGAAACTTGCACAAAGAGGTAGCAATAAATGCGCAAGTAGGTAGCTGAGAAGAAAGCAAGAGGAGAAAGAAGGAAACAGAAAAAGGAGTGTACCAGCCACCTATGAATAGATTCATGCAACCCCTTTTTCTAGGAGTATGCATCAGGTGTGCATGCATCTCTCTTTTTCTCACACGTTTGCACACACACTCACACCTAAACATGCAAGTAACCACTTATTGCCAAACTTGAGTAATCCAGTTCAGGCCGAAGCCACAAAACTATGAATATCTTACATAAAAACATACAGCCTAATAAGTTCTTCTGTTAGGCTTCAAATATAGTTAATTCTAAAAAAAGAAAAAAAAAGATCCTCATTGATTGATTATTTTCATTTCTATTATATATTATGGAGTAAACATCCCAAAGCTGTAGTGGGGGTGGCAGTCCCACATGCCAGACAGATGCAGCCCAATATATGGGCATGCAAAAGCTGAATACATTTAAGGTGGCAGTTCCACTCCCTCCTTCTCACAATAGTTCGAAGGAAGACACCAGACGACGCCACTCGTCCACGCTAGCAAAAAGAGAGAAAATTGCTCGCACAAGTACGGTCAGCGTCGCCTCGCGCGCGTCTTAAATGTCGCGCAAGGTAGCGGAAATCGGCCGATGAAAACCAAGGAGCACAAACGCAGACGGCGTCTTTCACCTACAATCCGCCAACTATGGCCATCGTTTCAACGACACAATCAAAAGTGCCCCAGTGACCGCTTGCAGACTGAAATCAGCGTCGTTTCACTAAAGTGTAAACACACGCACGTATGCACGCACATACACAAACACACTCTTTCTCTGTCTCTCTGACTCACTCACTTCCATGGAATAACGATTGAACATGACATCAACCAAACGCTTTGAAGCATTTGAGTGCACTGGCATTGCCGTGAACCTTCTTTTTGATGTAGCGACCTTGGCACTGGCTTGATGTAGCGGCACGCGAGCGCATCTTTTTTTTTTTTTCTTGCCACGCGAAACTGCTCAACTTTAGCCAATGTAGCTTACGGTACAAAAACAGACAAACATTTCAGCACAAAATAACGTGAGGATACTGAGGTTATTTGTTAAATTTTACCCTCTCCAACTACAATAAAAGGGTCACCTAAATAAAGTGCCTGTTGTTGATGATTAGTTGAACAGATGATTTACACCAATATAGAGAAGTTAGAAGCTCCTAGAGCCCATGGTTTTTTTAAAACTTTTTATGAGAATTATGTGGACCACCTAGTATGAGATGGCGTGGGATATTCCATAAGTTGGTTCATGCTGTTTCCCGTCTTGCTTTCACCATCTTTGTTCTACTGCCTAAATCATGGTAAACTAAGCTCCCACGAAGTGTTTGCTTTAGGAAATTCTTCATTTTCGCCAAGAGCAGATTTCCAAATACGACGTAATCACATGAACACACAGATTATCGAGTAGCAGCACAATCAAGCTGAGCGTCACACTTAGTGGGAGGGCGGGAGAATGGGGTTATGTATATTCGAAAATCATAAGCGATTATGACGGCACCCATATAAGAGCCACACCTCTGAGCCCACGTTCATGTGTTCTACGAATGTCTTTTCCTATGCTATGTTTTCTACATCAAAAGCAACGCTGTGAAGGCTAGCGAGAATCCTTGCAATGAATGCATTCGCACTAAGAAATAGTACGATTATTTTTGCATCTGAGACATGATTTATTTTCTTCTTTCTGAATTGTGCGTCGGAGATAAAAACGCCCCGTTATACGATTTGTCTTGGTTTTTATTTCTTGATGTTTTACTTGTAGCCTTTCACGACGCTCTGCAGGCGTATTTGTGCTCGTCTCGCACGAGCGTTTAAACAATAAAACGCTAAGCGCGAGACGCGCGAAGTCACACATGTTTCTGGCCGAACTTCTTGCATAGCTTTCACAGCGTTGCACATGATGTATGAAATGGAGTATAGGTACATCTGTCAGCATAGGCGTTCACACGAGGGGGACACGGTGGGTGCACCCCCCCTTGTCCCCAAATAGTCGGTGCGCGAAGTCTGTCTCGTACTATAGTGCCTAGAATGTGCACCCAATACAATGCAATGATGGAGAGGGGGGCACTGCTGTTAACCATTGACTCCCCTTCGAAGGGGAACCCTCTGCACGTGTATGTTCGCCAGACGACGCCAGCGATGCTAAGATGGTCAATGAGGGTTATGTAGCACCCTCTGCTCACTCAAGGGTGCTTATAAAATAAGATATACGGTCTAAACTGCATAAGATATAGTTATTTGCTAATTTTCCTCATTGTATTGATTATCGTGTTCGTGTAGTGTAAATTGTGAATGTATTTAAATTTTTGCATGCCATCCAAGATTTATTTCTTTTCTGCTAGATCAGTTGCCTTTTACTAGAAAAAGCAAAATACACTTCAATCGGTGATTTTCAAATGTACGATGAACACTTGAAAAAAAAAAAAAAACTGATGTATTACAATTATATAAGTGTAATTATTAGGCGCATAGATACATGTGTCAACAAAAAACAGTGTACTAAAAATCACACGTTGCAATATTTCTCTTTCTTCTTCCTTCAGTGCAATATGGTTTTATTGTAAAAGAGTCGTTGCAGAGTAGTGTACCTGCGAAAATGGCGTGACGTCTCTGGATGGGGCCCGATCGGTAAATATATGGAGCCCTTTTGAGAAGAGGTTCCACACGAAATGGTTGTTTTATTTTTCATATATTTTTTCTAGCAAGTATGAGCATGCCAGCATTTTTAAAGAAATAAGAACGCATAATTTTTCTGGGAGCGAAACAGTTACAGAATCCAGCTTTGTTTTATGCTTCTGCTATATGAGCAGGAATACACCTATTTGTTGTGGAAAGCTGTGGGTTTTCTTTATATTGACTTACAGGCACCGTCGACAAGTTTGCCATTTAGGTTGCTGCAACAGTTTTTCAGAAAATAAATCAGCATATCCTACGTACCATAATAATCGACGTTATGCGAAGGATGCGTAGGGAAGGTGACCATGTTGCAATTTTTATATCGCGACACGTCATGAAATGATGCTAAATATATGTACAAATCTTGCCCGCACAGGCACACGTTGCAGATGTTTGTATAATCAGTTTTTTGCACTTGCGCAATGATATCAATGGGGAACATGAGCTTTAGTAACACCAGAAGCGATAAGCTGATATGAAGCACTGGCGCTCGCGAGAATGGTACCCCTGAAAGCTCTTACATAAATCAAGTTCAGCGCATGGTACCTAACTACAATTGACGTTAACCCGTCATCACAACTGTGTCGTAGGAGTACATACTAGAACTAGACAGACAGACAGACAGACAGACTCGTAGGAGTCTGTCTGTGTCTGTCTGTACTAAAGACAGGCAGAGACAGACAGATAGATATCTTATCTTATATATATATATATATATATATATATATATATATATATATATATATATAGATAGATAGATAGATAGATAGATAGATATGCTGATAGACGCCAAAAGTGCTAGCAGTGCGCAAAGAAATGCTTCGCATCGAAAATGTTCATTAGTCTTACAGTATATGTATCAGCACTTCTTTTTTTCATGTGGCCATTCCCGTAGGCGTCGAAGTCAGGTTATTCTTCGTTGACCATACAGGCTTACTCTGAAATTTTCGGCAATTACAAGATTTGAGAACATCCACCGAAAATGCGGATGTAGAAGTGGGATCTGTGTTACATTATTTCTGCGAATCAGCGTGCCACTTTCCTGAAGTGGTGAAGGGACAAGAGGATGTAGCAGAGTGGACTGTGAGCATTGAAACATTGGTACGAATGCCAAAGTGTTGACCAATAGTCAGCTCAGAGCTGATGGTTCCTCATTGTATTTTGTGGTACTTTTGTATTTTGTTGAGCATGTGAAATCTGAATAGTCTTCATATGCAAGGCAAGAAAGAAAAAAAAAAAAAAACATCGTGTCCCCTATGAAGCGGCACCACATACATATCATTCGCACGGCATGTCAGCGTCCGTACTTTCACAATTTCGAGCCTCACAGGAATGAAAAAACTCAAGGGAACGCGCAAAACATGAGCAGCTGAACCACGAAGAGATGCACATTACTAAAGACGCGGCGAGGAACGCTGGTTCTGCAAATGCGTGACGAACGCACAATTTTCCAGCGTACCAAAACCATTTGCCACTTGACACCGCCCCACCTGATGACGTGATGCAAGAGAAAAAATTCATTACTCAGCTCTCCTCCTTTTACGGTTGGTGTTTGTTACGCGCGGCAACTAGACTTACCTTATGAGACAAACCATGAAGCCTGGAGATATAATCCATACCTGTTCTACCCGTTTCATTATGTTTAATTGTGCCACATTCGGAGAACGTTTGAACTCACATAAAACAACTTGATTTTTCATTTAATAGATGGAGCTGCCACCAAAAAGCGCATGTGAGATTTATGATTCACTGAAAATATTTAGTTAGAAGCACTGAGAGGTCAAGTTAGTGAGCACAAATAGATAGAAGACACAATATGTATCTACTAATGTGCAATTCTCGTTGGTAGTTAGCCTATGAAAGAAAGAGAAAGCAAGTTTCTATGGAACTGGCCAGCAGAAAAATTAGCTATATTCAATTATGTCTTGTAGATTCCCTAATAAAGATAAAAGAATTTTCTTTTCATAGAAATACAGAAAGGGGCCTGTTCCTTCATTATATAGAAGTTCAGAGCATCAGCTTGTACAGTTTTGTCCTTTCATCAGTAGTGCATGACCAAGTACACCCATAAACTGCCCCATTGACACAACAGTAATTCATCAAGTTTTCGTCAGAGCACAAAGCGACTTCGCATGGAAAATAAGTCTAATGTAGTCTACATAGCCACTGAATATTACGGTTCTGCTATGTGAAGAAAGAAAGATGTTCCTACACAAACCTTCATCATTTTGTCCATTTTCATTGAAACGTAAATAAATTACTGCTTAGTTTATGTCCAATATCTCTTCATAAAAACCTTCAATGCCACTTCATTTAAAGGCACAGTAAATTCCGCTTTGTTACGTTGAATAGTTGTGCCGTACTCACAGTAGAACGAAAGCTTGTACAGTGAAAATGCTTTTGTTGCTCACACTATTTTTATTTCTAACAAGGTAGTGCTTCCAAGCACGCATTAAAATCAGATGTTATTGAAAAGAGGGGATAATAAGCTTTCTGAGGTAGCCCAATCCAGTTTTCTTTGTGAAGCGTAGCGGGCCCAGTGCATCTGCAAATAATGTATAAAAGGCGGAGTGGTTGCGGCTGGAGTAGAACCATCACTTTAATACAAAATTTGCAAGTGAAACAAGCAGTTTGATAATACAGTATTTAGTTTGAGCTCATTAATTATTTCAAAGAATATGCCTCTTACTGCTCATTACCAATGCCAATATAAAAAACATCTACGAAGTGACCTGAAGTTGGAAAAGTGAAATGTGCTGCTAATTTATGACAAAGAGCACTTACAATAACGATCCTAGTGGAAACAAGTGATAAAAAAATTGAAATGCACGTTTGACAGAGTAGATAGGAGATACATAAAAGCATCATCTGTTCATTTTTCAAATACAGTCGAATCTCAATAATTCGAACTCGAAGGGGCCGGAAAATATGTTGGAATTAAAAGAAGTTCGGTTTAATGAAAGCTAAATAAACGGAGGGCTCTCCATGCAGTGGCGCATGTGCATTGAGGTAACACACGAGGGGGACGTTTAGGAAAACTTACATTTATTCAAAAATCCCAGGACATCTGTTATTAATTGAAGTAATCGGTGACGCGCGTCTGCACACGTTTGCCTTGCAGCGAGTCAATCAATTTCGCACGCAGCTTGCAAAGCATTTCTACTTTGGCTTCAGCATTCTCTCGGCAGGAGAAGTTGCGCACGAAAATTCCCAGCGCTGACACATTCTAAAGACTATGACGACTGCTGCGTAACGGAGCCTCCCACTCTCCACTACGCAGCCGCAGCATGGCCAGCACGTGACAAAGCAGGAGGAGCGTCTCCACACGGAGAGAAGCAGATATGTATTTGAGAGAAAACCAACACTCCACGGCAGCTTTTGTTGTTGTTTTTTTTTTGCTCTCTTCGCCCGCGTTGTTGAAAGGAGAAAGGCATGGAGTTTCATACAATTTTTGTATGAAACTCTATGGAGAAGGGTTACGTGCAGGCAAGGAAAAGGGGGAAGCGTGGCACGGGTGCGTGAGACCCCCCCCCCCCCCGCCCCCCTCAAGGAGCAGAGCCGTGCTCCCGCAAGGCGCAAGGGCTGCAGAAGATAGTGCCTTTTTCCTTTACTTCAACCCCACATTCATTCAACCCAGCGACGGCTTCTTTTTTTTCTCCTCTCTCTTCGCGTGCGGCGTTGGAAGGAGGAGGGTCTTTACGTGGCAGGGACGAAAAAGGGAGAAGCGTGACACAAATGCGTCACGTATCGGCATTTGAGAGGAGCAAGCATTCCACTGCAGCCTTTTCTTTCTTATGTGGTTATAAAAGGGAAAAGAATAGAAAAGTGAGCCCCGTAACTGCCTGCATCTGGTGCGACACTTCAACAGTAGCTCACAAGGAATGGAGGTAAGGAGAGATTAAAAGGATAGGATTAAAAAGTATATATATATAGAGAGAGAGAGGCGCAGGGACAGCGAGCTACAGAAGAGAAGATAGGAAAGATGAACACGGTCACAGGAGTCCGAGGACGGGGCACTACTTGACGAGAGCTCCTGTCGGCGGAAGAGATGGCGTAGGGCTAATCCAGTCGGACAGAGCTACGCTGTCGTAGTGGTCGGGGAACGGCGTCAGGAGGTGGCGTAGGACCCCCCCAGTCGGCCAGAGCTGCACTGTCGTCAGAGATCACGTGGGCACAACTGGTCGGCACGGAATCCAGCGAGCGAGTCTTTCCTTTTCATTTCCTTCGCGGGCAGCGTTGAGGTGTCGCAGGAGCCGCTGCGGGATCGGGCGGGGTGCTGAGAGCATTTTCGGAGCGCGGTATGTTCGAATTAACTGTCTGAAGTGCTTGGGCGTTCGAATTACCGGGCATTTTCGCCCATTGGAATACACATAGCTTTGACGGGACCTCATCGGGAGTTTAAATTAACCGGAAGTTCGAATTAAGTGTGTTCGAAATAATGAGATTCGACTGTAGCAGCTTTTCGAATATTAACTATATGCTATAGTTGTGCAGATAGAGACAACAGCCAGCTGGTTCCAGCTCATTTTTCGAGGATTCTGAAGTTTGACTATGCAGTACAGGGCTGCAGGTTATCTTACATGGAGGACAGGGTGAGGTTGAGAGCGTGCAGACCAAAGGCATGCGATGATGGCAGCTGTGGCCGGTCTCTCGAGAGCTGTGCGCTGGCCCAGCTCGCCAGAGAACACTCCAGCCTGCACCACCAGGGAACAACATCCACAGAAGCCCAAAGAAGAAAAGAGAAGGATGCAAATGAACAAGGCAAGCACATGGTCACACATGACAGAAGCACAAGAGAGCAAGAACTGGTTCAAAAGCAAGGCTGCCATAACAATCCTTTCAACAAAGCAAAGCCACAACGGACAAAAGCGATACTGCTCACTTGTCTTTCCAGGCAATGTACACGAGGCAAGAGCCAACATAATCCATGTCAGTCCAAGATAGACATAAGGTTCAACAAAAATTTAACAAACACAGCTGCAAGAAATTAGGCTACAAATCAATGAATATAAATACGCATATGATGAGCTACAAAACGTTCCAACCCAATAAGTCATAGATAGGTGGAAAAAGACTGACTACTTCCATATGGATGTTTCCTGTGCGAGAAACATCCATCACCCTAAAGGCTGGTGCACACCGGCGACTAGCAGCGGTCGCACAACCATTTGCTACTGGTGACCAAAAAGCGAATTATGTTCACACCAGCAGAGGCTGCATGCGAGCGACCGGAAGTCACAAAACTGGATAGTCACGTCCGGATCTAGTTATCAGCGAGAACTCTGGAGACCGGCGCCGATCAGCTGATCGCCGCCAGCTGAGTGAGCGGAGCAAACTGAGCGCGCCACATTTATTGTTTTCGTCCGTTCTCGCACAGCATTCCCAGCAGTGTCAAGGAGTTCAATTCAAGCGAAAAACAAGACATTGTCACGGCGCTGGTGCGCTCTGCCATGGTGTTAGCACTGACAGCACAGATGCCTCCAAAGAAAAAAATGTCGGTGGTGGGTGTGACCGTCCCTTCTAGCGCAAGAGTTGGCCGGCCATGCAAACCGCCTACCTCCCGAGCTGCGCTGAGGCGACGAGGAGTATTTCCGAGAGTCGTACATATTGAGAAACGCTCCTTGAATTTAACTTGAC
The DNA here is from genome assembly GCA_013436015.1 of Rhipicephalus annulatus. Lineage (NCBI taxonomy): Eukaryota > Metazoa > Arthropoda > Arachnida > Ixodida > Ixodidae > Rhipicephalus > Rhipicephalus annulatus. The sequence continues at coordinate 35,517 of WOVY01009385.1, forward strand.
TTGCCACAGCCTCCAATGCAGCATGAACGCATCTCAACCACGGTGTCTTAAGTCGTTTTCAAGGCATCAAGCACAAACGCGTTCCAAGCCCACTACACTGAAGGCAGTGACAAGTCAAGTTCAAGACAAAAAACGATTATGAATACGGGGGAGAGATAGTGCACAATTTATTTTCTTTTTACTTTGACGGTGTTTAGCTTCATGCGAATGCCACCTTGTAAATTCAACTTTGCTCGAGCTGTTGCGCCCCGCCATCTCCAAGCCAAGTATTCCGTTCCGTGGTGGCCATGGTGCCACAGACCCAGAGGAACGCACTCGTTTGTATGTAGCAGCAGGAGGCCCATGCAATAAAAAAAAAAATTGAGCATCGCTAATTGGTTCCAGCAGCTTTGCGACTGAAAAATCCGTCAGGAAGCGACTAGCCAAAGTCGTCGCTTTGCGACCGTTCGCAATTGTTTGCGACCAGTCGCAAATGGTCGCGCGACCGCTGCTAGTCGCCGGTGTGCACCAGCTTTAAAAGCAATGTTATCTTGCTTTCACATTTCTGATAGTGAAACAGCAGTGTTACCAAAGTACTACCAATGGCAGCAATTCTGCTTCATACCAATGAAGCGCAGGGTGGCATCATGTCCAAGCACAATGGCAAGTCAAACTGAACTTCACCAATATAAAGCAGAGACAGCCAAGCCCAAGGGGCACCTGCGCTTACTTGAGTGCCTTGACAAGGACACCATGTTGAAGCCGCAAAGAGTCCAACTCAGAACGAAGCACTTCTATCTCTGCATCACGCTCACGCAACTGCTGGTTCAGTCGGTACACTTGCTCTTCCAAGTTTTCACATAACGCCTGCATAGATAATATAGATAATGTGATGTAAGTGCAACAGAAGTTTTTGTGACATCATACTACATTAGAGTGATGTGCGATGAGCACCGACCCACAGCATCACTGCACCGGGCAAGCCGAGAGAGCATCGTCTGCACACCTACACTCTCTTGCTTTTCTCAGAGTGTTGCCGAACCAGCCAAGCTTGCTGGTAGTTTTCAAAATGCTTCCCATTGTCAAGCGAACTTGTTTGTTTCCACACTGCATTGCGTTAGTGCAGCTGTAAACTGAGAGGCCAGTTAAGTGGGTCCACCTAATGGAATGACTATGAACCAGGTAAGCACTGAATTGTTGTAGCAGAAACCTATGGTATTCTACTTCTCTGCTGGTGTGAATTCTAAGCAGTAGTGTAGCTCTTAATGCACTGCATTCTTTAAAACATTCTTTTTTTTGCCACGTTCACCCAGTGAAAACAAAGAAATGCAACTATAATGGTAGTTCCACGAAACGTCACAAGATGTTGATACATCGCCCAATAAACCAATATTTCACAAAGACCTCTGCGTACACTGGATTACGGTACATGTCAATACAGTACACTCATGTTAAACAAAACCTGAAGGGACCAGGAAAAAGTGTTTCGTTTAACAGGAGTTTTGTTCTCCGAGAGATCTAAAGGGGTGTGGAATTCAAGTACAAAACCAATCATATCAGAGACAGTTGTTCCACTTAAACAGCAATTTAGTTGAGAGTTTTGTTTAATGGAGATCTACTGTATTCTCTATTAGAGAACTTTAGCAAGTGTTGCAGGCATCCAGATGGTCGCTCGTGAATGTGTGCGAGCAGACAACGCAGCACTGCATGCGTCACAGCTTTGTGGGCCCACGTGTACAAGCTTCCTACACTGTGATGTCACTAGCCAACTTGGCCACCAGAAACCAAAACCAAAAGTCATTCACACAAATAAGGCAATGTAGCATTAATTAGTAAGAATGAATGAATACTCTTGGAGCAGGTATCATGCTTCCTGGAGACAAGAAATGTCTGAAACAACTCGCAAGCCACAAATTCGAAGCCCCCGCCATTACTGCTTTTCAGCTTTCTGCAGATCCCCACAAGATAAAACATGACATTCCCACTAGTGTGCCGTATTGCAGTGCTCCCTACGTCAAGTTTGCAAACAACGACAGCATTTGGAATTGTGTGCTGCAGCTTAAAAAGCGATACAAGTGAAAATGGTGGCGTATATGAGATAATGTGTCTGTTTCTTGTAACAGCACACACGATAACCGCTGCATTTGCTTATCACTGTCATGCACCGTATTAAGGGAAGTAGTTGTTTGTACATGAAACATAAGGGAGTACTGCAATATGGTGCACAAACAGTCCCCTAAAGCTTTCAAATTCACTTATTGGGACCTCTTCTGTAAGATCAGAGCGGAGAGCGCTGAGGAGATTAATGACCCACCGAATTTCGACAAGTGGCTGTCTCAGCTGATCGAAGACGTCAAGTCGGCCACCAAAACGATAAAAGACTGATCTTCCGGCCAATAAAATCGCATTTGATAGACGGGGACTTTCCCTGAGCATTGGAAAATGACGTCAGTTATTCTCATACCTAAACCTGGCCGGAGTCCCAGTCTTAGCAACTTACGACCCATTTCACTGACATCTTGTATAGGCAAGGTCGCCGAGCATGTCATCAACGATCGGATATCAAAGCACATAGCGAAGACTAACCTTTTCCCGTACAACATGATAGGTTTTAGACCGCACCTATCTACGCAAGACGTCATGAAAATGCTGAAGCATCAAATCATAGATCAGGAGGCGAAAGACGTTAGAGCCATTCTCGGACTGGATCTTGAAAAGACCTTTGACAATGTCTTGCACTCCCACATACTTGCCACCATCTCTTCCCTCAGCTTAAAAGCCAACTTTCACAAGTTCACCAGCTCGTTCCTAAGGAATATAAAAGCCACCATACAGCTAGGGGATCTCAAGTCTAACCCTACGATCTCAGTTTCTACGGCACCCCGCAGGGCTCGGTCGTCTCACCACTTCTGTTTAACATTGCAATTTGCGGCCTTGCTGCCAAGCTGTAAAACCAAGAAGGCATCAAGTTCGCTATCTACGCGAACGACATCACCATATGGAGTGTCGGTGGCTCGGAGAGCTCTGTGGAGAGCTCTCTTTAGAAGGCTGTCGACTGGGTTGAAGTCTACATAAAGAAAATGAGCCTCAAGCTCTAGTCAGCAATGTCCGAACTTTTATATCGACCCACAAGACGGGGACCCAAACCCAAAAACTGGTAACCACTGGCCGACATCGACATTAGGCTACACACGGCATCGGGGCAGTGTATTCCAAGGATGGACTTCATACGCGTTCTGGGCATGATTATCGAGGCTAATGGACAGAACGGTCGCACGATCGACTGTCCGACTTGCAAGGCGGAAGAGGTCATCACACTAATCTCACGCATTTCCAACAGGTGGGGTGGTCTTCGAGAGGACAACCTCCTCGGACTGTTCCATGCATTCTTGATGAGCCACATAAGCTATGTCGCATCTATGCACTGGTGACAACTCCATGAGAGAAATAAATTGAACATGCTCATAAGGAAAACCATCAAGAAAGTTCTTGGCATTGCTATGCGCACAAGCACTTGAAGTTATCGAGGCTCAACAAACGGCACAGGTTGCCAGGCTTTTGATCACACCAGCGAGGAGAAAGATTCTGGTTCACACTGAAGTCAACCCCTGACGTTCGAAGTGCAAAATATGCCACTTGATGATTATATACACTCTCGCATCAAAGTGTGTCCCCTTCCACAAAATAAGCATCTACAGTACAACGTGGGCAGGCGTGTCGCTTGAGCCTCCTCTCTTTTAGCTCAAGCTCACACCCACTCGTCTGTTTCATGCTTTGTTAATGCCACCCAGTACGGCGTTTCCACTCACTTAGCAGTAGTATCCGTAGATACTAAGGGTCACATCTTATCCTCAGCGTCGGTTTGAACCACTTCTCACAAAGCAGAACAGACGGCCATTGCTCTAGCTCTCCTTGATCCACAAAGGACTGATACTTATACGGACTCTAAGTCCGCTGCTAGGGCCTTCGCTTCTGGTTCCGTGTGCAAGGAAGTTTTTAGAACTCTCGCTCACAAGGAACTCACCCACCACACTATTATTTGGATCCCTGCTCACCTTGGCTTGAAGGTCGGGGGCAATCCCAATGTCAACAAGCTAGCACATTTCAAGGCGCGAGGCTTCACTTACCGCACCGAGACTTGTGCTTCTCAGAGGAATCAGCCCCAACCTTCATTTTAGGGACATTTTGACTACCTTCAGTGAGACCACAAAGCACCATCAATTAGGCCGTAGGTCCTTTCCATTGCCACACAAAAAGTTGTCAAGGCCACAGGCAATCTCTCTTCGCATGCTTCAGACGGTAACATACCCTAGCCTCGTAACTTATAGCCATTACTCCAATATTTCAGAACTTTGTCCAGACTGTTACAATCGTAGTGATCTTAACCACATGCTCCATAGGTGCCCCTTTTTACAAAGAAAAAGTGAAGAATTTTACGAAAACTCCTTTCATTTAATGCTCACAAGTTCGGTTCTCATGCAACAACTCAAGGCTGTCCAGATGGCCCACAATGCAGTGGTGAGGGTGGGCCTCCCCGTCCCTACGTAGAAGCGGCCTGCGATCCTACCTCTATAAAACGGGGGTGGAATCCTTCAGGACCCCAATAAGTTTTTCATCCATCCATTCATCGCGAGCATTTGCAGTAAGCAAGAAAATGTGAATACATATTTGATACAAAGTTTGAAAGTGTTTGATTGGGCATTTTGCTAATCGATTCGCAAATTTTTAACTGAAATGTTTGCCCAGCTTCATTGCTTTAGAAGTTAATTAATCCTGCCTCGTTAACCAATTGAGTAGGACATGAAAAATAGTGTGACCTACTACATGCCGTAAAAAGCAACATGCATTAAGCCACATAATAAAATGTGTCGGCACACTCTTAAAGGGGCCCTGCAACACTTTTTCAAATAATCATCGAATGGCTTCAATAAAAAAGCTTGTCTCATAAATGGACTGCCACAAAAACTTTAAAAATCAGTCAGGTACGAGCGGTGTTACTGGGGCATGCCACATGCTTCAAACGCATCCTCTCTTCTTTCCTACCAGAGAGTGCACTGAAAGTTACGCAGAGAGGAGGATGACAGGGAGGCAAACAGACGGGTCTCTTTGTGAACATGCACCATGACCTTGACCACTTTATGTTCATTTTTTTTTAATGCACAGCTTTCAGTGTGGCCACAAGTGCATGCGCAGGCATGTGGCGGCATCTTGTGGTGGCAACGGCAACCAAGGAGGACACAATGCTGAAATCGGCCAATGGCCGTGAACTTTTGTATATGGTGCAGTGATTTGGGCATATGGCATCATTTGTGAAGAGAGAGCGATTTTCAGCAGACTTTAAGCATTAATTGTAAATTCCAGGCCACGTGCCGCGCTATAATGTTTGGCTTGCATATTCTCAAGAGCTTCGGCTACAGATCAGCCGCATTTTTTACCATTCTGAATAAGTGTTGCATGATGTCATGAGTAAGAGCCCTGCATAAGAATGAAAAGAAGACGAAGAGGTCCGGGCAACGTTCAAAATGGCACGAGCGCAAGCAGCAACCATTGTGAAACACGAGGCGCGCGACCTGAGCCATGATCGGGACGCGAGCAACAATGCGCTGGCATTGCTGCGGGAGCGGCAGGACATCGACTTGGCAACCTGTGATGCGGGTTGGATCAGCGTTGTCGCAGTCTTTGCTCATTCCATTGCATTTTGACAAAGCTAAAACCAAAAGTCACACTGATGCAAGCAGAGAATGACTTGGCACTATGTTTGTACTAGAGGGACTTGAAAGAATCATTGTTAAGCTAGCCAGCTGTTACATGAAGCTGAAGCCATCTACTACTTGATGGAAATAGAATGCCCGGCCATTATTCGCGTAAAATCAGTTTCACCTTTACCTATACAGCAGACCTTTCAAAGTGGTAAAAAACACCAGCACACCTCACAAAGTGGGATCGAGTCTCAGCCTCCAGAAATACAATGTAAAAGTCCGGACAGAAGCATTTCGATGCCGATCACTTTTCCTGCCTCCCCACTGACCAGTTGACGCAAGCTGACCAAGAGGAAGCCACCCGTAGGAAACTGCACGCGCAGATATCTTTGCACAGCAGCAGTGGATGGACCACGAACCAGAAGGAATTGTGGAGTGCAATTTAATGGCAAGGCTGATGCAGCGTCTATGGCATGCAAGCACAAATTGTACTTGTTTTGTTTGCACGAAGAAGGCCTCCTTATAACAAACATACAAAAAAAAATCTTGCTTGTCCAACCAGTCCAGATCGAGGTCCAGATCGAAGTCCAGACCCAAGACCGGCAATACCGGGTCTCCCCAATCACAGGAGGGAGGAGGATCCCAAAGTCCAAAAGGACCGAGCGGCGTCCGTGGCACCGCGGGACCCTTCCAGGTGAGCTGGGCTGATGCAGCTTCCGGGGCGCGCGCCGAGGCAGAGGCTGCTCTTCAATGCAAGATCAAGGCGCTAAAGAACGAATTGGCGCAGATCAGGCAGAACAATGTTGCATTTATGAATGAGATTAGAAAACTCGGGGAAGAAAATCATTTTCTGAAAAACGGAGGGGTTACACGCAACGAGAAAACCTCACAAGTTATAATGGAGGAAAAAGGCGCAGCAATGGACGAAGAGGTAGCAGCCCTCACCCCCGTTAAATGTAAACCAGAGAACGCTCCGATTGAAAGCGTGGTAAAGAAACCAAAAGCAGTGGCGACACCACAAGAAAGACAGGAGGAATTCGCAAACACCATAGAAGCCAAAATGGAACAAATTGAAATAAAATTGCAAACTAAGCTCGAACAACAAGAAGTAGATTTGAGGCAAACATAGAGGCCAAAATCGAGGAGCTAGGCAAGACGATATTGCAGAAAGTGCAGCAAATGGTGGCTGATTTCGAAGCCAAGCTAGCAATATGGGGATCGCAGTCAAGTGGTGGGGGCCCGGTTAAGACGTCTTTCAAACCGTACGCTAGGACCTCGGTGCCCACCGAGGGATTAGAGAGCCTGTAACGCCGCCATGGACAGAAAAAATAGCTACACGATTCGGCAATGAAATTGTCAAGGCTATAATCGAAAACGATACATTTTGCAACAACATCTTAAAGACACCAGCACCCCGAATGTTATAATGATGCAAAAAGTGCACGGGCTGGCCAAATTGTCGGGATATAAGTCATTCGGCAGTGCTGATGGGGAGACAAAGGTATTAGCAACGTTGGTTAAGCGAAATCACGCGTGCAACATGACATGGAAATCAAGGCAATAAATCACATTCTCCTCGAACTCATACCCACGCGGAAAACAGAAGACAGTCTTTTTGTATTGAATATTTACAGCAGTCCTAAATGCAGAAAACACAAATTCCACATGCTGTTTCGAAAAACCTTCGTTATAACGCGCAACCGGGCGCTAGTGATTGGAGGAGATTTCAACGCCCCACACGGTGCATGGGGATACAGGATCGAAACCCAGAAAGGCAGGAACTTGTGGTTGGACGCACAGGAGGAGGGCCTGACGCTCGTGACCGATCCATCCATTCCTACAAGAACAGGTACTAGCGTTTGTGCGGATACCACGCCAGATTCGACGTTCACCAAAAACATACTGGACACGCAATGGACCAATACGCAACATGGCTTGGGAAGCGATCATTTTATACTTGAAATAATGGTGAGGGCAGGGCCGCGGAAGGCAAAAGGCAGACAACTTAAACTTGATTGAGACAAGTTGCGGAACATCAGAGAGGAGCCCGACGAAATGATACAGAGTATTGAGGAATGGACCGAAAAGCTAAAACGAGACATGGAGGCAGCTACGCAAACAGTGTCATTGGAGGCGCAGCTAGAGTATGTAGACAATAAGCTTCTCCACATGTGGGAAGCTAAGGAAGGTTTACAACGGAAGTGGAGAAACCAAAGGCACAACCGGACACTTCGTAGAAGGATAGCTAAATTGAACAGGGATATAGAGCAATACGCCAAGCAGCTGTGCAGACAACAATGGAGGAAAAGTGCAATGACATGGACAACCAGATAGGAATGGCGAAAACGTGGACCATCCTTAGACATTTGTTAAACCCGGAAGGAAACAAGTTGGCAGAAAGGCACAATATTAATCGGTTAATACAAAGATATCAAGGTACAGAGCAGGATTTTCTGAATGAAATCAAGAAAACATACATCTCTCAAGCGGTTCCCGTTACACACCCCGATTACACAAGGCTGGCAAATGATGATTTAGACGAGATCGGGGAGGCAGAAGTGAGGGCCGTCTTGCAAAAACTCAATACTAGATCAGCACATGGACCAGGTGACATAACTAACAAAACGCTACACAATTTGGATGACGAGTCCATAACTAAGTTAACTGAATTCATTAACAAATCATGGAAGGCTGGACAGATTCCGCAATAATGCAAGACGGCAAAAATCATGTTAATACCCAAGCCAGGCAAGCGACTACAGATTGCGGACTTGAGACCCATATCTCTCACATCTTGCGAGGGGAAACTCATGGAGCACGTGATTCTGGAGAGGATAACTACCTATCTCGAGGACCGGGATGCGCTTCCACCCACAATGATAGGGTTCAGGAGGAACACAAGACGCAATGCTACAGTTAAAACATCAGATTATAGATAATCCGATAACAGCGACAAAGGCCATTCTAGGGTTAGACCTCAAGAAGGCCTTTGATAATGCAACCCATGCAAGCGTGCTAAAAAGGGTAAACGATCTAGATCTGGGACAACGGACGTACAATTACGTGCGTAATTTCCTGACGGGAAGGAAGGCAAAGATCATGATAGAGGACCTAGTTTCGGAGGAAATTGAGATGGGCAGTGCAGGTACGCCGCAAGGCTCGGTATTATCAGTTATGTTATTCAATCTGGCTCTAATTGGACTGCCAACCAAACTCCAGGCAATCGAAGGACTGAATCATACTATATATGCAGACGACATCACCCTATGGGTGAGAAGTGGTAGTGATGCTGACGGGAAGGAAGGCAAAGATCATGATAGGGGACCTAGTTTCGGAGGAAATTGAGGTGGGCAGTGCAGGTACGCCGCAAGGCTCGGTATTATCAGCTATGTTATTCAATCTGGCTCCAATTGGACTGCCAACCAAACTCCAGGCAATCGAAGGACTGAATCATACTATTATGCAGACGACATCACCCTATGGGTGAGAAGTGGTAGTGATGGTGAAATAGAGGAAATGCTTCAAACAGCAGTCTAAACGGTCGAGCAATATCTGAAAGGTACTGGGCTAGCCTGCTCTGCGGAAAAATCGGAGCTGTTGCTGTACAGACCTAGTCGTAGAGATTGCAAACCAGGCAAGTGCCTGCAAGATCTCGCTCATAAGAGAAGAAATACAGTTAAGAACAGCCGATGGAAAAACCATACCCATAGTCGACAGTACCAGGGTACTGAGTCTGCTTATTGAAGCCAAGGGCAACAATGGAGAACTCCTCAGGCGACTGGATGCAACTGTAGCACAAATAATGAGACTCATAAAAAGGATAGCAACTAAACACAATGGCATGAGGGAGGAAAACACGATAAGGTTGATACAGGCATTCGTGATAAGCAGAATAGTATACGTAGTGCCATACTTAAAATGGCAAGTCGCGGAAAAGATCAAGCTAGACTGCCTCATTCGAAAAATATTTAAACTAGCTATAGGGCTACCGATTAGCACAAGCACTGACAAACTGTTACAACTAGGCCTGCATAATACAATAGATGAGCTTATTGAGGCGCAGCGTACGGCGCAATATGAACGTCTCTCTAAGACACGAGCAGGAAGACATATTCTAGAGCGACTAGGCATAACGTATCACACGCAACACGGCGTTAAGGTGGGCATCCCAAAAGAGACCAGGGAAACAATGATGATACCACCCTTGCCAAAAAACATGCACCCCAAACACAATAAGGCCAGAAGGCAAGACGAGAGACAAGAGCAAAACAAATACAAGAAAAATTCGGTAATGACAAGGACGCAGTTTTCATAGACGCTGCTCGATACAAGCGCAAACGGGGTTTTATCGCAGCCGTAATTGATAGCAACAAACGCTGTACGACATGCGCAACGATACGCACCACAAGTACCGAGACAGCGGAAGAGGTAGCCATAGCGCTCGCTGTAGCTCAGGCAAATGCAACCTTGATAGTCAGTGACTCTCAAACGGCAGTGAGAAACTTTGCTAATGGCCGCATCTCCCCGGAGGCACTACGTATTCTCAAAGGAGGGTGTCGAACAAGCCCCGGAAATACATATATTATATGGACACCTGCTCATGCCATCGCGGGGGACAGCAACAACGGGGCTGTACATGACGCAGCTCGAGGGCTCACCGACCGAGCTGCCCTCTCAAGTGCCGCCCCAGCCTCCTCCGGTGATTACGGCGTGGCAGACGAGTGGGAGTGGGAAGACAGAATAACCAGATACAATGAAATTACAAAACATTATAGATTACAGAGGGGTATATTCCCGCCCCCTCACCCAAAATTAACAAAAAGACAGTCTGTCGAATGGCGGCAGTTACAAACTAGGACATATACGAATCCTGCACGATCGCACATTATATATCCTGATATATACAAAACGGACAGGTGCAAGCGTTGCGACTCCAGAGCCACTCTGGAGCATATGTTATGGGAATGTAGAGGGATTAGTACTCATAACAAGTATGCGGCCTCTGCTGACAGCGTTCGCACGCGCTGGGAAGCCGCAATGCTCAGCTCCGTCCTCGAAGACCAAATGTGGGCCGTCCAGCGGGCCGAGGAAGCCGCCAGGATTCAAGGAATCCTGGCCGTAACCTAGGCGGGGCGAATCGCCCACCCCATCTACTCGCCGTACTCTGAATAAAGTTCTTTCCTCCTCCTCCTCCTTGTCCAACCAGCTACCATCTTCTCGTGGTGCCTTTGACCAGGGTCCAGAGATGATGATGCAACCACTAGGCACCTCGGTTTCTTGTTAGGAGAAGTATTATTCGCCTCACCTGGATGCATAGAATGCTAAACAAAAAGTCTCCATTGTGTCCTTTTCAGTAGCGCAGCGTGTCCCAAACTTTCAAAGCACTGAGTGAGACAGTGTCTTGGCACCACTACATGCATAAAGTTCACCACTGCATACCCGAATGACAATGGGAGAGCAAGTTCCACTCCCGCCTGGCATCTAGCTAGGGGAGGCATTAAGATCACTCTCTTGTTCTCCAAAACTTGTCCACTTGACCTGCTCAGCACCCTCTCAGTCACCCATAGGCCTAGCCTGAGCCACTCCTTAAAAAAAAGGGGCAGGGGGGAAGAGACTGACACTATTAGTAAGATTTAGTACTTTTTTTCCTTTTTTTTCACAGCAAAAACTGTTATAAGATCAGAACACGGATCACGTGCAGCGCTGTAGTTGTCTGCCCCCATTGTTCGTAACCAGTATCGCAAGAAATAAAAAAAACTCAGTAAATAAAAAACACCAAGGACACATTGAGATTCGAACCTGGGTCCACTGCGTTTCAGCCAAGTATTCATATTCAACCTCTGAGCCACACCGGTGCTTGGAACTCGTTTTTAAACTAGCCTTAGGCAGGCTTGATGTTGGAAAAGGAATCGTGTTAATACAAATAATAAAGCATGTTGGAACATTAAAGAAACAACAATCAGGCATTACACAATGCAAATTGCATAACGAATGGGTTGTCCAATGCTCGAACCCAATAAAAACTTGTTCTTAATTAAGGGGAGACGCTCCTCGAAAAAGTTTTTTTTTTATTTCTAGTAATAGAGACTTGAAAAGTTTGTTATTAGTATAGTTTTTCATGCAGATTTCAAATATGCAATCATTTTTTGTGTAGCTGCTATAATTATTGAGTTATGCCATAAACAATAGCAAAAAGTTACATTTTTTGCGGGCACTCTTTTATGTACTAAACTTTCAGTAAAAGCACTGTGTCTGATCTTATTTGACTCTTGGTAGATTGAAAAGTGCAAATATCTATATAGATATGTCACAGAAATATTGGAACCAAGAAAAAAAAATTGTATTGAATGACTTATTATTTTCGATCTCCCTTGAAACAATAAGCTAATATTTTCACAACTAATGCTGGTAGGCATTGCAATTTAGAGTAGATATTTGCATTCTGCATGTGTTGAAGAATATGTGTGCCAAGTTTCGTTACTATACAATGAATATAAGTTTCTAAAAGGCTGCCCGGAAAACGTGAAACTGTCAGAAAAAATGAAAATGAGAAAAACAAGTTTGAAAGTTCGCAAAGTTGGCATTTATTAGGAAATCATTCTTTTTGCATCAAATTGGGGCACAATGAAAAGTACCTTGCCTTGAATGCACTGCAAGTGTCTAGAAGTCCCCTGCACCATAGCTTGGTCCTTCACGGCTCTTGCGGTCAGTGTCCTCAACACGAGCTCTCTTCGCTGTGTTGCGACGGTGTGCCCTCGCTTCTGCAGTTTGCTTCAGGTTCATCTTCCTGATGCGCATGACGTCACAGTGGTCACCATGTGTGGCCAGATCTTGTGAGGGGAGAATTACAATGCCTTCGAGCACTTCTTCAAAGCCCCTGTGGCCTTTGTTGTACCAGAGTACAGCAAGAGCGGTGGCTGTCTCCACAGTTGTTCTGGAGGCGAACTTTGTTTTTGGACATAGCAGCCATATCTTGCTGTTCAGCGATTCGGCTGCATTCTGTGTCTTGCCATGAAGGCACCGAATAAGGAGTTTCTCCTCTGTAAGGCGCTTGTAGATAGGCATAATTGCCAATCCTTGAGCCTTCGTCAACAGTGGGGTGTGGCGTGGTGCAGGCTCCCCCAGTGCTTCCGCACGCTTGTGCTTGCACCACGAATTCGGTCCCGCGGGGCAAAAGTTGTGGCTACTGGCACCATCACTGGAGCAGCAATGAAAATACGATGCCCATATGGCAGTGTGCATATTTCGGACACTGTCCTTGTTGCTCGTGATGGCGATCTTGTAATATGTTTGTAGTTTTATTATTGTCGCATCTTTCAGTTTTTCGCCTCGTGGCAGTGGCGTTGCCAATTTCCGTAGGGCAGTTCCCAAGCGCTTTGCAACGTGGTTCGTGCACTCTTCTTTGTCAATGGGGGTGTCACAGTATACATTTGCCTCGCAGACTGCAGTGTAGGCCTTGCTGTCACCATCACTTAGGAAGCTGGTGAATCGCAGTGGAGTTTCATAAGACAAGGTCCTCTGCCATATATTGACAGCTGCCGCAGGTTCCATTGCATGGGATGAGCAGTCAGTGTTTTTTTGGCAAACTGGAAGATGAAAAGCTCGCCATAGCTCTTCATCCTCCCCAAGGTCCCTGTGTATACTGCAAGCATGGCAGTAGTTCGAAAGAACTTCAAAATCGAGGCAGAGCCCCGTGTCGAGGGACACAACTGTGCCCACTCCATTGTGGCTTTTATGACCTCTTTTCTGCCAGGTGCCATCAAACATGACTGGCACATCTCTGCCGCCGACTGCGTCCTTCGTGATGTTTCGTGCCTGGTGCAAGTTTTTGCTCACTGCCGTAATCGCCGCACCATGGAGCTTCTTGCAAATGCCGTTGAATGTCTTGTGATGCATCGGGCTCGGAAGACCGAGAATCGCACAAAATCGTGAAAGTTGGTCGTGGCCTGCGCCTATAGCGCGTGCTGCCAGAACTGCCTTCACGTTTACAGCAAAGCTGTCACGCGAGCTGCCACTGTCAAAACGAGCGCTCGTTCCTTGGTCCCCGGCCGAAGCAGTACGTCTCGACGTGTGCGTGAACGAAAGTGCAGATTCAGGGCAATCAGAATTTTGACAGCACTGTTCGAGGAATGCCGAAAGTCCTTTGCGCTTTCCAGCTGCCTCTCGCACGCCGAGCTTCCGTTCGCGGCAGGTTGGGCATTGCGCACCCGCCACAAGTGCCGTCAGCGCATCGATTTCGCAAAGCAGCATGTTCGCAGTAGCAGCATCTACCGGTCTACGTTCACTCTCGAAGAATCCAATCTTCCTTTGGGATGCACTGACGAATTCCACGGCAGCGGTTATTTCACAACCCCTGTCGCAGGGTTCGGTGACGGTGTTAGGCCTATCCGAAGTCGGAGCGTCGGGGCGTTGGTCGGGGGCGACATCGTCGTTCGCTGTCGCTTTGCGAAGTGTCCGACGCCGTTTCCCTCGATACTTGTGGCGAGTTCTGAACTTTCGATTATCTGAACTGCACTTCTTCGGGCTTGCCATGACGCAAAAATGCAGAGAAACGCAGAAAAACTCGATCGCGACGTCCGAGGCTTCGCTCTTTTGCCGGAGAGATAGGAGGGGGAGGAGCGTGGAGCGCACCGCCGTCCAATGGCGGCCTCGCGCTGTGTGCCGCGATATTCAAAATGCGTGACGTACGCGTTGTTTTTCTCGTTTTTTGTTTATTCTGCGTGAAGGCACGAGACTGGCTACTAGTGGATTATGAAGGATACGGCCTTCGCAGCATGCGTGCACGATTGCAAATGGCGGCCAACGCGTCATTTTCGTGACAGGACGACGCGAACTTCGCCGTTTTTCGCGACTTTCGCGCATTTCTCGCGTCACCGCTGCCCACTTGGAAGCATTTTTTGATAATTTCTCGTGCGAATTTCAGCTTGATATTTTCAGAAGTAATAGATTATAGTCCAAGGATGCCAATACAGCTGGAAAAAAAAAAAAAAGCGAAAATTTTCCGGAAAACCGCGACTTTTCGACCCGCGTCTCCCCTTAATCACATATTAACTGTGGCGCATATGCACTTCAGGCATAATTCTTCATCCTCGTCAGCCACTGCATAGAAAAATTGCACAAAGTTCCTAGCAAGTATGTAGCGGATACCACGCTCCTTCGAAGAATGATGAAGGAAAGCATAGTGAATTCTTGCCTATCACAGACAAATTATGTACATTTATGGTGTAGAGGGTATCCAGCAAGTGGCAGCAGTTACCCAAAGAGTGTTCAAAAAAGGCTATGAAAACTGTGCTGTGCATTCCACGCAGGCCTGGCCTTTTTTTTAAAGATGATAGTCTTTCTTGGTGTACTTCGAAGCAAAAATTTTCGTCTGTCTGTCTCTCTGTACACTTGTCAGTCATGAGGATACCCCAAACGGCTCTAAACGTTACCCAAAACGGCCAACCCCATCCGCAGCACCCACCAATATTGCTCAAATTTCAGCGTTCATACGTGTGCAATTGTCAATTAAAAAGCAATTATTGCACATATCTGAGGTACCATAACACATCAATATTCTGTATGTGTCTTTATAGTAAAGAAGCCATACATAAGTAATTCTAAGGACCATAGTGTTTATCACGCTGCGCTGACAATGCATAGCTATGCACAAGAAGGCGTTTCCAGCCCTTTGCTAAGACGACACGGTGGTGGCACCTGCCAGTGGCTTTGCATTCTATACCTTATCACCACCGAGACAGGTGCACACGCATTCCTTCGTTTTCGAAGATAACTGCCACATAGCGCCCGTGTCTAACGTGCCTCGATGCGCTCATTCGCCTTCGCTGTATGGATCCAGACACTCTACCGCAGCGCCCTCAGAATACAATTCACAGATTTTCTCACGCAGAACATCAAATAAACGTCTTGTTCCCTGTCTCCAGACGCAAGACTATCGTCTTTCGACGACATTTGCAGGGAAATATGCAGATGGGCCCAGCTTTTTTTCTGCTTTAGTTTCCCCCTTCAATTTGTAAGGCCCTTTAAAGAAGTCCAGGGGCGCGATTCTCGATGGGTCCACCGTGTGGATCATCCCCTTCTGTCTCTACTGATTGGCTGGAGCTAGGTGAACAGCATGCTCCCCGTTTTTAGTCTTTCTTCCACAACATCATTTGAGCCCACGAAGCTTTTACAACTCTCGAAATGAATGAAACAAAAAGCATTTCACCATTATTTTTATGCTTTTTAAAGTGGCACAGTGGCTTTCACTAGCGCATCTGAACGCACGCACGCGGTGTGGCTGGCTTCAGTTTCATCCTTCGGTTGGTTATCGATTCTCGTGCCTGCTAAGCTCATGGCTATCTGGTTTCGAATGTCTATTTCAAAGAATGTGGGGGTGCTGACACCCCCTGTAAAGTTATTTGCGCCACATGGCGCACATGTCTCGCGCTATGTCTCGCTATGCTTGGGCCGGGAGCCGGCTTCTTGGGCTCATCGGAAAGAGCATTTCTCCGTGTTTAACTTTCCCGCCTCAGCTGGCCCCTCCCTTTAACAACAAGCGAGCAAAAAGCAAATGTTTGAAGGTCGTTTTGAGGCCCTTGATTGGCCGTGGCCACCATGTTGCCTCAGCTCGCCTCGCCATTGGCCCGATGCTCGCTGCGGGAGATCGTCGTCTGCTGCTTGTGCGTCGCGAGGACATGGCTCTCGAAAATCGCCACTTCGTGACATGTTCACGGCTTGATAATCACTTAAGATATAACTACGCTTTAGTTACGAGCAGTAAGCGGATGCGCGATCAGGTTACTACGAGCGTCAGCGCGGTCTACGAGCGCCGCGCGTCATTGAAGTCGTCTTTAGCCATAACTCCGCCGACTGCGGGCAGGAACGACGCGCTAGCGCATTCGTGGCGACGTGCTTCTTCGCAAGCAACGAAGCTGAAAGCGGCGGCACGATCTGATTACTACGAGTGGCCGCACCGGATGCACGATCAGATTACTACGAGCGGGCGCGCGGCGGTCTACGAGTGCGGCGCGTCATCGGAGTCGGCTTTAGGCCTAACTCCGCTGACAGCGAAACTGCGGGCAGGAACGACACGCAAGCGCACTCTTGGTGACGTGCTTCTTCGCAAGGAATGTACCACATCACTCGCTAGCTCCTCTGAATATTGTACGGGCATTTTACGCATCGGCAGCGGACAACACAGTCAAGCTCGTCACCCCCCGCCCCCCCCCCCTTCACTGCCAAGGATCGCTCGGAACAGCGGCTAGCAGTTTCGCGCGTCGTCATTCGAAAATGCGATGCCAAGTGCAGTGCGTGCCGATTTTTTGTCTTCGTAGTTACACATTTCGCGCATCGTCATCGAACGCCGCCGGCAAGTGCATTACGCGCCGGCTGCACTGTCCATGCGGCCGCGCACCCCACGGTCATATGGAGTGCTGTCAATAAGCTTTTGTGATGCGATTCAGACGTGCTTGGAGCCGTGCTTGATATCGCCACGAACGTCTATGAATGTTCCGAGGTTAATGAATTGCTGTAGATTAGAGTTTCCGCGACCGGCTGTATGATGATGCGTTTCCCAGCTAGAGCGGCAAAAGAGCACGTATGAATCAGGGGCAAGAATTTTTATATGCCCGTTTTACGCCATTAAATATACTGTTTAAAATTCTTATGCCACCAGTTTTCTGCCCATAACTTTGTTATTTAGAAAGAAGGCATAGGCTGTCATGGTGTGATTCATTTTTCTGATGCAATAAACCTCTCTCTAAATAAAGAAATGTTCAGTGAGAGAGGTTATAATCAAGAACGTAATTACACTAATTACAACTTCGGCACAAGAAATATGTGTAATCAATTCAGTATATGGTCTCATTCAATTACTATCTTTTCTGTCATACCTATCACACCACTCCTTCATACAAAGAACTTGGTTTGAAATTCATACTTGTTCTTTGTAACATGAAAAGGAGTAAATCATGAAAAGAAGTCAAATATCACAAGACAAACCTGAGATCACAATTTTTAGGTGTCTTAGAGACGTAAAGAAAAGTTGAAACTTTTAACGCAGCTTTCTCAATACAGTTTTTTTTTTTTGACATTATGCTCAGCCCCTCCACATGGTTCAATGAAAAAATAATTTGTTTCTCGTAAAGTATTCGTGGTATCGCTTCAAAATTTTTATGGAAGCACTGTGAAGTTATTCTTAGTGTCTGTGCCAATTTTCATCAATATCCATTGAGAAACAAAAAAGTTCATTGAAAAAAAGCCTGTCGAAAACTTCGACAGGCTCAATGTAGCGGCAACAAGACTCAAAATGCTGCCGAGAGCCTCCACTCAGTGATTTGGTCACTGATATCCAAGCAGCAGCATGCCTCCCTCTTCACTGTGGAAGCAGCAGTGCATGAAGCTGTTGCAAAGTACAATGCAGGCAGCTTGCGAGCTTAGACCGAGATTTGCACTGCACTAGGTGTAAAACCTGGGGCCGTTGCCCTCCAGAGGGCTGCAGAAAAGAACAGCCAGCGGGCTAAAAAATCATCAAACATGCACCAGATGAAGAAACAGAGGACCAAAAGGCCACCTGCAGGCATGGACACCAAAGACTACTGTTCTGGTGCATTTTGATGAAGGAGAAGTGCTACAAAAAATTTGAAAGCCATTTTCTCTGAAGTGTGTTTTGGGCACTTAGTGTTGCTTGTGAAAAGTGTAGCGCGGCAGTGACTGGACCGATTTTGATGCTGTCTTTTTTTTTTTAATCCTTGAAGTCTTGTTGACAGGATGACATTATTCTTTACCTTGCTTAGGGCCTAGTTTTTTTTGCATGTGCTAACTAGTGCATGAGAAGTTCTGATGCAATACATGAAGCTGATGGGGATGTTATTTGTAAAAAAACTAAAAGGAATAGACAATTTTTGATAATGTCATCCTGTGTAGTGTTCTTTTGAGTAAAGATCAAAACCACTTGGACCTTCCTGGCATGTTTTGTTACAATGCTAGGCTTTTCACCAGCAGACTATGTCATCAGATTATGTAACATAGTGTAATTTGAAAACTACTCGAGATATCGCAATGAAACTTCATATATAGCTATACGAGACACTCTTCAGTATGCCTGCCAAATTTCATTACTCTAGCTCAACAAACAAAAAAGTTTTTTTCGATCACCACCTCTCCCCTTAATGCTGGAAAAAGAGCTCACTGAAAAAAAATTGCAGTTGCGCGCAAACACTAGTGTGGAAGTACCAGATAGGTCAGAGATGGTACCCCAGCGACCAAAAGTGAGCCCGCGTAAGTTAATCGCACCTTTTGACGAAAGGCGAGATGACCTCCACGCTTATATACAGCGGTTCGAGAGAATGGCGATAGGACAAGGCTGGCAGAGGAGTGATTGGGCGACTGGATTGAGAATGTGCCTTGCGGGAGAGGCATTGGCTGTTTTTAGCCGGATGCCAGCAGCGGATGCACTAGATTACCACAAGGTCAAAAGGGCTCTGCTCCAACGCTTTTCAGATTAACTGCCGAGGGTTTCTGAGAGAAATTCCGGAGCTCGAAACCACAGGAAAATGAGACAGGCCAGCAGTTCGCTGCTCGAATCTCCAATTACTTCGATCAGTGGTTGGAGATGGCTAACATAGAGAGATCATTCGAGGATCTAAGAGATAGCATGATTGCGGAACAATTCCTAGCATCGTGTCACAAGGGAGTGGCAATATTCCTGAAGGAGCGGAACTTGAAGACGGTGGCTGAGCTGTCCGAACACGCCGACCGTTATTTGGAAGCTCAAGGTCAAAGGAATCTAGGGAAAGCCCATGATGAGAAAGGTTTGGAGCAGAAAGAGCAAACCCGGAGTGCAATCAAATGCTTACCTCTGTGACAAGATTGGGCATAGAGCAGCAAATTGTGCCGCGGGTCGCACTCACAGTTTATCGTCGAAATGCAATCGGTGTGGAAAGCGTGGGCACTCAACAGAAACTTGTCGTGATCGATCAGGAAATAAAACGGCTTGCATGGTTGCAGATGAAAGCTCTGCTGATGCTGACAGGGAAAAGCAACGTGACCAGGAGGACAAGGATAAGACAAGTGCCGTTACGACTTCTGTCAAGGCGGGAGAAGCCGAAGATGCTATGCCAGTGGTCGTGGGGATGTTGCACGGACGTAAAGTGTCGGTACTTCGAGACACGGGCTCCAATATTGTACTTGTAAGAGAATCCTTGGTGCCAGAAACGGATATCACGGGTACAGAAAAACCGGTTCTGTTGGCTGATGGAACAGTACGGCGGATGCCAGTTGCTAGTACTGATTTTGTCGCCGTATTACTGCGGTTAGATTGAAGCTCGATGTGTCAAAGACCCTTTTTATGACGTAATTCTCGGTAATATGCCAGGGGTCAGACGAGTTGACGATCCGGATCCCCTCTGGAGATTGCCTACTACAACGCGAACTGAGGGTACGGAGTTCCAACCTCATAAGGTTATGTATAAAGGTGACGAGAGATGTGTTTATCAGCATACCAGGGAAGATTCCGCCTATGCCGTGGAGAAAGCTACGAGGAACAAGAGTGAAAAGGAAAAGGAGGGCATCAAGGAGAACAACTCAGTAGCAGCCATGGACATAACTGCAGCAGAAATGGGGAGAATGCAGGAAGCGGACAGTACGTTGTGACGGTGTTTTGAGATTCAGGGCAAATGGATCTATTGTAAGAAGAGTCGGGTCGTGCATAAGTTTGAGAAGCTTTCAGGGCTTTTGTACAGAATAGTCAAGACCCATGAGGGAGGGGAAAAGAGACACTTAGCAGTGCCGGTGAGTTTACGAAGGGCTGTTCTAGACTTGGCACATGACACTATTATGGCTGGCCATCAGGGAGTAAGAAAGACAACTAGCAGGGTCGCTGAAGGGTTTTTTTGACCGTGCATGCAAAGCGACATTAAAAGGTTTGTGCGATCTTGTGACACATGTCAGAGAACCACACCAAAAGGTTTGGTCTCGAAGGTACCTTTGAGGACTACGCCTATTATTCAGCAACTTTTTCAAAGAGTCGCAGTGGACAATGGAGGACCTATAAAACCAGTGTCCCACAGAGGAAACTCCGTGCAGACACATACCTAGTATCATTGTTACATTGTTGATGTGGGGTGACAGTGAAGTGTGACTGCGACTCACGAATATGGATGTGCGTGTTAGTGTAGGCAAGTCTAGTGGTGCCACTATGGATTTAAGTATGCCGTGCAGTGACGTGATGTGCCGTGAAGTGAAGTGTTGTGCGGAGAAGGGAAGTGCCGAGATGTGCCGTGAAGTGCTGTGTCGTGCAGGGAAGTGTTGTGTGGTACAGTGAAGTGTATGGTGCTAGTGGGGACGACAGTTTTCGTGGAGCGAAAACTAAAAAAATTGGGGGCCATTTTCAAGAATGACAAGATGAAGAGAAGAGGAAGAGAAAGAAGTTGTCTTGAATAGGTAATTTAAAATGCTGGAATGAGGGAGAAGAAGAGGAAAAAGAAGTGGGCGCGGGGGGAGAGAGGAACGTGAGAGCCGGGACGTGGCATTCGAGGGGCCAAGAGCTGCGAAAGTTCGGACTGGGTCTCGCCCCAGGCTCCCACCTGAGCACCTGACTCGGCGAGCAGCGCACAGAGCAACCGCCGATCCTGGGCTGCAGTTTCCCGCCCGAGCACCGACCTCGGCGAGCAGCCCCGGAGCCACCGCCGAACCTGGTCTGCAGTGTATCCCGCCCGAGCACCTGCCTCGGCAAGAAACCACTGGAGCTACCGCTGTAGTGGTTCTTCAACATCGTCGCCACCGTTGAGCATCAATATGGCGTGTCATCCCGCCTGAGAGGGACTCCCAGCGGACTGGAGGCCACGCCACAACTGTAAGCGCGAGAACTAGAGAACGCAAACGGAATCGGACGTTGAAACGCGCGTCATTAAGACATCTCATTTTCTGTGTTTTTCAACGTGTTCGTGTTTTTGTTGTTGTTTTGTTTGGTGATTTTCATGGTAATAAAGTGGTAGTTTTCGTTTGGTACCATCAGCCTCTATGGTTCATTTCGCAACGCCCGACGAGCGAACCAGGCCTCAGCATATACGCGTGACAAGCACACAACCACAGTTTTTCTCCATTCACTTATGCTACGGAG
Source organism: Rhipicephalus annulatus (assembly GCA_013436015.1). NCBI lineage: Eukaryota > Metazoa > Arthropoda > Arachnida > Ixodida > Ixodidae > Rhipicephalus > Rhipicephalus annulatus. The sequence goes on from WOVY01009385.1 coordinate 57,297, forward strand.
ATGCGCACTGATTGCTTTGGTACTAGGGAGTAGAGCCCCGATTCTTCCGATGTGAACTATTCCCCAAGTGCCGCATCTCATTTATTGGATTTCAGTTTGTCAGACAAGAATTTACTTTGGAGTCCCGACTCTTGATTGATATGTGGGGTTTAACGTCCCAAATTGGAGTCCCGACTCTGATAATGATGAAGGAGCGACATTTCAAAAGTGTGCGTGACGAGACAATTACAATTGGATCAAAGGTGACTTTTCCCCAGTGTTTAGTGTTAAAGCAAGAACATTTCTTACCAGATAAGAGCTCTAGTGCACTTATTTCTGTGTGTCCGTGAGCTGTGTCTAATACAATGCATAATTGTTATTTATAGAAAATCATATCTGTTTTTTTATGATTTTGCTTGATGTTACTTAAATATACCATGTCTATGTAATAATTTTTTTTTACTTTACAGACCCACCAAAAAATTTCAGACTTTTTCCTTAACTCTTTAGTTACCACGCCTATTCAAATCAATCACCCGTAATCAACACTTTGGATCACGGAGCAAGAATATTTGATGAGGAGAAACTCCCAAACTGCGACAGCGTGCAAGGGCGATGCGATAGCGTCACGGAAAAATGCAGTTGACGACGAAGCTCGCCAGATGACGCTTTCGGCGTGTTGCCATCTTTTAGATGCGTGTCTATGCAGGTGACACATAAAAAATTGCAATAGCTCCTCGTACATTGTAAAATTTTTCTGATTTCTGCCTGTACCATCATTCAGTAAACGTGACACGATATTTCGGCTGCAGTTACCCATATATACTGCCAAAATTAGAGGCCGTACAACACTTGAAACGAGCTGCTAAATTGTCCCTGAGCAGACGATGCTTACGTCTGCCCATGCACGTGCCCCTTGCTGCTCGCTCGCATGTTGTGTGGGTGCACGCGTAGGTGGCCTTGGGAGGGAAAGTTCTCAGCATGCGGCCACGATTCCTTTTGCGATCTTGACTTCCTCGCGTTACACCGGAGGAGCCAACTTGGGCGATTCCTCTGTGTCTGCAGGTGTTTTATGCCCCGACGAAGGAGAGTGCTTTGAATATTTCGACCAGTGGTTCTTCGGGATGCAGCCAGAGTGTGCTGTGCCGAAATTAAACAGTGTTTAGGCATATCCAGCAAGAACAAGGTAATTGCCCTCAAAGTTCCTAGTAGCCCTGTGAGGTTCGAGGCATTGGCTTGCACCATAGCAAGGAAAGACCGAGGCCGAATTGGGACATATTCAGATGGTGTTAATGGGGTGAGCTTCATGGCAGCGAAGTTTTCCTGGACAAAGCGAAACGGCCAGTGCTCTTACCGGAATCCGTGCCTTCAATCTTTCTGCACTTTTTCAGCTAGTTGACAGCTATTGTGAGAATTGAGGCTAGCCCACCGCCTTTTTGCAGGCTTTGCCGCCTCTTTCTGTGTTCTCATGTCCTGACAAGACTCTCCTCTCCTCCGCAGTCTGCCACGCTGGGAGGGCGGAGAGGGACGTTTAACTTTACCTTCTCACCCAGTAGCGGATTTCGACTGTGGTGCCGTGCGTGGGGTCTCTCGGGACATTTCGCGCATGCGTCGGGAGCGAGGCAGATCTCTCTGAGACGACTGAGGGTGAGCACGCAGCTCTTTTCACTCTGTCGACTCCTTTTGTTTGGGGCTCGTCGGATTTCGCCAGCAGCGCTTCGTGCCCGCGGCGAACGCTCACCTTTTGTTGCCCCTTGCGAACGCTAGGCCGAAGAGCGGTGCAGTGTCTTAGTGCATGGCCAGGCTACGCCGACCTGTATCTCTCCGAAGCCAACGTGAGCGCCTTTGGCCTAGCTCGAGCAACCGGGCCTTTGATGATATGTAGGGTTTAACGTCCCAAAACCACCATATGCTTATGAGAGACGCCGTAGTGGAGGGCTCCGGAAATTTCGACCATCTGGGGTTCTTTAACGTGCACCCAAATCGAGCAACCGGGCCTTTGTCCCAGTGTCTCCGTGAATCTCTTTTACCACAGATACTGTCCCAAGGTCATTTATCTTCAAAATGTATATTTTTCATTTTCTTTGTTCTGAATATTTCTGCATATATAGTGTTTTCTATAGCACTGTTTACCAGCTGGCAAACAAAAGTTACATACTTTTCACATCTTTATTTATTTCAAAATATTTCTGTTTCTCTACACATACTTTTTTTTTGAAAGAGCATTTCATTGTGCGACATTTGGTATGTCGCAATGAGTGCTGAGGTACTTTTCAAATTGGCAAAAACTATCGTTCTGAGAAATATGAATAATAACCATTTTGCTACAGTAATAAAAGTAAATAGAATTGCCTGAAGAATTTATTTGCAAAGCCTCCGTCTCGTCACTAAATAGCCCGACATGACACGGCCACTTGCTGCAACACGCTTCCGATGAGGGACAGTGCCACCGCTGTTCCACCGGAGGCTTACGTCACCACTGGTGGCTATAGTTGCCAAGATAGGTTACATGATTGTTTCTCTAACCTTTCAAGTGCAGCGGCGGCATGTTTGCCCTGCTGCTGCTACCACATTAATAAATGATCGTTACGTTTTATATTAGGATGCGCCCTTCTATCGACATGGCATCCACAAGTTAATGCTTCATGAATACAAAGTAACAAAGCTTGCGGCAGTTTACATCCTGAAAGTTCAGACAATATTTTACTGTCACAGAAAATATGAATTAACAAGCTTTCACTATACAATAGACTGGACATAACATCTTTTCAAGGAAGTATGAATACAAGTATGCAGTGTTTAGCCCTACTAAAATGCTAACTTAAGCTTATGCTGTAAATGCTGCATTTTTGCTTTCTTGTATAAAATGCTAGATAAGAAAACAAGAATGCTACAATTACTTGCACTCTGTCTCAATGGGTTTTGAGAAATCTGATAACTAATCTGCAAGCTAATGTTTACGAGCTGTGCTGTTTTATAAACAATGAAATCTCACAAACCCTGCTCTCTTCAATGGTGTCTAATGGCTCAGGAGGATCATCCAAGCAGAAGAACTCTCTCACCGGTGGACTGAAAGAAAATAATTATTTAGTCAAAGGATAATGCATGGCCACAATATATGCAAAATACCTAGACAATGCTGCTATATTGCCTCTTTCCAGTAACACATTGTATCTATTATGTATATACAGATAAGTAATAAATTATGCAATTCTGGCACAGGAAGTTATGAACACATACAAGATGCCAAACTTATCAAAATTTGAATGTTAATAAATTTTTGTACATAGTTAGCAATATATATATATATTATTAAACTCGGTTCAAACAACCTTTACTGCAGAGCACACAACGCGGTAAAACACTCTGTAGCAGTTAATGTAGCCATGAGTAAAGACGCTTTCATGTGCATAGCTTTATGTGCTGCAGCGAAAGTTGCTTGCAGAGTCTGTAGTAACTGCACAGTACTGAGTTGAAGTTTACTATGTACACATTACCGCTTTTCTAGTGTAAGATACCATACATTTGTATGAAAAATCCTTGAACAAGCGATGGTGCCTGAGCCAACATTTCAACAAGTTGTCGAGACTTCTTTAAGGCTGCAACTTGAAGAAGACAGGACTTCTTGTCGAAACAGTGGCTCTAGCAACACCCTTTTGTCAAGAATGTCTCATCTCTTCAAGGTGCAATCTTCCCATAAACTTGTTTTTTTCAGGGTCCTATACTATTATGACATTAAACTACAAGCACAGTACAAAACTTACAATATGGTACATGATAAATCCTTTTATTACTCTCATTCTAATGGTTCTGCTTTATAAATGAACTCAAGGACACTGACAATATGAGAAAATATGAGCTGTTGTAGCTTGAACTTTCATATTAAGGCCAAGCAACACTTGGGTGGTGCTGCCACCTTTCATGACTAGCAAAACCAAGCAATACTACTGCCAATTAGCCTAATTCATCTTCACAGTTCTTGCCCAAGCACATGTATACAAAGTAGAAAAACACACGGATGGTTGCAATTAACAACTCATTTATTTTTTTAACACTCAACATATTTTAACTTAATGCTCACTTAACTTAATTTTTTCCAACCAGATCATGCAGATCTGAGAGTAGTTAAGTGAGTGTGTTTGCTAATAGTGAGTGAGCCAACAATTCACTAATTTTGCAAACGCAGCCACAGCGACGAGCAAAATCACCTTCATGTGGTTTTGTGGTCTATAGCGTCAACATAGACTTTGGGATGAAAGCACAAGACCCACAGAACTCCTCGTCAATGAATAAGCGTACGAACATAAGCAACCATTTCCTGTACGTCATAGTACAAGTCCGAGGCGCACATGCCAACTCCGACAAAACGCTACAGTGTTTTAGAATCCAGGACCCGAGAAATTGGCAGTGGTGCGTGAAGCCATGGCTCGCGTTTCCTGCTGGCGACTATTCTGATCACTACATTAAGTCTTCAATTGGGTCTTGTCGATATATATTACTGAAGCTAAAATTACAGCAAAACATGCTTCTTTACCTAAATGAATATGATTTCATGTCTTCACATATGTATTACACTATCATCCTTGTTACAGATTTTGGTTTAGAGCTATTGTTGTCTGCGCACGAGCAGCAAGGTTGCTTTGGGTTTATATATGCATATGAAAGAATGATGCAGTAATTAGTCAGTGCTTGTATCATATGTTATTTTTCTTCGTGGGTGTCCTGTGTGTTTGCACTGCAGCTTTTAACTTCAGGATTCTGGTCATGGTGCAAGATATTGCTCTGCTTCCGGTTCAGCCATCTCGTTTCTTCCCTCTTGTGATACAAGCCAACAAAAGACAAAGCACTCCAATTAGCTTGCTGGCGCTCTTCTTTTTCTCTGGCCAATTTTCCGCGAGTGGCACGATCTTATAACCCCAAATTAGAAAATTAGTGTGGCTCGCCAGTGACACAATGCAAACGCAGCATGGCCAACGATGCAGCATGGGGCCCGTGTCTTGCACAATTTTAATTTCACCTCGTGTGACATCCCATGGGTTTCACCCAATGCCATGTACTTTGTATTCTGCTGTTAGTGTCCTCGAAAATAAATGAAGAGTGTCATAATTGTGAAACGAAATCGAGGGGGTCACCGGTTCGAAAGGCCAGTCGCATGCTTCAAAAATTTTTTTCTTGTGAATTTTTGTTCGAGGCTTTTATGTACATCTATACATACAATAAATATACGAGACACGAAAGCAACAGCAAGAAACCACTGAGTGTCTCCATATAATTGCTGTCACAATAAAACAAAGAGTATTTGCAGTGATGCTCAGTCTTTAAAAAAAAAAAAACGGGTACAGACTGCCTGAGTGAGCCCCCAAAATGACCCTGCACTTCTTCAAGAAGAGTAGATTACCGTATTTTCAATGTATAAGGTGAACTTTCCCCCAATATTTTCACTGCTGCATTTTATTTTTGTAAAAAGTCAGGCGATTATGCAAGACCATTTTTAAAATTTACCTAATCTTGTTATAGCAATGAAGCAGGTGGGATCTTAGCCACCAGCTACTACAGTGGTTCTTAGCCATGGATGTGTCGGGGACCCCTTGTGGACCGGTGGAAGGGATGGGGGACCCTCTGCAGCGGAGGGGAGGGAAGGGGGTACGTAGGTAAATTAACACAACTGGAGCGTGAAACAGGTGCCTTTTATTGCCGCCAAAAACATTAAACAAATGTGGCACATCACTTCATTTTGGACAGTTCATCAACTTGTGTCACAGTCGCGCTTAAACAGAGTTTCGTATGTAAAAAAATAATAAAAAATGTTAAAAACGGGCGAGGGTTTCGTGGATCATAGATATGGCTTTGCGGACTCTCAAACCCCCTGGGGTCCGCAGAACCCCATTAGAGAACCACTGAGCTACTAGATGTTCAGGCACTGCAGCAGCAACAGAGATTTGGGCCGCAGTTAAGGCTACCATCTTCACACAAACCATTCTACTGCTAGAATTGTTTGTTCTTAAAGGGGCCCTAAAACACTTTTTCAAATAACCATGGAATGAATTCACTGGAAGAGCTTATTGCCTCACGAACTTAACGCCCAAAAAATTTTAAGAATCCGTCCAGTGCGAGTGGAGTTAGGTTTGTCACATGCTGAAATTGCATTCTCTCGTCCCGACGAAAGTGCTGGAAGCTAAGCAGGGAGGGATGACGGGGCCACAGAAAAACGTCACGTGAGCCTCGTGACCTTGAGCACTTTTTTTCTTTCTTTTTTTTTTCGAATGCACCGCTTCTTCAGGGTGATCACCCTTCAAGGCATAGCCTATGACGAACATCTATTCAGCTACAAAATTTTTTAAAGCATCACATATCAGTCCTACACTTGCGTGTAGCACTGAGGGAAGGGAGCTTCATCACATTCTATGCGACTGCATACGAGACTTCGCTGATGAAGCTCAATGTCATCGAGCAATTGGAACTGCAGATTAATGACGCAACTTTAATGTATTGGCTTGCAACACCACTTTCTTCGCAGCTTCCTCCAGGCGTACCTCGAAGATTCAAGCATCTGACTGATGGGGAGTTAGGACCTGTCAAGGACTACGTCCACCGGGTCAAGAGGTAGCAGGACATCATGCTGAGGTCTACCAAGCTGCATCGGCTGCCTCCTGCGCTCCCACAACAGGTCGCCAGCGAACTGCACCAGCTCGAAAACAAGGACTTCATTGTCGACAACAATGATCAACAAAAGCAATCAACATTACCCCATTAGCAAGCAGGTTTTGCCTAAGCAGGCCATTTGCAGTATCCTCCTCTTCGGTGGTACAAGAGCAAAATTCCAACACGAGGGAGAGAAGAAATAGAACTTCAAAATCTGCTCACAACAGCTGCTACCCTCAAGGCTTTTCTTCAGAGTCTAGGTTGAACTGTCTATGGAGGATGCGCATAAACCCCTGGCCTGCCTTAGGACTATGTTATAAACTGATGATGTGTGGTGTTTTATGGCGCAAGGGCCAATTGATGGCCAAAGAGCGCCATTTCAATGAGTATAGAGATGCGGACAATGATATGTTGCGTGGCTGTATAGGGGCCTTAAAATTCCTCGCGATAATGCGGGTAAAAACATAAGTATTAAAGACATGACAGTGGCGTGATATGCATATTAAAAAGGGTGACAAAGGTTTTGATAATAAAAACATGTAAAAATATTTGGCACTAGCACACTTGCCTCAACAGTGCCCTTGTGTCCAAGGGCTGCGAGGCAAGTGCTTTTAAATGTAATCACAGCAGCAGCGACCTCTCTTGAGAGGTCGCGCTACGCAATGCCTGGGTATAATACATGGTAAAAATTAACATCCCTTAAAAAAGCTAACAATGATTTATGGGTGAAAAGTGGTTCCCTACCGACAAACATTCCAGGGTGTAAAGGTATATGTTGTCGGTAGGGTAATGGGAAGTGTTGTCTTCTTAGAGTGTCTAACTGTTTACATTGGATTAAAACGTGAAGAACTGTTAAAGCCTCACCACATTTATCACACAATGGTGGATCACCACCGGATAAAAGATGTGTGTGTGTCGTGTATGTGTGCCCTATCCTGAGTCTTGTTAGCGTTACCTCTGTTAGACGTGATTTTGATACTGGTGGCCAATGGCCAAGGTGTGGCTTGATAACGTGTAGTTTGTTTTGTGTGTGTGTATCCCACTTGCTCTGCCAGTAGTCCCTGAGGTTTAGTTTGAGAGACGGCTTAAGATCAAGGGCCGGGATTGATATGGATGTAATGGCGGTGCTCTCATGGACGGATGCAGCGAGCTGATCCTGCCCTCACGTTGCCTTGGATCTCACGGTGCCCTGGCACCCAGCACACTACAACATGTTGTTTGTGCGTGTAGAGTGTGCACAAAATGGAGTAAAGTGAGACAAGGACTGGGTTTTTTTTGTTTTTTAAGACTGTGCAGAGCCATTACCACACTGAGGGAGTCTGTATAAATTACTGCTTTTTGTATTTGTAATTGTTTGATGTGTTTAGCTGCCACCAGTATCGCGTGAGCTTCCGCTGTGAAGATACTTGTGCGTGGATGTAGAGGGCCAGCATCCGAAAAGGATGGGCCGACAGCAGCGTAGGACACAGAGGAGTTAGTCTTGGAGGCATCTGTGAAGAACTCAGGACATGTGTATTTGTGTTGAAGTTCCAGAAAGTATGTTCGGATATGGGCAATAGGTGCATGTTTTGTAACCTCTAGGAAAGACACATCGCAGTCTATAGTCTGCCACTGCCACGGTGGCGGGTATGCTACAGGAGCCATTAAACTGTGTTCAAGTGACACTTCAGTTTCTTCAGCTAGACACTTCAGGCGAATTGAGAAGGGCTGCCTCATCGAAGGCCTGTTTTGAAACAGAGTTGAGCTCGACAAATCATTAATTGTAGAGTATGAGGGGTGCTTCTTGTCTGCTTTCACCTTAAGGAAATAAACAAAGGACATGTAAGTTCTCTGCAGATGAAGCGACCACTCATTTGACTCAACATAAAGGCTTTCTACGGGGCTGGTGCGAAAAGCACCCGTAGAAAGGCGGATGCCCAAATGGTGCACGGGGTCAAGCATCTTCAAGGCACTTTGAGTGGCAGACTGATAGACAATGGCCCCATAATCTAAGCGGGTACGAATAAGGCTTCTATAGAGGTTCATGAGGCATTGCCTATCACTACCCCACGTAGTATGTGACAACACTTTTATAACATTCATGGCTTTTAAACATTTTGTTTTTAAATACTTGATGTGCAGTACGAAGGTCAACTTGTTGTCCAAGATTAAGCCTAAGAATTTATGCTCGGCTTTGACGGACAGACGTTGCCCGTTCAGCCGAATGTCAGGTTCCGAGTGCATGCCTCTCTTTCGAGAGAACAAGACACACGTGCTTTTTTGTGGGTTAAGTTGAAATCCGTTTTCGTCTGCCCATTTGGAGACCTTATTTAAACCCATCTGAACCTGCCGCTCACACATGGCTAAGTTGCATGACTTGAAGCCAAGCTGAACGTCGTCGACATATGTACAATAGAACATCATGCGGGGAATGGACAAGTGCAAAGAATTCATTTTGATGATAAAAAGTGTGCAACTAAGCACACCACCTTGTGGCACGCCTGTTTCCTGGACAAATGTTTGGGAGAGCACACTGCCTAGACGGACACAGAATGTCCGGTTTGACAGGTAACTTTCGATTATATGAAACATTCTTCCGCGCACATCAAGGTGGGACAGGTCTCTTAGAATTCCGAAACGCCATGTTGTATCATACGCCTTTTCGATATCGAGGAACGCAGAGAGAAAATATTGTTTATGGACGAAGGCGTCCCTTATCTGTGCCTCGATACGAACGAGGTGGTCTGTGGTGGATCTACTTTCTCGAAACCCGCACTGAAATGTGTGGGAATTGAGGCTAGCCCGCTGCCTTTGCGCGGGCTTTGCCGCCTTTTCTGCCGTTCTCATGTCCCGACATGTCTGCCCTCCCTTGCTGTCTGCCGTGGTGGGAGAGCGGAGTGACGTTTAACTCCCTCACCCGGAAGCGGATGTTGACTGTGGCGCCGCGCGCGGGGGCCCCGAGAGGTTTTCGCGCGCCGCGTCGGGAGCGGTCAGATACTCTCCGGGACGGCAAACGGTGAGCAACGCTATCTTTTCGTCCGTCGACTCCCGTCAGTCGGGGCTCGTCGGACTTCGCTGACGGCGCCACGCGCCCGAGGCGAACGCTCACCCGCTGTTGCCCCGCTGCGTACGCACGGCCGAAGGGCGGTACGGTGTCCTAGTGCGTGGCCTCGCTACGCCGACCCGTCTCCCTTTGAAGCCAACGCGAGCGCCTTTGCCCTCGCTCGAGCAACCGGGCCTCTGCTCCGGTGTCTCCGTGGATCACTTTTACCGCGGAGACGTGCTCGTGGCATCCCTGTGTAGTACTTTGTGCCCGTGGCGTGGATAAGCCTATTTGCTTTCCCGCCGCGCCTTTTGCAACGGGCTGTACTGCGTTTGGTTGCCACAATAAAGTGTTGCGACTTGAGCAATATCGTGTTTCCCGCCACGGCGAAGGTTAACGCGTGCCCTGCGGCTCGCTAAGACCGGACCCACGCTGGTGGCCGTACTCCTTCGGGATACGTGTACACCACACTGGCGCCCAACGCGGTATCAAAAGCTCTAGTTTTTGATTGCTCTTAGCGAGTCAGTTCGCCTGCGCGATTCGGGCTCGTCGCAACATGGCTGCTTCGCGGGACTTTTGTCCGCTGTCCCTTTTAGCGGATGCCGCGTTGCACACGGAGGCCATTGCCTCTATGAACGGGAACCCTTCTGCACCCGTCCGTGTCGGCACCCCCTATTGTGGTGACGACACGAGGCGCCTAGCCGCTCCTTTTGGAGATGGCGCGTCACTTCGGAATGGGCCTCTTGCCCTACCCAAACGTTACGCACAAGCGCCTCCGACACCCGTCCGTGTCGGCACCCCCTATTGCGGTGACGACACGGGGCGCCTAGCCGCTCCCTTTGGAGATGGCGCGTCACTTCGGAATGGGCCTCTTGCCCTACCCGAACGTTACGCCAAAGCGCCTCCGACTGCTAATGCGCCCTTTGGCATGCATGGCAGTTCGTCGGCACAGCGCTCGCAGTCGGTTCCCTGCGGAATTGACGGGGCCCTCGCCGACTTTTGCCCGCTATCAGCCGTGCAACCGACACTTCGACCGCACGCTGAGCAGGCGCCTGAATTGTCGATGGTAGCCGCACCAAGTGCGCCTTTGGTTCGACAACAGGCAAATCCCACAAGGAGCCTATTTTGCTCTGGGAATGGCGCGCAGGGCGGTGGTCTGTTTGAAACCGCCCCACTGATCGAGCTGGGCGACTGCTCGTCTTCGCTCGACCGCGCCGCTAACGCACCAACGGTTTCCTACGAAGCCGGTGCGACGACGCAGACTTTGCTGCAAAACGCCGTGCAGATGATCCAAGCACTCTCGGGAGCTGTGCAAACGCTTTCGGCTGGTCCGAAAAGCGGTCACCCCGCTGTTATGTTGCCTGTGCCAACCTACAGCGGATACGGTGATCGGCTCACCGCCCGGGATTACCTCGACTCTCTGTCACGTTATCAGAGAGCGATGGGTTTGGATGATAAGGTGGTGCTCGAACGTGTTGTTCCAGCTGCACTGACTGACACGGCGGCGAGATGGTATCGGCTTTCCGGTTACCGTGCAGCAAACCTCGAGGAATTTCGTGCGGTCTTTTTGCGCGAATTCCTACCCGCTGACTACGAAAGTAGGATGCGGCGAGAGCTCGAGCTCCGTACACAAGCTCCTGACGAGTCTTTACAGGAGTATGTACGGGCGATGGATGAACTTATTTCTATCGCTGAGCCCCGAGCCTCGAACGAGGAACGCGTCGAACGGGTGATACGGCAGGCACATCCGACTTTTTCGGCGTACCTGCGCGGCGGCCGCTTCAGTGATTTGGAAGCGTTGGCCGCCGAGGCGAAGCGCATCCAAGGCGACATTCTCGCCGCGCGTGCCTATCGCCCGCCGCCGCCAGCCAGCGACGCCCTTGAGCCGCGCTGCGCTTGGAGAGGGGCCATGACCCTTCCCCAACGGCAACAGCCTCTCGGCGCCGCCTTTGCGGCTGCAACCGGCTGTGCGTGGGAGTTGAGCGATCGCGCTCTTGACCCCTTTACGCATGAAAGGCGGGCAGCCTGCGCTGCTCCGCCTGAAACCTCCATACAGGGACGCTTTTCGACCCAACGTAATGTAGGAGGTGCGGCTCGCAGGTACGTATCCTACGATAACGTAGCGAGCCGATCACGACAGCTCGAAGCTGCTCCGTCTGGGAATACAGACCGTGATGGAGTGCGCTGTTACCGCTGCCGTGAAAGAGGGCACATAGCAAGGGAATGCACCGGATCCAGGCCTCCTGCGAGGCAGGGAAACGGGCTTCCGGGTCGTTCGTGAATGCACGACCGACCCAACCTTTGCTTCTTCCCTCTGCGTGCAGGGCAAGCACTTTTCTTGCTGATACGCACGCGCCGTTCATTCCGGTCACCATTGCCGGCCGTGAATTTTCGGCTTTGCTGGATACGGGCGCTAGCGCCTCGTTGTTCGGCGAACAGGTGTTGTCCCACTTGCAGAAGCACTCGGTGCGCTTGCGGGACAGCCAAACGACATTCACCCTTGCGAAAGGCGTGGCCCATTCGGCAGGCGCTGCAAGGTTGACTGTCAGATGGGGAGATCGAATGAGACGCTGCCGTCTTGTTCATCTTCCAGGGCTCAATGTTCCAGTGATTCTCGGTCGGGACTTTCTCCTTAAAACCGGTATCGTTGTGGACATTGCGAATGGCGGCTATCGTGATGGCCCATTTTGCCAACTCAAGCCGTTCATCAGCCCGCCGGCGCTTACCGTCGCCTTTGCGGCAGAAGCGTCGGAAACGTGCCTTGCGCAGAGTTCGGGGCCAAGCCCCCGCTCACCGCATTTGCCCTCTCACAGTCCCCATCGGGAACGAGAGGCGCGGCACGAACCGTGTCGTGCGCCAACTCCGGGGTCGTACCCTGGCGTTCCGCGCTCGTCGGCTCGAAACCCCTGTGTGGATCGACCGACACGACACGAAGAGGCACTACATCCTTTGGTCGCCTGCGCGACTCAGCTGGATGAAGCACAGAAGGCTCGTCTGTCGACACTGTTATGTCAGCACGACGAGCTCTTCACTGATCAACCTGGCTGCACCGATTTTGTGAGCCATGTGATCGAAACTGGTGACGCGCTTCCTTTGAAGTGTAACCCCAGGCCCGTCAGTCTCGCCAAAAGGCAGATTATCGATGGGTTGCTAGATGACATGCTTGCGGCTGGCATTATTCGCCGCTCGTCTAGCTCCTGGGCGTCTCCAATTGTGCTAGTGCCTAAGAAAGATGGCAGTCATCGCCTGTGCGTCGACTATCGCCGTCTGAATGGAGTGACTCGTAAGGATGCCTATCCGCTCCCCACGATAAACTCCATCGTAGGTAACCTGGGTGATGCACGGTACTTTACCACGCTTGACGCCTCTAAAGGTTACCTCCAGGTCCGGATGGGTAACCGTGACCAGTGTAAAACTGCGTTCACGCCCCACAGAGGGTTGTTCGAGTTTACTCGTATGCCCTTTGGTCTTTGCAATGCTCCTGCGACGTTTCAAAGACTCATGGACCGCGTCCTCGGGGAAGCCAAGTGGTCATACTGCATGTGCTACCTCGACGACATCGTGATTTATTCACGAACCTTCGAAGAGCACTTGGCCCATGTTGCCGATGTACTCGAGAGGGTGCGGACCGCCGGGATGACACTTAACCCCGCTAAGGTCCAATTAGCGCAGACCCGTGTTCAGTTGCTCGGGTTTACGCTGGGCGAAGGCTCCATAGAGCCGGATCGGGAGAAACTTCGAGCTATTCTCGAATTTCCCGTGCCCAAGGACGTACGTGGCCTTCGCCGCTTTCTAGGAATGGTCAACTTTTACCGTTCCTTCATTCCGTCCTGTGCCCGACTGCAGGCGCCCTTGAGCAAACTCTTGGGTAAGTCTGCTGAGTGGCAATGGGGACTTGAGCAGCAGGAGGCGTTTTGCCGACTGTCTAACGCCATAGCGGAGACAGCGCAGCTCAAGCTCCCCGACCTGACCAGACCGTTCGTTGTACAAACTGATGCGAGCGATCTGGGTTTAGGAGCTGTTCTCCTACAGGAATACGATGGCGTGTTGCAGCCGTTGGCCTTTGCCAGCCGCTCCTTGGTCTCTGCGGAGAAAAATTATTCCGTGACCGAAAAGGAGTGCCTCGCCATCGTGTTTGCACTGCGGAAGTTTGACGTCTATCTTGATGGGACGAAATTCGTAGTGCAAACGGATCACAGTGCGCTCAGCTGGCTGATGCGGCTCCGTGAGCCTGCCGGCAGGCTGGCGCGCTGGGCTCTCCTGATACAGCACTATGACTTTTCGGTGCAGTATCGAAAGGGGAGCACCAACGTGGTAGCTGACGCGCTATCTCGTGCCCCACTGTCGGCCGAGGACCTTGATCCCGGTGCGACAACCGCTAGCGGTGCCTTAGCACTTGCAAGCGTCAGGGGCGAAACAGCAGCTTCGCCGCCTTTCGGCGAGAAGGGTGGGTCCCCATGTGGACAAACCTTGGCTGCTAACCAGGTAAGCGGCGCACCGCGAAGCGGCCGAGCGGGGGAGCTTTCCGAAGGCCACGAGGCCGAGAGCGAACCCGTAACGCCGACTCAAGCGGTTGTTGCTGCGGTCCTGAGTGGGCGCGATACCAGACTCCCCCATTTTGGGAGAATGGGCATCGCTTTCAGCAGAGAAGAGCTTCTGAAGGCCCAGCAAAGTGACCCGTTTTGTCGCGAAACATGCGACGGTCTCAGAGAGATGGAGCGCCGTGACGCTGCTTGTCCTGCAGCGGGCGCCGATAACGACTGTCTCGACGAGACGGAGCGCCGTGACGCTGCTTGCCCTGCAGCGGGCGCGAATAGGGGGCTCGAACCAGCGTGTGTCGCTGAGTCCCCGGCGGATTCATATTTGCTGGACCATGACGGGCTCCTGCTGAAGTATATAGCCACTGACGACGAGTCCATAGACCCGTTTAAGGTGGTTATGCCCAAAAGTCTGAGAGCCGCACTGTTGCGATCCTCTCACGACGAACCCATGGCCGGTCACCTGAGTGGCTCGAAAGTTTTTGCAAAACTGAGCCGCGTTGTGACTTGGCCCGGCATGAAGCGAGATATTTTTCGCTACTGCCGTTCTTGCCGCGTCTGTCAAACGGTGAAATCAAGGGGTGGCAAACCGCCCGGTCTGATGAAACCGATTGTCAGTGAGCGTCCGTGGCAAGTGGCCACCTGCGATCTAATGGGACCATTTCCCAGAAGTAAGCAGGGGTTCATTCACCTGATGGTAGTCGCTGACCACTTTTCGAAATGGGTGGAACTTTTCCCACTTCGGAAGGTGACAGCGCGAGCGGTGCTTGAGAAGCTGCAGGAAGTGTTTTGCCGGTTCGGCTTCCCGGAAAGGCTCATCACTGACAATGCTTCGTATTTCACCGCTCGGGTGTTTGGTGTCACGTGCCGTTCCCTCGGAATCGATCACTGCACCACTTCACCCTACCATCCCCAGTCCAATTTGACGGAGCGCGTCAATCGTACGCTCAAACCGATGTTGGCGGCCTTTGCCGAAAGTCAAAGGGACTGGGCAGACCATTTGAGTGAGCTTGCGTTCGCTGTTCGAACATCCGAGAGTCGCTCAACTGGTTTCTCGCCCGCCTTCTTAAATTTTGGAAGGGAGTTGGCAAATCCGGTGACCAGCGTCACTCAATGCCAGCTCGAGGACGAGGAGGCGCCGGCAGACTGCTCTGCTTACGCGTCGGCACTTCGGGACAGGCTTTGTCGAGCTTTCTGCAAAGCAAGGCAAAGTTTGGCGTCGGCCAGGGCTCAGCAGAAGGCCCAATATGACCGCAAGCATCGCAACCTAGTTTTTGAGGTGGGCGATCTTGTCCTGAAGCGCAACCACGCCCTTAGCGATGCCAGTAAGGGGTTCTCAACCTCGCTCGCTCCTAAGTGGCTTGGTCCGTACCGAGTGGAGAGAGCTTGCACTCCACTCGCGTACTTGCTGAAAGATCCCCAGACGGGAAAACTCAGCCGTGCCCATATCGCAGACCTGAAACCCTTTGTATCACGGTCTGACGAGCTCGCGCCAGAGCCCTGCGGCACTGCGCGCCAGCAACGAGGCACACCCGGGGCGGCGGACCGCATTCGGACCCCGCACCGGTATAATCTGAGGAAGCGGTCACCTTTGTGATTTCGCGCCGGACGGCGGACTTCTCCGCAACCGAAGGCCCTCAGTTTACTGTCTAGCCTCAGTATAGGTTAGCTTCTTTACGGCCTTTTCTCGTAAAGAAGTTGACCCCGCCCTGTCTGCTGCCAGTGTTTCTTTTTTTTTTTTTTTGAAGTGTTCATGTGTATTTTATGTTTTTGTTTAATATTGAGTGTTATTTGTATTGTATGTTTTTTTTTGCCAGATGTTTAGTGTCAGTTTGCTGTGTTTACTTTTTTTTTTTCTCGTCTTCATTTCGTCTACCGCGAAGGGAGCTGTGTGTGACCTTGAGTGTCGGTGCTTGCCGGGAGAGAGAGAGACGAAGGACGCTTTGCGCCTACGCTCGCGCAGCCGTCGGCGGTGTGTGTGCGTGCGTGTGTAAGTGCGTGACGCTTTAGTGCGAGCCCGCGAAGAGTGCATCATGGCTGCCCTCCATCGACGCAGACACTGGAGGTGCTGGGGGGGCATTGACACACTGACGTCAGACCGTCTGGCTGTGCTCTGCTCTCGGCCGCCGTCGAAGAAGTCCTGCTGCCGTTCCCACCATGGCTCCTGCGCGAGGCCAGCTGAAAGCAGCTATATGCTGTCGGCCAACGCCAGGGCGCCTCGCAGCCAATTTTGGTTCGGCCTCCCTGACCACCGGAGAGAGGCCCGGCTTCCCGCAACGTCCAGCTCCGTCATCGAGCCAGATATGCGGGGCCTCCGAACAACCGAAGCGGCTTTCGTCGGACTCGCGGCTTATCAAGAGCAGCAACAAGCCATCACTGAGCCCCCTCCCGTACCTCTGACCTCGCACTCGGGCATCGCACTCAGCGGACACTGTCACGCCCCTTTTCCGCCCCTCCGCGCAGTGGACGCTATCCCCCTTCAGCACCACGAACACTTGTGCCACGTTTCTGTGCTCCCTTCCGCAGTTATTTGTATAGTGTCGTGTGTTTTTTTGTTATTTATGTTTTTGTTTCTCCTTTGTAATCATTTTTTTAGCAGCAGTAGCAGGGCTGGACTGAGGTTAGCTGTCGCTCATAGCAGTGTCATTTTAACTGCATGGGTGACGTCCGGCTGCCTTTTGCAGACCGGTAAAGGGCAAATTTAGGAGAGGGGGATGTGGGAATTGAGGCTAGCCCGCTGCCTTTGCGCGGGCTTTGCCGCCTTTTCTGCCGTTCTCATGTCCCGACATGTCTGCCCTCCCTTGCTGTCTGCCGTGGTGGGAGAGCGGAGTGACGTTTAACTCCCTCACCCGGAAGCGGATGTTGACTGTGGCGCCGCGCGCGGGGGCCCCGAGAGGTTTTCGCGCGCCGCGTCGGGAGCGGTCAGATACTCTCCGGGACGGCAAATGGTGAGCAACGCTATCTTTTCGTCCGTCGACTCCCGTCAGTCGGGGCTCGTCGGACTTCGCTGACGGCGCCACGCGCCCGAGGCGAACGCTCACCCGCTGTTGCCCCGCTGCGTACGCACGGCCGAAGGGCGGTACGGTGTCCTAGTGCGTGGCCTCGCTACGCCGACCCGTCTCCCTTCGAAGCCAACGCGAGCGCCTTTGCCCTCGCTCGAGCAACCGGGCCTCTGCTCCGGTGTCTCCGTGGATCACTTTTACCGCGGAGACGTGCTCGTGGCATCCCTGTGTAGTACTTTGTGCCCGTGGCGTGGATAAGCCTATTTGCTTTCCCGCCGCGCCTTTTGCAACGGGCTGTACTGCGTTTGGTTGCCACAATAAAGTGTTGCGACTTGAGCAATATCGTGTTTCCCGCCACGGCGAAGGTTAACGCGTGCCCTGCGGCTCGCTAAGACCGGACCCACGCTGGTGGCCGTACTCCTTCGGGATACGTGTACACCACAAATGGGTCGAGCAAATTGTTTGTTTCAAGAATATGTAGAAGACGGCAGTTTATCATTTTTTCGAATACTTTGCACAAGCAGCTTGTAAGTGCAATAGGCCTATAACTTGAAGCTAAAGAAGGGTCCTTGCCCTCTTTCAAAATGGGAATAATAATAGCCTCTTTCCAGGAGGTAGGGATAGTGCCAGAAAACCAGATAGCATTGTATAAAAAAAGTAAGGTTTTTCGTGTTTCGGCTGGTAGGTTTTTTAACATTTCATACACCACACGGTCAGAGCCTGGGGCAGAAGTACTGCAGGAGTTTAGAGATGTTCGGAGCTCAGCTAGACTGAAAGCTTGGTTATATGCCTCGTATCTAGTGGATTTATGTTCTAGTTTCTGCTTTTCTATTCTTCTTCTGTATTTTTGGAAAGTGTCAGTATAGTGGGACGAGCTGGATACCCGTTCAAAGTGTGCACCGAGGAAGTTTGCCTGATCTTCCAAGGTATAACCCTGAGTGTTTACGAGTGGAAGTGTGTGTACTTGTTTTCCTGCTATCCTACCGACCATGTTGCAGACTTTAGCCTCCTGTGTGTATGAAGTGATCCCTGACAAAAACTTCTGCCAGCTTTCTCTTCTGGCCTGCCGACGCGTTCTCCTGCCTCGAGATTTTATTTTCTTAAAGCTCTCAAGATTTTCCGCTGTCGGCGAGTTCCGCAGCAACCTCCATGCCCTGTTCTGTTCCTTTCGCGCATTTTGACACTCAGTGTTCCACCACGGAACGTGTCGTTTGCCGGGCAGTCCAGATGTTTGTGGAATGCACTTGGCTGCTGCGTCAGTAAGAAAAGCCGTGAAGTATTGCACAGCTTTATCTATGCCTAATCCGCATATGTCGGTCCAACTTAAGTGTGTTATCTTTTGAAATTGTTCCCAGTCGGCTTTGTTCACCAGCCATTTGGGAACATGTGGAGGACATTCATATGTTATTGGTGTACTTAAAACTAAAGGAAAATGGTCACTTCCGTATGGATTATTTATGACTTTCCACTGAAGTAATGGTACAAGTGAAGGAGATGCGATACTGAGATCTATGGAGGAGTAAGTATTGTTTGCAAGGTTATAATATGTTGCCTCTTTTCTATTCAACAGACAAGCACCTGATGAAAAGAGGAACTGTTCAATGAGACGACCTCGTGCATCACATCGACAGTCACCCCATAAACCACTGTGCGCATTCAGGTCCCCTAGAACCAAATAAGGTTCTGGTAACTCATCTACTAAAGACTGGAAATCATGTTTTTCCAGGCGGTGTTGCGACGGTATGTATAGAGAGCAGATGGTGACGAGCTTATTCAATAGAACTGCTCGAACAGCCACTGCCTCTAGGGATGTTAGTAGTGGTAGATGACTGCATGCTACTCCTCGATTAACTATAATGGCTACACCACCAGATGACGCCACAGCATCATCTCTGTCCTTTCAGAAGACAACATATTGACGCAAGAAACTTGTATTCTTGGATTTTAAGTGTGTTTCCTGTACACACAGCACTTTTGGAGAATGTTTGTTTAGAAGTTCTTGGACATCGTCGAGGTTTCGAAGTAGTCCTCTGACGTTCCATTGTATAATTTGTGTCTCCATTATGGGAGTAAAGAAGTGCTGTGTGTACGAAATGAGTGTGGCTGGTGTCTAAAAAGAGAAGTGACTTATCTTACAGAGCCTTTAGAAGGCCCTGTAATTACCGTTTTGTCTTTTTTAGAGCGGTCGAGGGAACCCCGCCGCTCCTTTGGCGCAGTCTGCGCCGCTGCGGTTGATGTGTCCATCGCCTCAGGAGAGGCGACAGATAATGTTTTTGTTGTAGGCTTCGTCGTGACAGACGGAGCCTTAAACCCCACCGGGCTGGAGGTCGAGGGGACCTCTTTAGTTTGTGTGGTGCCTTGGCTGCTGCCAAGGTTCACAGGAGCCTTCGGTGGGGCTGTATTCAAGGAGGGTGGGGCAGCCGAGGCTGCTCCCCCCATGGGGGCTTGTGGCGTTTGCCTCGGCACGCTGGGCGTGGTCCAAGGCATTGCCAAAAACCGAAGTGGTGCTGACCCCCCTCGCACCACTTCGGCATACGATGTGTTCCCAGCAAAATGCGGGGAAACGCGCTGCCGCGCTTCACGGAAGCTTATGTTCAATTTAAACTTTGTATTAATAATTTCTTTTTCCATTTTCCAGGCCACGCATGACCTGGAATATGCAGGATGGTCACCCTCACAGTTTGGACAGTGGACTTGTAGCTGACAGTCATCGTCAGCAGTATGGCCTTTGGTGCCGCATTTCGCGCAAGTAAGCTGTCCTCGGCAGCTCTGGGAGCCGTGCCCGAACCTCTGACACTTAAAGCAGCGCCGCGGATTGGGTATGTATGGTCTGACTGGCAATTTAAGATATCCTGTTGCTATTTCAGTGGGGAGGGTGCTAGATGCGAAAGTTAGTATGATGTGCTTCGTTGGTATTTCCTTATTTTCTCTTCTTATTTGATACGCTGCACCTGAATGACGTTTTCCTCTTTCCAGCCTGTTAGAAGTTCATCATCAGAGAGGTCCATCAGGTCTCCATCTGATACAACACCCTTCACTGTGTTCATGGTTCGGTGCGGTGTGATTGTGATAGGCTGATCCCCAAATGCTGTGAGTTTATGTAGTTTCTGGT
Source organism: Rhipicephalus annulatus (assembly GCA_013436015.1). Taxonomy (NCBI): domain Eukaryota; kingdom Metazoa; phylum Arthropoda; class Arachnida; order Ixodida; family Ixodidae; genus Rhipicephalus; species Rhipicephalus annulatus. Next base: position 77,592 of record WOVY01009385.1, read on the forward strand.
ACTGTGCGTTGTCTTTTAATTCGAGTAACAGGTCCCCACTGGCAGTCTTTGTGGCCTTGTAGCCTGCGCCCAGCGTTTCTATGAGACATTTGGACACAAGGAAAGGTGAAATACATCTAGCTTTCTTTTCTGTACTTTCACAGTGAATTATGTGGTATTTGGGGAAGTTATCTTTTTTGTTTGGAACAAGCTCGAAAGTTGCATCGGTGCGCCACCTCTTGGAGGGGCGATTATTTGTAAGAGGGCTAGGGGTTCCCATAAATTTGATAGCTTATTCGGCGGCCATGCCAGCCACCCACCACCGAGCCCAACAAGGGGACGCTGCGAGACGCGAAGGAGGCGCAGGCGCCAGCCGTACATGGCCGCTATAACCTAATATATCTACCCAAGGTTGGATATTTACACTAGGTTAACCCTTGCCGCCAGGAAAAATTGGAAGTAAAATGAAGTGAGGAGAAGACAGGAAAGATGTAAAGTGAGAACAAAAGACGAAGATGTAGGGAGAGGGAGATAGGAAAAGGCGGCTGCCGATTTCCCCTGGGTGGGTCAGCCCAGGGGTGCCGTCTACGTGAAGCCGGGGCCAAAGGGGTGTGTTGCCTCTGCCGGGGGGCCTTAAAGGTCCAATCACCCAGCGTCGGCTCAACCCCCAGGATCCCCTTTTCCCCGGACACGGCAAAGCCACGCACGGCTAGGCGTGGGAGGGAGTAGAAACTCCCCCGTTAGCTCGGGTCCGTGGTGTCGCTACACACCAAACGCCTGCTTTAACAGGCGCCCCTGCGGGGTATGTTATAAACTGAGGTAGTCCGTGCTTCTTCTGGGGCTCTACTGCCTTGGAGGCCCACAGTGTAGCCGCAGAGGACCAAGTGTGTGTGTGCATGTATTTAGCCTGGACAGCGCACGCCGACACATTTCATCATGTATGTATTTGAGCAGCCTGAATTGTATTCTTTATTGGTCATTTCATACACTGGAACGTACAACATAATTGCAGGTACAAATACTAACAACATAGTTTTGATGCATAGTTCAGGGGTTGTGTTAAAAAATTGTACCAGGATCCAATTTCTCTTAGGGGTAGACGATGTTGTGTCACGAGACTTCTGGTGGCCAATCAATACACCAGCGTGTGTTTCGTTACCTGTTAACGCTGCAGGATAGAGCTATGTCGCTATCATTGCCCATTTTTGAATTCTGTAGCCAACTCGGCGTGGCTGTGTACATCATGTCACCCGTGTCACACCAGCCAATGAACCCTAGCTCCTCTCCTCAAAACGTGTTGCAATAAACATTGGGAGAACACTCTAGAGTCTTGCCCCAACAGTCAGTCTCGTGTTGTCTCTCTGCATGCCCTAACATTGTTCGGCCTCGTTTAACAGCCTATGCCGCACACCCTGGCAATACAACATGTTGCGAAGTGGATAAGCAGCAAAAGGCTTTGTGGTGCTGAATGAAATTACCTAGAAAATAATTTTGGAAGAAGAGTATGCTTAGTGTCTGCTCCTTGCATCAGTTGAGAACTTAATGCTCAGACAAGTGTGCTGACTCTGCACACTCTACAATATGGTACTGATGTCTTGCTAGTCGACACTTATCTTAGGTCTGTGTTCGTCAATGTTCCCATGTGGTCAGCTGACATCTGTGGAGGTACTATTACCCCTATAATGTCATTTTCACCCCATGGCACCCACGTGCTGTAGTTAGCATACCGTATTTTCAGGCCTATAAATCGCACCCCCCTCAAAATGGCAGTTTTTCCAAAAATAAACTTATACAAGTCGTATCAGTGTACAAGACACACCTGTTCACCCGGCCATCGAATGCCGCGTCATGAGAAAGCACTGCGAAAATTCATGCATGAGGTTTCCACCGTGTTTGCAAGTTTTAAGCTGTTGACAGACACACATGCGAGCTCTTCCCAACATACATACACACAATATCTTCGGTGAAAAATGTTTTCATTATTGCGATGGCTAGCAGCATTTAATCAAATCCATCGAGGTTGTCCTTTTCAGAGTCGTTCACTCCTGGCACTTTGTCTTCCGGCACGTCACCGTCCTCCTCTGACTTGCTCGGTTCGGACTATTCAACATCGGTCACGCAGGGGATCAAACCAGCCTTGCGAAAGCCTGCCACAATGGTCTTATCAGTTACTGAATTCCATGCTTCACTCACCCATTTCCCCACTTTGTCAAACTAAGCGCGTCTCATGCGCGTTTACCCTCCGGCGTCCATGATTCCCAGAAACGTCGCAGAACGGCCTTAAAGCTGCGATTAACAGAAATATCGAGTGGCTGAAGAACCATGGTCATGCTGCCAAGTATGATCACAGCCATACAATTCTTCGCACCAATCTTTTTTTTTTTTTTTTTTGACAATGTCAGTCCAATACGCTCGCATGCTATTCATCACCGGCATGCCTGGCTTCACGTGGAAGAATCCGTCAGGTAGACGCGAGAAACAGCGGCCAAGCCACACACCGATCATTTCTTCATCCATCCAACCCTTAGTTTTGGCCTGAACCACCGCTGTAGAAGGTAAAATACCTTTCGGCAAGGTTGTTTGCTTAAAAATAAGCATGAGAGGCAACATGGTGCCGTCTGCGCAGCAGGCGAGCACAACGGTGAAATACATATCTTGGTGGCCTGTTGTCCTCACCGTAACAGTTTTTTGGCCTTTCTCAGCGACGCTTCTCCCAAGCGAGATGTTGAAGGTCAACGGCACTTCATCCTTGTTGACGATGTGGCTTGCGCTGACGTTGTGCTTCGCTACTTCCTCCCGCACGAACGAGCTGAAGCGCTCCAGCTGCGCCTGGAAGTCATCAGGAAGCTTCCGACACTCTGTATTGCAGGCTCTCATGACGAGCTTATTCTGCCGCGTAATGCGGAAACACGGACCACCGTCGAACCCGACAGCATTAGTCTCCACTGCCAGAGCCTTCGCCTTCAGGCGCAGCTGCACTGTTTCCAGGCGTCTTTCTTTGGCTCGCTGTTGCAGCACTCACATTCGAAGGCTACGCTCGACGTCCGGCCAGCGTGTCTTCTTGCCATGGTTGGCCTTCTTTGTCGATTTCATTGTCCGGAGGACGCTGTGGGCTTTGCGCCAGTCCCGGATCATTTTTTCGGTGACATTGAATTCCCTCCCTGCAGCATGAGTTCCGTGTTTTTCGGCAAATTCAACTGCGCGCAGATTGAACTTGGCATCGAAACTTCGCGGACTTTGCTTTCCAAGTGGCACCATGGTGCCATTGTCAGATTAGTGAGGCTGCTGAGCCTACGCCACTATGCTACGATGCTCTAACGACACACAACACACGCGACGCGCAGCAGCCGCAAGTGCTATAGCAGACAGAAGTGACCGCAAATAGTGCACAAAAGCCTGGTGCCATCTCCTAAGCATGTTGCATACTATTAACGCACAAGCATGACCTCTGAGTTAACGGCGCGCGCCACCGATCTCAAAGGTCATGGCACGAGCCTCAGCTTAATTTAAGCCAAGCCAAAGTGGCAAGTACGTGGTGCCGTGTGTATTGTAGGTTGTGTCCTTTCTGTGGTTACGCAACGGGGGCGACACGAAAGTTACACAGTTGCTTTCAAGTTGAAAGTGATTAATCATGCCATAAACAATGGCAGCAGGGCCACCTTTTTAAGCACCTCGGAGTCTATGAGTTTTGTGTTCGCAACTGGCGACTGCAGCATGAGCAGCTGAAAGCCATCAAGATGCGTTGGACTTTTCGCGTGCCCAAGATTCGGATGGATGGTAAAACTTCATTTCGTCAGAAGGCAAACGCAGACGATTTTGTGTCAGATGGCCATCAGCCCAAGGTTGACGTCGCGCGCTAACCTTTCGCTAGCTTTAAGTGACAAACGCTGACCCTATGGCCGCAGTGCCCGCAAGCTTTGCGTGCGATATTTTTCTACTACTTGCTTGAGGCTTTTGTGCCTCAAATAAATCTTGCCTTATGTTAAACCTGTGGTTTTATTGTTAAGGTAACTCTTAAGTAATACTTCTCGAAGCTTGTAGTTTGTTGCAGCCGTTAGGATCCTGATTTGAGACCACTTCGTTTTCTTACATTCGCTCTGTACGCTTTCGCCAAAAATTTTCTCTACATAATTCTCGCACCCCCTAACTTTTAATCAGTTTTTCACGAAAAAAAAAGTGCGATGTTTATGTGAGTAAGTAGGGTAATTTACTGCTATTTTTATTTTCTTGTAAAATGCGGTTTCTGTGTACCGCAAAGGGGGCACACCGCGATAGCCAGGCTGCCTAAGCTGCGGCGTTAAACTCGATTTTGACTGTATATAAGTCACACCGTTGTATAAATCGCACCGACGTAAAAATTCAAAATAAAACCACTACTTATACACCGAAATATACGGTAGTTCTCTTTGTCGCCAAGAAAGCAATGGAGCTGTGGTCGTGCGGTGGAGCCAGTGGCCCCGCCTGGCAGGGAGCAAGCTTAAGCATGAAGCGTGAGGAATGGATCATTGTCTCTTGTGGGGTTCGGCTGCATTTGTCAGAGGTCGTCTCTCGGGCAGTATCTACGGGGACAAGTCCATAGCTAGGTTCCATGAGCTTGTGTAATGAGTAAAACGTCGGCAACGCTGCACTCACAGTACATTGTATATGTCGTGTTGTTTGTGTGTTCTATAGACATTATATTGGGTTATTTGGCATGTTACATCAACTATTTATAAGATTCAGCTGGCGAGCCCGTCGGTACGCAAAAGGTATTAATAAATGTCCACGTATTTGTTGTACGATGCTTACTGTGTTCATTTGTTTTAAGAATGGCGCATTTTAGTGCCACTCACATCTAATAGTCCCACACATCTAAGTGTTTAACGAATAAGCCTTGAACCTAATGCCGAGAGTTTGCCATGTTGCCTGTGTCCCCTGAATGTGTTGGCCCTATTAACCTCTAAAGTGCATTGTGCTACAGTCCCACATCACTAATCCTGAAAATCATCAGTTAGACTGGTTAATGAAAAAGTAAATTGCCATCCACCAGTCGTGCAGCAAGAAACTATCAATCAAATCCACACACACTTCTTGGAAAGAAAGCTTCCAACTGATGAAAAATCTATCTCTGCACATGATAGAAACTACGAGCCAACATCTTTTAGTGGAGGTCACTCTACCATCTGAGCAAACTAGGGAGGGAGCACAAGGATGAATTAATCAACTGCAAACACACAAACACAGAATGTAGCAAATCAGTTCTGTAGAAGCCCACAGAGAGGAATGAAGTCCATAAAAGTGTAAATTGTGATCTACTTGTAACACAAAGCTTTAAAGAAAATCCAAACATATTAACATACAGACAAAAAGAAAATTTTCAACAACTTGAAGCATTCTTTTTGTAAAATCCGTATGCATTGTCTTTGTAGCTTCGTGCTACAGAAATACGCGGATGACAATTTCCTCTTTCATGAAATTTGCTCCACTTTGTAGGCTTCTGCAAACTGTTTTTCCACTTTAAAACTCATTAGGCTATCTTAATGAAATAATTGATAACCTACTGATGCCCAACACACTGTGAAACTGGTATAATTCAAACAATCTAATATCAACTATCTAAGATCTAATAGCAACTAGTCTTCTAGAGAGCTCATCATCAATCACATATCTGCATGCCATCAGTGACCACAAGATAATGTATGCGGCTTTTTGGTTTCAACTGGTAAAATGCGATATAGTCACTAAAACAATCTGTCTTTACGACAAGGGAAATTATAGCACAACTAAAATTGAATTAGTCTCTTTACTTCCTGAATTCAAGAGAATATGTCATACAAGCTCTGTTGATGAGAACTGGGTCACGCTCTGAGATAAGTTAGCCACTCCTGTCGAGAAGTTCATTCCTAAAATCATGTTTCTAAAACCACAACTTACATTCAAACCTTGACTTCAACATTCATACTGATGTCCCTTTCCTAGATTTTGCCAGAGCATTTCATACTGTCCCTCATAAATATGTAATTCTTAAATTATCTTTGTTAAATTTATATCTTAACATAGTTGCATGCTTGTAAAGCTTGTAACCAGAAGCATAGAGTTATCAACAGGAGCTGTTGAAAACTTTCTTTAGCACTGACTTCATTTTGTGACCTCTGTACTGCATAAATTCGCAGACGCTTAAAGGTTGCAACGGTTCTTTTACGCACTGTTACTAACTTTTTGCCATGCACCTGTTTAACAAGGCTGTATTACGTTAAGTAGACATAACATATTCTTTTGCATTATTATTTGAATAAACATCCTACACTATGTTACCTCCAGCCCCTAAGATAATTTTACATCGTCTAAACAAATAGGCAAATTTAAGATATTTATCTTAAAGCATAGGTGCCCACCAGCACTGATAGCGTTCCCCAAATGTAGGACAATACCTTGAAGCACTTACGAGCTGAACGTGTCTCGTAGAGTTCTCGTTGTTTATGAGTGTGGTGCCGATAGTTGTTGGGGTCTAGCTATTCAAGCGGACACTTTGTAGTGAGTGATGCAAACACCTGATTACCTTCGTAGGAAGTTTCTTGCATGTCGCCTCTTTCTAAAACTAAAAATTCCTCACTCCTTGCCTTTTCATCCACTGTTTTACGTTATCAGGCTAATTATAGATGTAATAACTAGTATGTGTAACTGACTCCCGACCGAAGGCAACTGCCTACTTCTATATCTATTTACGAGAGTTTTAATTACTACTCCAGAATGCCAACAAATTAGGACACAGCATTAAAGGCAGTGCCTGTCTATTCTTTATTAGTTAGAAACTTTTTGTGTTTAATTTTCATGCACTCCAACCGCCTGCGATGTATATGCTCAACGTAACAATCACATAAAAGAAGTAGCTAATTAGTTCGAAAAAACAGGTGCGTGCAACTTGTCAGTTGACAGGAAATGTCAAAGTGGGAGTGTGATCACTCGAAATCAGCAAAACTCCGACATTGCGAACACTTTGAAGCAGACAATATCAAAATTGAGCAAGACAGGAAGAAGTTAGGAAAGAATAAGTGCGCGAGAAGGAGGGTCATGCAGGGCACTAAGCCGGCCTAAGCTTGCAAGGTCAGAAGCTCGAAACCGCTTTAGGTGTTTTTTCTTTTTTTTTTAAAGAAAAATGGACTTTCGAACAGTTAAGAAAAGAAGGCCAGGTAAGCTACGAGTGAGGTAAAGTTGAGAGCTGCTAGGCTGTCAGGTGGTATCCTACAGTGCTAAGCAACTGCAACATAACCCCCTACTTATAGATAGCGCAATACAATAGCATGGAATGACAAAATTCGGTTCCAATGCAGATGGCAGACCATTCCCAAGCGCATATTTACTTAAAACGTGTGATGAAGGAATCGTTTAAAAAGAGAAGAGGTCTGGGGTGCAGCCTCAGTGGTGACCAGCTGCCGGTAATGCACTCCCTCACCAGAGCAGGATTGGCCCCACTTGTGCAGTACCTGGCCACAATTTCCCATGAATACAGCAATTAACCCTTGGCCCTCAGTCCCCAGGGGCTGTGAAGCAATTGTTCAAGGCGGCGGTCAGACCTGCGATGCAGCGGAGGGTGCCAAGAATCTTTCGGTCCGGACAGACTGCCATTGCAATCTGAACTTGGCTACGTTCAACGCTAGAGTGCTATCTAGTGAGGCTAGTCTAGCTGTGCTATTCGAGGAATTAGAGGGTGTTAAAAAGGATGTAGTAGAGCTCGGCGAAGTTAAGAGGACATCAAAGACTTGTACAGTGCTGAAGAACGGGCACGTCTTATGCCACCGTGGATTAGTTGATATAAAAGAACTAGGAGTAGTGTTTCTTATACACAAGAATATCGCTGGCAACATAGAATACTATAGCATCAGTGGGAGGGTGGCAAGTATCATGAAAAGGTAAAGGGCAGACAGTGGTCTTAAAAATGAAATTTTTATTATTTGAGATATTTTAATGAAATGAGGTGTGTATATGTGTTTCTTTTTCCTGTTTTCAAATATGTAATTAGCTTTATTGTACCTCAAGCAATCCTCAGATTATGAAATTAAGTGAAGTCTAAGTAGGTAATTTCTTAAGGGTGATTAAGGCACTTTCACTCGATATTTTTCGGTTCAGTTTAAGATGCAGCTATAGCCAAACATCTGTCGTGTGGAGCTATGCTATCTATATTGATGATGATATCCGTCATCATACGAAAAGTTTTAATTGTATTGATGCTCCCTAATTCTGAAATGTAGTTCACTCACATTATTGTTCACAAAATTTTATATATTCCACTTAGCCATAAAGAACACCATAGCTCCACAGTTTGATTCCTTACGAGTTCAAGGTATAGCATTTATTAAAAATTGGCTTACAAAAACATAACAAAAAGTTTCGTAAGGCTAGTCAGGCTGGCAAAATATGTGAATCTGAGAAAATCGCATTTGAAGCAGTGATATTCCGTGAAGACAATTTTTCCTTTTTTAGGGAATTTCCACCTGTCATTTTGAGCCAAAGGGAAAAAGGAAATCTTCGTGATATTGTAGGGAATTTCAGGAATTGGTAAATTCTGCAAAAGAGTGGCTTATTGGTCTGGTTCGTATTGCATTTTTGAAAGAAATATACTTTCTTAGTGTGCAGGGAACGTTTCAAAAAGAAGACAGATAGGATAGTGCACTCTATCCTATCGGTCTTCTTTCTGAAACATTCCTTGCGCACTGAGAAAGTATATTTCTATCAAAAATGGTTCTTTCTTCCATGACAAACGATAATTAGCGGTCACAGTGTTCCTTCATCTGCTGTAATCAGTTCTGGTGAAATCACCACGCAAGCATAAATAGCCCTTGAGATTTGTTGCTGATATTTACGCACAGCAATTTATAGTTCATCATTGGTGTTCAACTTGAAGCCCACAATGCAAAGTGTACTAATAGTATATGAATTAATAAAGTCATGCTTTTGTTCGGCGACTGTGGAGGGGCTAGTCATGATTTCAAAATAGCCAGTACGTCAGACATGTGTAATTATAGTATGTGTGTGCGTGGATGGGGGTGGAAATTAGTACTGTTGTGCAGGGAAATATGCTGAGAATTTTGTCAACGTTTGCAAGAAAAAATCCCTAAAATAGGGAATCTTCATGTAACTGAACGGAAATTCTTCAGCTTAGTACAGAACATCGCTGATTTAAAATTTTTACTCACTGCAGATATTTCTGAAAGGAATCTTCAATAATAAACTTTATTTAGATTTTCCTTATCTCTTTTCCAGCTAAACAAAACAGAAAGTGACTTATTTCATCCAAGCAATCATTAAAAAAGTTACAATGTGGAGAACAAGATCTTGCCCTACCCTGGAAAGTGGTTGAAGGGAAGGGGGGTCCAGAAAAGACCATGGGCTATGAGACAAAAGCCACTGCTTCCTCATAAATTAATGAAAACTCAATTTGCATTACTTACAACTTGCACGCTAATCATTAATTAACCGCCTAGATGTTAGGCAGCGTGATAGGTCACTATGAGCCGAGCATCGCTTACGATCAGCCACGCGAAGATGTAGCGCCCCAAGACAGTGCAGGGTGCGCAGGGAATTGCATAGATTTCACGTTTCTGACAAGTGCATATGCAAAATCACGAGAAAACCAAGCGGACACACCTTCATTCTTCGCTCAATCGTTTTCGTAAACAGAGCATGGCATGCGCTCTCTGTTACGCTGTTTGAGCGATCATTCTTTACCTGGAGTAGATTGTAAAAGTAAAGGTGCCAAACGAGTACCAAACTCTCGTCCCGGTGGTGCACTTCTAGCCGGCGCTTTCCTGTTCAAAGCCCGTTTTTTTCCCACTTCCAAAAGCTCGTTGCGAGGACGGTTTCAGACGATAGTCTCCAGACATTTCACCGCGTGGATAAACTACCGGCGCAAAGCACAAACAAGGTGCGTAGAGAAACATGCACGAGAACAAGAGCACACGTACATGATCGAACAGCCATAACTGTGAACGCGCAAGAAAAAAGAAATTGTGTTAGTCACGCCGGCCAATGGGAAACGTGGAATGGCACCCTTGAAAAGCGCGCCGAGTGAGAGCCAATCAGCAACCCGAGAACGACCTCCAGAAAACCCGCGACGGCAGCCATTCTGCTTGGATGACGCCTTTTTTGACACGGCGCAAATTACAAACAAAGAAAATAGCTTCAAATCTAGCTCAAGATGGCAACGCTTGGCCAGCTGCAATGCTCATGGCGCTCACATGAAGTTCGAAGAAGTTTGGTGCTTTTGGGGGCATTTGCTGCTGCTGGAATGCTTTTATTTATCGCATTTTATCGCATTTCCCAATCGAATTTGGCGTTAGTAATTTGAGGGTAGGTACTCAAAGCTATAAATGCCCCGAAAATATGTTTTGCAAAAAAAAAAAATTTTTTTTGCCATGTTTCTTTGTTCTAATACCCGCATCCCCCCTTAGCAAAATGTACAAGATGAGGGAGGTACAAGCCTATGCGCCTACATCGAGCCATGATGATCATTTGGTTTAACGCTTCTATGAATATGTAGAGTCAGCCATTAATAGAGTAAAGACACAGTATACTATTCTGATGGGCGTTTTAATGCCAAAGTAGGCAAGAAATAGGTCGGAGACCATGCAGTGGGGGGTATATGGCATCAGCTCTAGAAATGACAGAGGGGCGTTATTAGTAGAGTTTGCAAATTGTAATAATTTATAAATCTTGAATACCTTCTTCAGAAAATAGACTAACCGTAAGTGGACGTGGCGAAGTTCTAATGGTGAAACTAAAAATAAAATAGATTTTATTCTGTGTGCACACCCAGGCATTGTACAGGATGTAGAAGTACAGTTGATCCTAGGTATATCGAACTCAAATATGTCGAATTATTGGCTATATAAAACAGTTGGAAAATATCCTTGAATTTCCCATAGAAAAGTATGAAAACAGTGCATCTATATATCGAACTCCCACACAGCTGGACATCTACTACATCGAATGCTGCGCTACGTCGAAGCCCAAAAAATGCATTTTTACAAGCATTTATTAATCAATTTTCAGCCTAGTTCCGACAAGTTCCGATCCCTTTTCGCATGCAGGTGACGAGAAGGTGGTGTCAGTCTATCGCGCTGATCTGGTTCATTGCGCGGCGCTTAAAGAGTCCACCGGTATGTTTGATCTGCGATCTGCAGGTCTTAACACGTGGGCATAGTTTTTCCAAAAAGACTGATTGCTGATGACAACAAAATAAGAATGCAAAGTGACTCGGTGATCTCGTTTCAATGTTCACATTCCCTTCCTTGTTTATTAGTGCTCAATAGCATGTGAGCCTGAAAAGCATGGCCTTAGAGATGTGTAATATCGTGACCTAATTTTAGTGCTTTTTTTAATTTTTGAAATGCATGTCTCGGAGGCTACGTTTTTTCTAGCTTTCTGTATCAAAGCAGCTGAAGGCAGTGCTGCCAGCTACAAAGCCACAAGTGACATCGATATCGCACCCGGTCGACGGTGGGAACTCAACACGGAACTCCTGTGTTTTCTTTTGCGCTTTGAGGGCCATATTTCTCGCCTCGATTCTGATAAATCCTCATTTGGGAGTAGAACTGAAGTTTGACCCTCACGTAGCGAAAAAAATTATGACTGGCACTTGAAGCAATGTGAAGTAAAGCACCCCTTTACACTTTCTTTGCAGGCCAGGTGACAACTTTAGGTGCGTCATGACCGCTGACAATGGCAAACGGTCCTTCAGTGAATTCTGTGACTTATTAGCGTTTCCGGGCAATATCTTGGATAGTGCATGATTTCATCGGTGCAGATGATGATGTAGCTGTTTCTGATTGCACGGATGCAGAGATCATGGCTTCCATTGCAGGTGCCACGAAATTGTACCAGTGTGGTAATGGATATGCCAATGACTTCCCTGCCATCGTTAACCAACCTTTTGCCACACTACAAAGCTTGCATCGGCTTTCTGCGTCAATTAACGCTGTTGTGGCCGAAGGAGCCGACTTCACTTACTTGAAAAGCTTCAATGATATTGAGGACGACTGAAATTTGACGGCACGCAAGAAGCAAGACAAGTTTATGGACTGTTTTCATGCTAAATAAAGTGCGATAACTTGCAGTTCACACCTTCTTCTTCTTTATACTGTAAGTGAATGATTATGTTAGAGCTTGCAACGATTTCCAATGCCTAAAATTCTTTAATTTAGCATTAAGAAACACATATATTATATTTCGAATTATGGATATATCGAACCATTTCACGATTTTCTTCGAGTTCGATATGTGCGGGATCGACTGTAGTTGGCATGATCCGATACAGTAACCATAGAATGGTAAGAGCTGGTATTCCCCTAGATTTTAAAAGCAAAGATAAAAACTGATACGCAAGAAGCCAATTAATGAACTAGCGGTGAGAAGGAAAGTACAGGAATTCAGAGTTTCGCTTCAGAATAGATTCAAAGCACTAAACAGGGTAACCGACATTAGCGTTGACACAATGAATGCATTAATCTTACTAGTATTATCAAAGAGTGTGCCATTGAAGTTGGAGACACAGTCACTACACAGGACACTGGCAAACTATCTCAGGAGATGAAAAATCTGATTAAAAGACGACAGACCATATAAGCCTCAAATGCAACCGACAAATAGAGCTAGTGGAGCATTCAAAGTTAATCAATAGGCGTAAGGTAGCCCACATCAGAAAGTATAACACGAAGAGAATTAAGCAGGCTGTAAAAAGCGGCGGAAGCCTAGAAGCTACGAAGGCAAACTTGTGCATAGGCAAAAATCGGATGTACAAGGATGAACAAGGAAAGCTATGTCATAACCAAGTTCTACAGAGAGCTGTACAGAAGCCGAAAAAACCAGGAAGATATCTTGAGAAACAATAATAATCCTGATGAATTTGACATCCTACCAGTAATGACAGGAGAAGTAAGAAAAGCCCTAGAAGGAATGCAAAGAGATAAAGCTGCTAGTGAAAATAGGCAACAACAGACCTCCTGAAAGATGGCGGAAAAATGGTGTTAGAAACACTGGCCATATACGAAGTGTCTGACAGGAAAGGTACCAGAATCTTAGAAGAATGCATACATCATCTTAATCCATAAGAAAGCAGATGTCAAGAACTTGAAAAATTACAGGCTGATCAGCTTACTGTCCGATCTCTACAAACTCTACACAAAAATAATAGCTAATAAAATTAAGGCAACGTTAGAGTTCAATCAACCAAAGGACCAAGCGGGATTTTGTACAGGCTACTCCACAATAGACCATATTCATACTATCAATTAGGTATTAGAGAAATGCGCGGAATACAACTAGCCCTTATACATAGCCTTCATAGATTACAAGAAGTTTGGCTAAGTTGAGTCATCTGCAGTAATGCAGGGACTATGAAATCGGGCCATTGAACCCTGCATAAACATACTGGAAGAAATCTACAGTGGATCCACAGCCACCATAGTTCTCTATAAAGATAGCGAGAATAAAGAAGGGTGTAAGGCAGGGAGACAAGATCTTTCCAATGCTATTGATCGCGTATTTACAGGAGGTTTTCGGTGCCCTAGATTGGGAACAGTTAGGGATAAAAATTAACGGAGAGTATTTTAGTAACCTGCAATTCGCTGATGACATTGCCTTGATGAGAAACTCGGCGGACAAATTAGAGCTCATGATTACTGAACTGACACGGAAAGCAGAAAAGTAGGTCTGAAAATTGATATGCACAAAGCTAAAGTAATGTACAACCGTCTCGGGAGAAAACAGCACTTTGCGATAGGTGGAGAGACGCTGGAAGTTGTAAAGGAATATGTGTTTTTAGGATAAGTAGTAACCATGGAGCTGAACCATGACAGAATAACTACAGTCGAATCTAGATAATTCGAACTAGAAGGGGCCCGAAAATTAGTTCAAATGAATGAAAGCTAAGTAAACGGAGGGCTCCTCATGCAGTGGCGCATCTGCATTGAGTTAGCACATGAGGGGGACGTTTCAGAAGACTTACATTTATTCACAAATCCCAGGACATCCGTCATTATATGAAGTAATTGGTGATGCGCATCTGCACACGTTTGCCTTGCAGCGAGTCAATTAATTTCGCACGCACCTTGCAAAGCACGTCTACTTCGGCTTCAGCATTCTCCTGGCAAGAGAAGTTGCGCCCGGCAATGTCCAGCGCCGACACTGTCTAAAGATGACCACAACAAAGACTGCATCTCCGCTACTACCCTCTGCGCCAAAGCCGCAGCGTGGCCAGCACGTGACGAGAAAGGAGGAGCATCTCAAAGCAGAGAGAAGTAGATCGGCATTTGAAGGAGAAGGAACACTCCACGGTAGCTTTTTTTTTTGTGCTCTCTTCACGCGCGTCATTGATAGGAGAAGGATTACGTGGCAGAGACGAAATAGGGGGACGCGTGGTACTGGCATGTGAGAGAAATCCACACTCAGCAACAGATTTCTTTTTTTCTCTCTCTCTCTCTGCGTGCGGCATGGAAGGAGAAGGGTCGTTACGTGGCAGGAGCGGAAAAGAAAGAAGTGTGGCACAGGTGCATCGCAGATCGGCATTTGAGAGAGCAAACATTCCACCACAGCCTTTTCTTTCCTTTTCTTTTCCTTCGCACGCAGCGTTGAGGTGTCTGAGGTGCCGCCGCGGGATTGGGCGGGGTGCTGAGAGCATTTTCGAAGTGCGGTATGTTTGAATTAACCGCCGCAAGTGCTTGTGCGTAAGAATTACCGGACGTTTTCGCCCATTGGAATACACATAGCTTTGACAGGACCTCATGGTGAATTCGAATAAACCAGAAGTTCGAATTAGGCGTGTTCGAATTAATAAGATTCCACTGTAGAAGAATAAAGATGGGGTGAATCACATTCAGCAAGCATTCTCAAATCATGAATGGTAATATGCCACTAACCCTCCAGGGGGAGGTATATAACAGCTGCATCTTGCCAGTATTTACCTACGAAGCAGAAACCTGGAGGCTTACAAAGAGGGTTCAGTTTAAATTGAGGACGACGCAGCGAGCAATGGATTGATAAATATGTGGGGTTTAATGTCCTAAAACCACCGTATGATTATGACAGACGCCACAGTGGAGGGCTCCGGAAATATCGACCACCTTGGGTTCTTCAACGTGCACCAAATTCTGAGCACACGAGCCTACAGCCTTTTCGCATCCTTCGAAAATGCAGCCGCCACAGCCGAGTACCTTAGCCACTAGACCACCATGGCGGGGCACAGCGAGCAAAAGAAAAGAAAATGATAGATGTAACCTTAAGAGACAAGAAGAGAGCAGAGTGGATAAGGAAACAAACTGGGGTTAAGGATATCATAGTTCGAATCAAGAAGAAGAAATGGGCATGGGCCGGGCTGGTAGCAAGTATGCAGGATAACCGCTAGTCATTAAGAATAATGGACTGGATTCCCAGAGAAGGCAAACGAATGAAGGGGAGACAAAGTTTGGTGGGCCGATAAGATTAAAAAGTTCCCAGGTATAACTTGGTAACCGAAAGCACAAGACCGGGTTGATTGGTAGATCGTAAGAGAGGCCTCAGCCCTGCAGTGAGCGTAGTCAGGCTCATGATGATGATCTATTTGCATGGATACATACTTTCCTGACTAAGTGCTCCCAATTCGTAATTGTTAATAATCGCTCATCTAACCAACTACCTATAACTTCAGGTGTTCCACAAGCATCTGTCCTAGGACATCTGCTCTTGTTAATTTTTATATTAACGATCTACCATTGCATGTATCGGGTAACTTTCGTATGTTAGCAGATGACTGCATGACCTACTGGTCAGTAACTAACAATCAGGACCAAACACTAGTTCAGCATGACCTAGATAACATATAAACACGGTGTAATCGTTGTCTAATGACCATAAATCCAAATAAATAAAAACTTGTTTCTTTTTCTCGCCACCATAACTCTTTGAAGTTTACTTATTCTATCACTAATGTTTCTATACAATCAGTTCAATCCTTCAAATACCTCGATGTCAATTTGGCTCATGACATGTCCTGGCGTATTTACACTACTAACATCATTTCAGCTGCTAATAAAGGACTTCGATTTCTCGGACGTCACTTGCACCATGCTTTACCACATGTCAAAATGCTTGCATATAAATCTTTTGTCAGCTTTAAGCTCGAGTATGCATCTTCCATGTGGAGCCCCCCTGAAATATCCATCATAATTAAACTTGAATCAGTTCAAATTCAGGCTACCAGGTTCATTCATTCTACATATTCATACAATATCAGCATCTCATCTCTGAAGGCCGAAACGGCTTCAGAAACTCTTGCTTCCCGCCGACAGTATGCCACCCTCTCTCTTTTTTGTATGTCTTATTTTAGTTCCCTAAATCATCGACCATACATCACCCCCCCTTCACACATATTTTATCGTACTGGTCACCCACTTCAAGTCGCAATACCCCATACACAAACCACTGGATTCCAAGCCTCATTTTTCGTACAAGCAGCAAAATACTGGAATGACCTTCCTTACACCATCTGTACCATCCTTAACTCATCTATGTTTGCTGAAGCTATTAAAACACTTATGTGTAGTTTACATAACACCACCCCTTATGTAATACTCCTATTAGGGGTCTTTAAGGAAATAATGTGAAGTGAAATCCATTCCATCTATCACGCACAAAATTCTGTATAGCACGATGCAAATGAGAAATGTCACCTTCTAATTCAGCTAGGACAGTTATTGCAGATCATTGAAATATCAAGTACAGTGCAACAGAAGCTCTATGGAAAGTTGATTTTAATTACCTTTTCATGCCAGAGCCAATTAAGTACAGTAAATGACTATTCCTACATTTTGCATGACAATAACCAAAGATACAGCCGTTTACTTACCTCTTGCTTATATCTCTGTGGCCCATAATGTTTTTGACAAATGCCTGTAGACCCAGTACACGGTCCTCAAGAAACATGGGATCAAAATTGTTTCCAAACCACCGCTTGGGAGGCAAGCAGAGTTGCAGACCAGGGAATCGTGGTTTGAGCTTTGCAAGAAAAAAAAATCATATATATAAAAATTGGTGTACAGTGCAGCCTAAATCAACATAAAAGAAAAGCAAGTTTTACCTTCCAAAAGAACGTGTTTTGTCAATTAGGCAAAAAATATTAGAACAAAGAAATATTGCATAATTTATTACTACCATTATATTATAAATTATAAATTAAAATGCTTCTATAAATTGTATCCCCACCATTTATTTTCTTTTTATTAGCAATTTTTAAGATGCTACTTCCATGCTATCAGATGAAGATATTACAATGGCTTGCTATATCAATGTCTCCTTACTACTTTGCTGTTGAACATTTTGTTGGCAGTAAAGTAGAAGCTACAGCAGGTGTCAGCTAAGCAGTGCACCTGCACAAGTGCACATTGTCCATAGATGACTACATTTGTGCCTGAGGAAGCACAATGCAGTATCTAAAATGCCCTGTCAACATGAGACTTCTTTTTCATCTTGACCAAATGAGTCTGCGCACACTCTAAATAAATTACATCTGCTAACCATGAAAAAAAAGCTTCGCATTGTGGGTTGCACCTATGGCAGACAGTGAGTTCAGGCATCTTAAATGCTGCTACACTGCTTTCGTTCTTACACCAGAACCTCTCCTTTAGCAGATATTACTACTATTCCATAATCTTGTAACTGCCTACTGCCTACCATGTGGATGGCGTGGCATCAGACTATGGGCCTAGTGCGCTGCAGTTTTCACTGAACAAGTGACGCCGTTTGCGGTGCGGTGAGCTGCTAATCAGTTCGATCAGATTTCTCAGACATCACTAGCATCATACCTTGCCTCATGTGAAGATTCTTGCATATAAATTATTTGTCAGGTCTATGCTCAAGTATGCATCTTATATATGGAGACCCCGTAAACATACATCATAAGTGAACTCAAATCACTTCAAAAAAAAGGATGACCTTAATTTTTAAGCCTGGTGGTCCTATTCCACCAATTTTCCACGAGGTGGGTGCCCTCCTGAGCGACTACAAACTTCATTCTGCCGAGCACCAGGGCAGAAGTGTACTTGCACCTATTTAGCCAGTGGGTGCCTGGCGGCAGCAATTCTCCGCCGAAGCTTCCAATGCAGGAGATACTGGGTTCAATTCCCAGTGCCGGCCTGGAACCAACCGGTTTTTCCCAATGGGTAGAGGGGTACACCGACCTGACGCTCGGTTGTTTCTGGGTACTCATCTTGAAAGGTAGCCCAAGGCCCCTGGGCATACCTTAACCCACCACAGCATTGGTGAAATAGTTGAGCATCTGCCGCTGCTGTGGGAGGCAGAGAATTGCTGCTGCCAGGCACCTACTGGTTCATTAGGTACAAGCGCACTTCCAACCTGGTGCTTACCTTTTGGCAGCTTTGCCAGCATTGCTGCCAAAAAATAAAATTATATGGACTTGCGTGGAAGGCTCACGAGTACCAACGATGAGAGCGTTAGATAAGGGTGATGTAACGTGTGAGGTAAGCAGACGCTCTTACTTTTTTAGTGCTATTTACTGCATATTCTTGCTCGATCAGCACTGCCAGTAGCGATCGTGAATCCGTTGCGACATCGTCCGAGCGCCACCATACCAGCTGTCGAGACCCCTTGGTCAACTTTTGTTAGGTGGACTCTTGCTCATGACTGCCCAGTGCACACCAAGTAAGACAGGGCTTCATTGTGACTGTAGACCATTGCATTCGGATCTATAGTCCTGCCAAAGATATTTCCTTTCTGTGGCACATGAACACTACTTGGGTCAGCAAAGCATTTGTAGCTAGTGTTGGCATCAGTACACAGCATAATGTGAGAACAGATGCAGGCTTTCACAGTGCTTGATGAGCATGAACTAGTGGCAGGGATGTAGGCAGATTTTTTTTTTTTTTTTGGGGGGGGGGGGGGGGGGGCTCCTCATTGATCTTAAGTGAAACTGCACAAGTCAGCACGGGTCGAATGCAGGGGGGAGGGGGCACTGGCTCGGTGTGCTACCTCCGGGCTGCACAAACAATGACACGTGGCGCCTATTAGCATATGAATACATCATGCCATGGACTAGACAAAAACAGAAATGCCAAGACAAAATAATGGGAGATTGCTCCACAACAACTTTTTGTGCTCTTATTCAATACACAAAAAGAAAGCTACATGCTGTCTTATAGTACTAGTTTTCTCTGTCTCTCTTTGAAAGAGAGAGAGAGAGATAGTAGTAATGAAAAGCTGGAATTGTTAGGACACACAGTGAAGCTTTTAGAAAAAAAAAAAAGATTGGCAAATTCTGTCACAATTTAAGACAGGACATATGTGACACTGACTGAAAGCAGTAACGAGATATTTCATACATTTGCAGAGCTGTAAATGAGTGGTTGAATGTTAAATGCTTGAATTCTACTATGAAAATACTATGACATAAAACAGAGTTGTAATTTTTGTATCCTGTTAATTACTGTGTATAGGTATAATTTCATTTCTCACAAATAAGAGACAACTGCAAAACTTATATTCATAAGCAAGAAAAAGAAAAAGCTCAACATCCAGCACAACAAAAAACACAAAGGCAATGACTCAAGTCACAATAATGTTACACGAGATTATACTGCAAGCATGAATGGCTATACAACAAGTACTCAATACAAAAGTTTATAATCAGAACTATTTCTTACCATAGTCTTGGCTACCAATTGTGAGACAGACTTTATCAGCTTGTCATAAATGAATACATAGTATGCACTGTAATGAAAATGAAGAATGCCTGCGCAGATGAAACAGCACCGACAGTGTGCAGCAGAGCTACGAGTTTGGAGACTATTTTTGGTGTGTCGCTCTACGTGCCATCTGCTATTGATTAAATGAACCTCCTTACTTTCTGGCACGGATGCTAGATACCCTTCAACTCCAGCCCCCTGGAACCCTGTTTCTGGATGCTGCCTTTCAAGCAAGCCAACCCTCAGTATGGCCACACCAGGATTTTCAAGACATACAAGTGGTAATGACACTATTTCTATTGGCACTGAATGCATGCCTTTTTTTTGGAACCCCCTGTCAGAGCTGAAAATATTCCTTGTACCTTTAAAAGCTGGTGAACTCCGACATCTGTCATGCCCATCCTAACCCATGTATCACTGCCATTAAGCAATATGACTTGTACTGGCAACCGGTGGATTATAGTTGCCACCGCAACTTTAGGGAATACTGGTGCAAAATTTTGATGATAAGGTGACATGGGGGATATTTATGGGAACACATAATTTCCCATATATTAAAAGCAAGCACAGCTTGGAATATATCTAAAATCAATTTTAAAGTGTATGCTATGCGAATGGGCGCAAAACTCAGCCCCTAGGGACACTGACATCAACTTGGCTTCATTTAAACATATAAGCCATGAGATTGTTTTAACTGCCATGCCGTTTGCGCGAGTTCTCTGGCACAGTTAATGCAGCGCTTATGTGCACAAGTGGCCATGTGTGGCAAGGTGTGTCTATGTTTAGAGTGTTTACATGGCCAGCTGCATTTACGAAAAGAAAAAATAAGAGGGAAAAAAAAAACAGCCTGGTCCTGCCTTTCCGCGTGCTCTGAAACTGCGATCCGGCACTACAAAAATTTAGCCACATAAGCAACAGTCATGTACTAGAGCAAACAAAGTTTTCAGCCATGAAACGTGTAACCTGGAATACCAACTGCAATAGAAAAAAAAAAAACAGGATATGTGTTGGTATGTGTTAACACACTTTCCAGAGTACTACAGTGGAGAATGTCATCACATCCATACTGCACAGTCTTTGATGTATTGTGAGAACTTTTAGGCTACCGAGGGAATAACTTATTTGAAATATTTTGAAAAGCTACTTGCTTAATGAATGCGCACTGCTTACCAACTGCAGACCAGTGGTGCCATGTGATGCTTCAACCACACCCTTGATGACACCCATCACTAAAATTGTCATTCAGATATTCCATCTGTCCCAATGACACCTAGCCAGCTGTCTATACCTTTAGTACGCAAGCAACGGCCGATTTCTTGCATTTCTCCCTTTCTAGATGGCCATCATCATTTGTACACATCTGACACTGCTCGCAGGTCAATGGTGTCAGATTACACTTCATTTGCACCCTTGATAACATCCAATCACTCCTACTGTAACTTAGTTCTTTCACCTGTGCCTTATGTCGCTTATGCAACTCATGTATACTATTACCCTCGCCACTGCCAGTTTCTTGCCATTCTGCCTGCTTTGAAGCCATGATTATTTCCACACAACTGATACTATTCTGCCCTGCCTACCAGCCCTATTCCCGTGTCTGCCAATCTTGGGTGCCACAAACATGAAGAACGATGTCACCAGCTGACCTGCTGCTTCACTTCACATGACAAGGACCACGAAAAACACTGCATAAAACGCTTAATTCAACTACCATTTTAGTGCCGCAAACTCTGATGTGGCTGCACCGCATATAGCACCCCATATCCACGCTCGCTCCGAGGCTTCCTCCAAAGTAAGATGAATGATGCCATATTTGAAGTACCTCCCATCAACCGACTTTTTGAACCATTCACATCACTATCTTAAAATGAAATGTAATAACCACCAAGTCATCTATGTCCTGTAGGTCAAGCTGTATCATGACTGCTCTCCCTACATGAGAAAAATTTACCAGAACAGTTCCTTTATTTTCCATGAGCCACTGCAGCAAAGACTTCAGTGAGCGGTAATGGTATTTTATTTTTTTAGATCTGGCTGAATAAACACATTTCAAGAAGCTTTCCATCTCATGACTAGTCGCACTTCAATAGCAATGTTCTGCAAGAAAGATCAGCTTTTCATATATCCTAAACCTTGTAAGAATTGGCCTTTGAATCCTCAAATCCCAGTGTTGTTCCCAATACCTTTAGTTTCATGACAGAAAATTCCAATTTACGCGTGGGAAACTTAATGCAAACTTAACTTTATACACAGGACCAAAGTGCCAAGTGTGCATAGTACCTCATAACTATTTCTAATACTAATTAATACTTTATTTATTTGGTCTTGTGTTTTTGTACACTTACTTTGCATGGCTACAAATAAATGTAAGTAATTAGTTGATTACTTATTCCACTATGAAGGCATTTTGAGTGACAACAGCTGTTCAATTTCTGCTATATTGCAATGCAAATTACCAATGAAGAGAACACAAAAACTAACTAGAGGAAGCCTGTACAGCCGCTAACAATTGGTTCTGGAATAAGCTTTTTAAAAATGTTTCAAAGATGCGCCCTGAGTGACAAGGTCTGGTTGTGAAGCACTTGTATGTCTTGCATCATGAAGCAATAATGTTTGATGTTGAAAGGAACCCCCCGCCGCAGTGATCTAGTGGCTAAGGTACTAGGCTACTGACCCGCAGGTCTCGAGATCGAATCCCGGCTGCCGCAGCTGCATTTTCGATGGAGACGAAAATGCTGTAGGCCTGTGTGCTCAGATTTGGGTACATAAAAGAAAGCCAGGGGGTCGAAATTTCTGGAGCCCTCCACTACGGCGTCTCTCATAATTATATGGTGGTTTTGGGACCCCACATATGAAATTATGTTGAAAGGCAGAGTCAGAACAAGCTTATCTTCTCGTTTTGGGGCAAGTGTGCTCTAATGACAGTGAGGATGGGAGTCGAGCGTTTCAAAGGGAAAGTCGGGATGGATTCAGAGTGGGAGTTACTCCATGGAACAGGAAATGTTGCTCAGCTAAAATCGGCGAAGTAGACGTCAACTCGGCGTGATGTACATCCTTTAACACCTTCGCCTCCTTGGCGGTGCTGCCAGTAGTTAGTTGCTTTGGTGGTAATGACGGACGACATGAATGAATTCTCAAATTGAACAGCATTACTTCCGCTACTTGATTAAGATAAAGTCAGAAAGTGAAGTACATCCTTTAACACCTTTGTCTGCTTGGTGGTGCTGCCGGTAGTTACTTGCTTTGGTGATAATGACGAACGACATGGATGAATTGGCAAACTGTGCGGCATTCCTTCCGCTACTTGAAGTCAGAAAGTGATGTATATCCTTTAACACATTTGCCAGTTTGATTGTGCTGCCAGTAGTCACTTGCTTTGGGGGTAATGATGGACGACAAGGATGAGTTGGCAAATAGTGCAGCATTGCTTCCGCTACAAGTCAGAAAGATTCAGTTCCTGCCTCAGTAATTTATCCGATAAAGACAGCGATGTTGAAACTGCCCAGAGAAGCGGGAATTCGACAGGATTCAAGAGCAGAATAAAACAACTGTACACAAGGTACTCTGGGCAACTCGTCACTCGAAAAATAGACCTTTCACTCCCGCCTTGCTCCAGCTGCCCTCGTGTTCCCATTGCAGATGTGGAGGCACTGCTCTGCGCCAGAGTCAAGTGCTCGCTCATGGAGTCCATCGGCTCCTCTGACTCTGCCATTGGAATTCAACATCAATCAACGGTAATACTGAGGCCACCAAAATCTATAGAAAAATTTTTCTATGCAGCTTGACAAGTCTGGTAATTTTTACAACGGTTTTGAACCAGCTGACAAACAGTATGTTGCAATAAAAAAAAAACAAGTTGAATGAGTGCAATATGCGTGACAACATGCCTTTGAAATGCACACAAGCCCCTATCATTTGAAGTCATCTATACAGTATTACAATGATTTCTGTGTCTTGTAAAAAAAAACTTGACCCATACTGGCCCAGCAGCTCACCTTTTTGCTCAGCCTTGCAAAATCAGTGTACCGCCTGAAGACAAACCAGTAGCGGCCCGTTTCAACATGCTCCACTCTGATCTTGAACACCTGAATATACGTCACACCAAGTTTGCTTAATGTACAACAAATCACATTATGTTATCAAGAGACTAAATTTTTATGCTAAACTATCAAATACTACAGCAGTCCAGACTGCCACTGGAAATGAGGGCCACTATATACACACATGTTGTCCTGCCCAACGTTAGCTGAGTAGTTTATTGTTTACCGATAACCAAGTGAGCCTAATGCGTAAACATAGCATATTTAATGAAAGCAGACATAAAATAACCATACAATGCACAAGTTTTTGCTAGCATTTTTTTAAAAGCCTGGCTTTACTTAGCTGGGGCATCCCACATAAAAAGATCTAAAAATCCATGAACTATTAGGTCAAGAACTGTATAAATGAACTGTGCTAAAAGTTATACTGTGCTAATGCAAAAGCGTAAAAAACATACTTTATCTAGCGATAGTGAACACCACATAGGATAGGGCAGAGAGGACTGATTCACTGTATTGTCACTTGCCCATACCACAATCTGATTTGAAAAATATTGCAATTCATTTTTACATCATGACAGTTACACCACCAAGAAGATGTCCAGAAGGTGCTGAGGCACAAATAAATCTTAATGTGAGCAGTATTATACCTGCATCTCAAAAAACTTGGGAGGAAACTTGTGCTTCACCTTCAAGAGGAGGCCGCAGTAGTGTAATAGCTCCCCATTAGTGCCGTCTTCTGATTAGCTAGCACAGCTTCAATTCTCAATAGACACCCTAATCGTACTGTGAGGAAAGCAACATAATGCCACATGGTTTCGCGTGGAAAACAATGAAGAAGTTCGATACTGAGCCACTTCTTGGCCTAGCTCAACGAGCAGGACAAAGCAAGGTTGCCTTGAGCGTGACAAGATTGGTGGGGGTGCTGGGTGCGACGACTCAGACTCGTGGCGCAGGGCCCACCCAGGAGCCGAAACACAAGCCCTGTGCCCATGAATACACCAGTTCACAGAGCAAGCTGTCACAAAACGAGCGCTCAAAAACGGGCGCGCCGCCAATTTCTCGCGACGAAGCGCCGAGGTCAACGATAAAAAAAATAAAAAAAAAACAAGCATCCAAAGACTCCCCGGGCAACCCTCGGAAGCGTGGGTTTGCCGACGAACCTCCTCACCCCACATCGGCAGCCGAGCAAGCCCTCGAAATTTCTAGATGGAAAGGGGCGTGGCGATGCCGGGTTGCGTCATCCGTCGCAAACGGCCTTCGGCCCACGAACCTCCTCACCCCACATCCACATCGGCGGCCGAGCAAGCCCTCGAAATTTCTAGATGGAAAGGGGCGTGGTGATGCCGGGTTGGGTCATCCGTCGCAAACGGCCTTCGAACCGTCTCGCCCTCACCCCAGCCTTCGCTGCGCATCGCGCCGACGAAATGATGAGAATTTTCTGGAATCGCGCGCGGAAGGTATTTAATCGAGCAGCAGAGATGAGAGATCAGGAGAAGACGGAAGTTAGCGCAAGAGCGCGCAGGGATTCCGCCGTGTAGTCGGCGAAGATTTTGTCCGTAGAGACAAAGCAGGAGAAGAAGATGATTTCCACCTGAGGGGTGACGACTCGAGCTACAGGCAAGAGTGTGTGTCTACCGCTATCTAGCGAAGACGCGTGGCAACAGCTGCGTGTGTGAAGCCGACGTGTTTCCGGCGAAGAAGTTTGAAGCTTGGAGAGTGGCCAATTGAAGACGCGAGGTTTCCTGGAAGAGAAACTTCGGGGGCAGCGGAACGGCAACAACGCTGGACTTTGAGTGAGTGATTCTCGGAAGAGTATCATTCAGACTTTTGTTCCAAGGACTTGGACTGAATAGGTTTTCTATCTCTTTAGTCTTTAAGTGTCTTGGTTGTTCAATGCATGCGACTGCATTGTAGTGCGTATTGTTGTCTGTGTCCGTTGTTTCGAGTGTGGCTGATTGTACTGTGTAGTACGTTGTTTGATTGGTGACATATTGTACTCAACTATTGTGGAGTGTGCATACTTGTGTATTGTTTTCGATCTGCCATTATTGAGAATATAATTTTGTTTTGGTTATCAACTCTCGGCTCTGACTTGTTCTTTGGGCCACAGCCGGCATCCGCTGGCGCGCCAAAAAGGACCACTTCTAAATTGTCCACGCTTTAGTGGTGCGGTTCGGGGGGGCCGATACTTCGGCCCTTGGAATTAGCCCGGCAATCGCCTCCCTAATTAACGGGACCTGTGACACAAGCCGCCTCCAACAATGCCTACCACCAGAAACAACAGAACAGCTTATCGACAGAGCAACTATGACTTCACCTCAAGAACCCCTTGGGTTGTCCTGCTCGTTGAGCTAGGCCAAGAAGCGGCTCAGTCCCGAACTTCTTCGTACTCTTTCGCATGAAACCATGTGGCAATAAAGCATTCGCCGTTTCTAACAATCCTAGAATGCCCAGAGCAAGTAGAGCTGAAGTGCCCACTATGTCATAATTCATCATTTTGCAAAGTACCCACTGTGACTCTCTAAAGGAATTTGCACAAATCAGGGCACTTTGTTGGCTGACGAATAATTATGCATGAACAGTTTTTGCCAGAATGGTAGGGTAGATCTACCAAAATTGCGGGGGTTTTTCATTTCGCTACTAAAAATATTACACACAATGAGAAGCAAAACCATGCATTGACGAGTGCGTTGGGGCGCTCCATGCCCTTTAAAAATCCTTCCAGAGACCAAGCCTCCTAACAGATATTCGGGCTGTTTTACTTCATTGTTTCTGTGTGCATGTATTTTTCAAGTATTAACAATGGCCAGGTCGGTTAAATATCGAAAATGAAGTTTAAAGAGAATAAACGCGCGAGGAGGAGGGTCATTCAAAGCACTAAGCCGGAATAAGCTCGCAAGGTCAGAAGTTCGAAACCGCAGAGTTTTTTTTTAATACTATATAATGAAAACGTGGACTTTCAAACAGTTAGGTAAAGGCCAGGCAAGCTACGAGTCATGAGAAGTAGAGAGCTGCTAGCCTGTTAGGTGGTATTCTACGGTGCACAGAAAGTGCAACAGAACCCTCTAAGAGATAGCCCAGCAGCTTAGCAAGCAATGACAAAATTCTATTCCAATGCAAATGCCGGACCATTCCCAATCGTATGTTTACTTAAAATGCATGACAAAAGAATCGTTAAAAAGAAAAAGAGGAAGAGGTCTGGGGTGCGTGCTCACTGGCAACCACCTGTCGGTAATGCACTTCCTCACCAGAGCCGGATTGGACGGCTGCTACCTCCCATAAATACAGCAATGAACTGTTGGCCCTCAGTTCCCAATGGCTACGAAGCAACTGTCCAAGGCGGCGGTCAGACCAGCGACGCAGCTGAGTGTGTTAAGAATTTCTGGGTTCGGACCAACCGCCATTGGAATGTAAACTTGGCTACGTTCACCACTAGGACGAACCTAAACTTTGCTACGTACACAGCTAGAACGTTATTTAGAGAGGCTAGTCTAGCTGTGCTATTCCAGGAATTAGAGGGTGTGCAATGGGATGTAACAGGGCTCAGCAAAGTTAGGAGGACACGTGAGGCTTATACAGTGCTGAAGAATGGACACGTCCTATGCTACCGTGAATTAGTTCACAAAAAAGAACTACGGGTGCAGTTTCTTATACACAAAAATATCGCTGGCACCATAGAGGAATACTATAGCATCAGTGAGAGGGTAGCAAGTATCCTAATTAAGTTTTAAAAAAGATACAAGATGATACAGGCCTATGCGGTTACATCTAGCCATCATGATCATTTGGTTGAACACTTCTATGAAGACGTAGAGTCAGCCATTATTAAAGACACAGTATACTATTCTGACTGGCGACTTTAATGCCAAAGAAGGCAAGAAACAGGCCGGAGACCATGCAGTGGGGGAATATAGCGTCGGCTTTAGAAATGCCACAGGGGAGTTATTAGTAGAGTTCGCAGAACGTAATAATTTATGCATCTTGAATACCTTCTTCAAAAAAACGGGCTAACCAAAAGTGGATGCGATGAAGTCTTAATGGCGAAACTAAAAATGAAATATTCTTCATTCTGTGTGCACACCCAGGCATTGTACAGGATGTAGAAGTAGTGGGCAAGATCCGACACAGTGACCATAGATGTAAGAGCTCGTGTTTGTTTATATTGAAAAAACCAAAGACAAAGACTGATACGCAAGAAGCAAATTAATGAACTAGCAGTGAGAGGGAAAGTACAGGAATTCATAGTTTCGCTTCAGAATAGATTCGAAGCACTAAACGAGGTAACCAATGTTAGCGTTGACACAATATATGCGATAATCTTACTAGTATCATCAAAGAGTGTGGAATTGAAGTTGGAGGCTCAGTCACTAGACAGGACACTGGCAAACTGACACTGGCAAACTATCTCAGGAGACGAAAAATCTGATTAAGAAACGACAGACCATATAAGTCTCCAATGCAACCGACAAAATAGTGATAGTGGAGCATTCGAAGTTAATCAATAGGCTTAAGGTAGTCGACATCATAAGGTACAACATGAAGAGAATTGAGCAGGCTGTAAAAAGCGGCAGAAGCCTAGAAGCTACGAAGGCAAACTTGTGAATAGGCAAAAATCAGATGTATGCATTGAGGAACAAGGTAGGCTATGTCATAACCAATCTGGATAGGATAGTTGAGGTGGCGGAGGAGTTCTGCAGAGAGCTGTACAGAAGCTGAAACAACCAGGATGATATCGTAAGAAGCAATAATAGCCCAGGGGACTTCGACATCCTACCAGTAACAACAGGGAAAGTAAGGAAAGCCCTATTGGGAATGCAAAGAGGCAGAACCACAAGTGAGGATAAGGTAACAACAGACCTCCTGAAAGATGGCAGAAATATGGTGTTAGAAAAACTGGCCATTTATATACGAAGTGTGTCTTGACAAGAAGGGTACCAGAATCTCAGAAGAACACCAACATCATCTTAATCCATAGGAAAGATGTCAAGAACTTGAAAAATTACAGGCCGATCAGCTTACTGTCTGATCTCTACAAACTATATACAAAAATAATAGCTAATAAAATTAACACGACATTAGAGTTCAATCAACCAAAGGATCAAGCAGGACTTCGCACAAGCTGCTCCACAATAAACCATATTCGTACTATCAACCAGGTAATACAGAAATTCAAGGAATACAACCAACCTCAATACATAGCCTTCATATGTTTGACTCAGTCGAGACGTCAGCAGTAATGCAGACACTACGGAATCAGGGCATAGACAAACCCTACATTAACATACCGGAAAAAATCTACAGTGGATCCACAGCCACCACAGTTCTCCATAAATAAAACGGCAGAATCCAAAATAAAGAAGGGTGGAAGGCAGGGAGACACGATCTCTACAATGCTATTTACCGTGTGTTTACAGGAAGTTTTCAGTGCCCTACATTGAAAAGAGTTAGGGATAAAAGTTAATGGAGAGTATCTTAGTAACCTGCGATTTGCTGATGACATTGCCTTGATAAGTAAATCAGCAGACGAATTACAGCTCATGATTTTTAACTGGACCCGGAAAGCAGAACAGTAAGTCTAAAAACTAATATGCACAAAGCTAAAGTAATGTGCTACAGTCTAGGGAGAAAATTACTTTGCGATAGGTGGAGAGACATTGGAAGTTTTAAAAGGATATGTCTACTTAAGACAGGTTGTAACCATGGAGCCGAACCATGAAGGTGAAATAACTAGAAGAATAAAAATGAGGTGAATCACATTCCACACGCATACTCAAATCATGAATGGTAATGTGCCACTAACCCTCAAGAGGAAGGTATATAACAGCTGCATCTTGCAGGTACTTACCTACGGAGCAGAAACCTGGAGGCTTACAAAGAGAATTCGGCTTTATCTGAGGACGACGCAAGTGAGCGATGGAAAGGAAAATGATAGGTGTAATCTCAAGAGGCAAGAAGAGAGGAAAATGAGTGAGGGAACAAACCGGGGTTTGGGATGTGATAACTCAAATCAAGAAGAAATGGACATGGGCCGGGCAGGTAGGCAGGATAACCGCTGGTCATTAAATGTAACTGACTGGATTCCCAGAGAAGACAAATGCACGAAGGAGAGACAAAGTTAGCTGAGCCGATGAGATGAAAAAGTTCGCAAGCATAATGTGGCAGCAGAAAGCACAGGACTGAGTTGATTGACGAACTATAGGAGAGGCCTTTGCCCTGCAGTGGACGTAGTGAGGCTGATGATGACGATGACATTGAATTTTGTGCCCCAGTCTGAAATATTGTGCTCCACTAGAAGCGAGTAACAAAAACTACAGGGTCAAAATTTAACAGCCTGAAGGCCACTAGCTCTCATATAAAGCACACTAAATTTCAAGTCAAAATATGGTACAGTTCTGAAGGTATATATAGTTGAAACACTACCATTACCCTCTTAAACCACCAACTTGTTGCACAATTCACACGGTCTGATATATGGTACAATAGTATGCTTCTGCCACGCAATACTATAATACACATCTAAATGACTGTTCACGGTACGATACCTCCTATAGGGTTCTAAAACAGTTTTCAGCAATGCCATGGCTCTGCAGTAGAATAAGTGCTTTTCACACAGAAGAAAAAGGCCTGGGTTCACTTCAAGCACAGGCGCATGCTTTTATTACTTGCATCCACCGCGATTTTTTGCTCACTACCTACAACGCTGAAACAAGACTTCTGCAAAATGTGCTGTTTATCATTATCGTGCTATCAAGTGCTACAACAAGTGCCCATTCATTCATCACTAGTAGTACTCCCATCATTGGTATAACAAAAAAAGGGGGCGTGTAATCGTGTACACTGTCGTTCTTTACGAAAGGGAACACACGAACGCGTGGCCTGCGCTCTGCGGCGGCTGCCTACAGCACCATCAACTGACAATTGAAGAAAGCACGATCGCTTTTTGCGTCATCTATGGCCAAACAAGATGATAAGTTATGGCCGGTAGACAAGCGCTGCTAGATTACATTTCCTGGTTTGATATGTTGGCAGTGGACTACGCACTGCAGGTGTGAGGAGAGAGTGCAGTCTAGCAGTGCTTGTCTACCCGCCATAACTCGTTATTAGTTTTTTTCGTAGTGGATGACGCTGAAAGCGAACGCGTTTCCTTTTGCTGTCAGTTGATGGAGCTGTAGGTAGCCGCCGCAGAGCGCAGGCCACGCGTCCGCATGTTCCCTTTCATAAAGGACGACAGTGTACAGAATAAGCCCAAATAGCATAAACGGTGAGGAGGGACTTACTGTAAATCTTGCACGTTCTTCCATGACTTCGTAGCCAATAATGGGGGTATTATACTCGGGGATGACTACTATGCCTTCTTCTTCAATGTCGCAGCAGTGGCCATTGGAAACATCACCAGAGTCACTGCTCACGCTGCTCAGAGATTCTCTGTCTTGTTTTGATATATGGTACCGTGACATCTCATGCGCTGGTCCTTGAGGGGGCACTGCCTCACTTTTAGATGTTGCACAGTTGTCACTGTCTAAGCCATCAGCTGCAGCAGACTGTTGGGCAGTTTCTGCATCACTCGACATCTTTGGATAGTGAAAGTCACCCTAGGATTCAAAAGAAAATAGCAAAACAACTGCAGCTGCGTGTATGTAGGTATGTATTTGTACACATTTTTAAAAATAGCCTCGTTGAACACCTGATGCTTCATAGAGAACTTAAGCAGATAAAGTGAAAAAGCACAGCAGCAGCGGCAATGTTTCTTTGCCACAAGCTTGCAGTGTCGTACAGTGCATATCCACATTAAAAAAACCATAACACCAAACAACTTATCAGTTATGCCATAAATGCTTCTGGACACCGTATGCAACGCGTGCAAGATATTTGGGGACACAGCAGCTAACAGCATAACATCAATTTACCACATTTAACGCACTGCGTCAATGCGCTACGTTAGAGAACATGTGGCTCTGCATTACGTACCTGTCCTGAACGAATTGTTGCAGAAACAAAAGGCATTCAAACAAATCGCGTAAGATTTGTTGACTGAAAGGGGCGAGCACTCTAGTGACAATGGTGCAAGCTACACACAACGGGAACAGGAGATCGCAGCACAATGTCCAACTCAGGCGTGCACAAATTTCTTCCCCATTGTACAATTTATTTTGCAAGCAATGGTTCAATTTCAAAAGCTCTGAATATACGCTTAAGTCACAGACCAGTCAATACCGCAGTGAATGCGCTTTCTTGATTATTTTATAAATACACAACGCAGACAACCTGAAGCAGCGGGTAGAAATAATTACATACAGAAGACGCAATCCACATTTCTCTTTATGACGGTACTTGCAGGTACCGGTATAAAAGCTTGCCAAGTGTTCCGTTATGCATCCTCCACTAACCTTTTCATTTCTTTTTCTGAAGGGAAGGGGGTAACCTTGAATCACATTTATATGAAAGGTGGATGACACCGAAACGAAAGACACACAGGTACAAAAAGGCTGCTGCCTTCAAAAACAACGCAATTAAATGATAGCACAACTGTTTCCACAAAACAAACGGTACGCTAACCTTCAGTACAGAAACAAGTAAACATGCAACCAAACTACTTACCCCGAACAAACGAGAGAGCCAGACGCTCGAAAAAAGTACTTCGTACTGCTCATGAAACTAAACCAAACAAACTTCAAATTGGTAACGCCATGACTAGCACTTCTTGTTGTCCACGTCTACCGCAAAACACACTTCAGAACCTAGTTTCGCAATAGTAGGCAGCCACAGACGCCGCAAGACACACCAGCCAAAACACTGAGTAGGCCTAACACACAGCAACAGAGGGAAGTGAAATCATGACCTACTACACTCCTGACCTGCCCAGAGAGCACCTCTTCCAGCGCCCACGTTCTAGTTCATACCTTCTGCCGCTAGGGCCGTAACCTACGAGCGGCGTGGCGCTAGGCAGCACCTGCTCGCTGACGTCATCTTCACTCTTTGTGGTCAAATTTTGACCAACAAAGCACTCGTAGTGCGTATTTATGATCCAAAATTTAGAATTATTCAGAAATAATAATACTAAAAGACATTCAGAATTTTTTTGCAATAAAATGCACGCGACCACGCATAGGCTGCCCTACATCGTGTAAATCTACGGGTTCCCACGTTTGTCAACCAGTGTGCTATAAATACTCAAGCGCTCTGAACACCTTGCTTAACCAGCAATGTATGGGAAGAAATAGTCACATATATGCCGCCAGTTCACTGCAGAATGCAGGCATTCTTATACCAGCGCCTACAAAACAACCGTAAAGAAACAGACGAACAGGTTATAGGTAGCGCCACCTACGGCGAGCGATTGAACGAGAGCGGGGACACGCGCTCCCATAGGAACCCCGCTATCTGAACAGGTCAGGAGTGTAGTAGGTCATGAGTGAAATGACGCAAGGAGATTCGCCAAACCAGTCACGTGACATTGTGGCAAAATGTTGAGATAGGTTGCAGGCGTTTGTATGCCAGAAAAATAAACAAGAACACCAGCCGCCTGCTCCACTTAATTTATATTACTCACTCGGCTTACGTTTTTTGCCATATGTTAAATATCTAAACAAGCGATTAAGTTTCAACCGATTTAGCATGAAGCTGAGGTGGCTGTGGGTTGTAAGCGGCATATGTACGGCTATGAGCTACACGCTTGCACCGAAAAGAAATGCCCCTTAATTTCAAGACACAACTGCTGTTTTCCCGCAGCGAAATCTGTACAATGTATCGGTCAGTGAGGTGACAGCACTTCAAATGCGAAATCTGTGACAACACTGAGTGTTTAGCAGCGGCGTTGCAGCCGCGTCCTTCCCGTTCAACCGACACAAAATGGAATTTTCCGGTATGGACGCTGTAACGGCTGTAAGAATCGCAGGGCCTACTTTAATGCAAATGACGCGCCGTACATACCTCATATCTGGCCCGAGAATCAACGAAATGGACCGACACACACATTGTCAAACACACTTTACACGGAGAACACGGAACCAAGTCCCGATTTATTAAGACAAAGGGTTCCCCGATAGGACAGCGCACGCGGGGACCGAACAACTCGAAAGCATATCGCTTATCGAAAACAGAGGCAGAGTAACGCAGGGAAGCGCGCACGTGGGAAAAACGTTCAGCCGGCCACGCGCTCAGCGTTCGTCATGATGGGCAGGAAGAAATTGCTAAAGTCCGTGATGTGATGCAAAATTTGCATTTGAATGCGAACCTAAAATGAAAACGAGTCCCTCGACGAGCTGTCTAAGGAGTGTGAAGTCTTTTTCTTGTCCGCCACGTTGCCCTGAAGCCTTCGCACAGCTTCTTGGATGAGCGTACCCTGCCGAAGGAGTTCCTGCAAAAGTTCGTACGGGTCCTTGTCGGTATCCTCCGGCTGGTGGTGGTGGCCGGCAGCGCAGATCTTCCGTGTTCCATCTTTCGCCGCGGCAGACAGCGCACCGCTGCTTTCCGACCGACGAGGCACAAAATACGGGGAGTACCGGGGATGACGCTGTTGATGACAAACGTGGCACGGCTGTTCGTGCGACTTGAGCTTTAGGTTTTCTTTGATGGCCAACGCCAGATCTTCATCGACGTCGTCCGCTTTTCCCGTCACATTCGACCCCTCCGGCGACACGACATTATCCACGGCGAGGATGTTGCCATTCCTTGGCATCGTTCGAGCTCGCTGCGACTCGTCCAGGGTTCCAGCCGAGGCCTTAATGAAGACGAAGAGCAGGACGAACACACTTCGTGTCGCACGCTCACAAACACGCTCAATCTTTGTTTTGGAACGCGGCCTTGCGCCACATGCGCCACGCGCGTTCAAAAAAATAGTTCCTGCGTTCTAAGCTGCTATTAAAATGAGAAAAAGCTATCACGTTCAAAATTTGTCAAAAAACAACGCACAATAAAATAATTTTACGATGCAAAATACCGTAATGTCACATTCAAAGTGTGTTAAAGAATGTAAATAAAACCCCTTCCCAAATACGGCGAAATGACACAATATGGGTGCGACATAAACAGAAGCCAGATCCCGTAGTACAGCCGTAGCCTAATCACACCTTCCGCGCACCTGCATTTGGGGAATACCTGACGTCACACCGTTGTCATACACGGAGGAACGCTGTGTGATGAACATGATTGAATGGTACTGATGAGATGAAAATCCGTGTTTGCGCGTCTCATGTGCTGACTTGGTTTCTGGTCTGTTAGTTACTAATATGTGGGTTAAATCGTGGAACTAATGCGAGGGTGTGCCGGTGCCCGCGTTCGCTGTCGCAGTAACAGTGTTTTCTCTCTTTTGTAAAAGTGTAGCATGCTAATATGTTATTGCTGAACTGCTCGACTGACTGAATTTTGAAGTTTCACAATTGGCGCTGAGACAAATTCTCGTCGAGTGATTGTGTTCATTTTCTATGTCAACTGCGTGCCGATTGACATAGGCGTGAGCACGGAAGGGTGGGGGGGGGGGGGGGAGGGGGCAAAGCGAGCCCTGTACTTCCATACATTAACATGATAAAGGGGGGGGGGGGGCTCTGCGATAAACCTTTGCCCCCACTCCCAAAGGGGAACCCTGCGCACGCTTATGCTGATTGACGTAGATGAGCTTGTGTCAACAACTGGCGCCCTACTATATGTTTATTTTGTCCTAAAGCGGGGCAGGTGCATTGAATTGTAAGTTTGCAGTGCGTGCTTGTTCAGAACTAACACATTTCGGTCATGAAGTTTTTATCAACGGCGCGTGCGCTGGGTTCCCCGACAAAAAAAAAAAGAGGGGGGGGGGGGGGCCGAAGGTGCTTCTTATGCGGGGGAGCAGGCTGTCCCCGTGCGCATGCATATCATCAACGACGAGTGTTGCGCTGTGCCTTTTTATGTAGTGATTTGTCTGTCACTATAAATTGCAAAACAGAAAGATGTGAGCTCAAGAACTGGTATTTTTCTTTCTTCTCTCATATTATTGTTGTTTGGGGCCAGGACAGGCTTTCTTTTTAAAAAACATGCATTGCAGCACGATTCTTAAGACATTGGTTAGCTGAGGTTTTTAGTCTTTGTAATTGATTGACTATAAAAGCTATACAAACGTTTGGAACCGGCATTGATTTGACTGCTTCCAGTCTGTCAAATAAGTGACTTTTGAAAAATTGTGGCTGCTTCAATTGACAAAAATATAAATTATTCTAATATCGTTGTGTAAAAGTTATACATTCCCATTGTCTTGGTCTACTTTAGTTTGTGTAAATAAAGCCTACCTCATTTTTTAAAGTTCTGCAGGAATATAACGTGCAGTGTACTCATATGTAGTTTTTTTTTAATAAAAAATTATTTGTACATAGTAAAGTGAAAGAAGCCTTTGGTCATAACCAGTAACACTGCATTTTGCACTATAAATTTAGAAAGAAAAAGGAGCATATTACTGCTGATTTTATTATATTTGTATGTGACAAAATAATCTTGACGCAGTATTACTTGCAGGTATTTGGTTAAATACGATTGTGGAACTCTGCGTGTACTGCTCAAGTTGAAAGCAAAAGCACCTCGGGTGGCCATTGAAGCTGAGCTCGGCAGACGAGTGCATCTTTATTTCTTTCTTGTAAGGGTGTGTTTGTATGTGGTGCCAACTTATATCCATTGACCTACTTAAGTCCCATTGACTTATAGTAAATTTGTTTGTATCATTCAACAGCAACAGTGAAACAACAACAGAGAAAGCAACAGAGAAAGTCTGAGCTGTATACATCCCTTAGGGATGTATACAGCTCAGACTTTCTCTCAGGCCCTTGTGCTGTGCGATGCAGCACACGTTAAAGAACACCAGGTGATGAAATGTGGTTTTCGTATTCAAAACCCCAGATATTATATAGACTCTTCTTACCTCCTTTTTCTTGTGCCTGTGCATTTAATGAAGTTAATACATTTCTTCAATGTAGTGGTTTACTCAACTTGACAAAAGGGCTTTATACACATCAGTCAAAAAACACAGCTGTCTTTTTCTATTGAAATTTTGTGGATAATTGTAATAATTAACGTGTTTCATGGTCACCATGCCCAAACATGTAGCAATATGCTGTCTAGTCTCCGGTTGTGATTGATCCCTATGCACCTGGTTATGCACCTTAGCGCCCTGCCGCTAATCGTCCACCTTGCCTATTCAGGTTCAAGCCAAAGAAGTCGGTCTGGCTTCTTTGGCTTGAACCTGGAGTTTGATGTCTTCACTACAAAGCCTTCCTGGTCGCTTTTAGGATAGGCACTTGTTGTGCAAAGTGAGGTATTCTGCAATTTCTGTTGTGAATTGAGCCTGCGGTAGTACATATTTCTTCTCTAACTCGGTGGGGAGGGAATTCTGCTGCTGAGCACTAGGCTACTGGTTCAGTTTTTGACTATGGCAGCCCATTCCCATTGTGACAAAAATAAACAGGCTCGTTAACTTTGATTAAGGTGCATGTTAGAGCAATCTGGGTAGTCGATATTACCCTAGTCCCTTATGTTATGGGGTGTCTTATAGCTTCTGTATTGCTTTTGCTCAAAAACTGCGTGAATTGACCAATCGCAAAAATCTGCAAGGCGGCTTTCCTGCAAGGTCATTTTCACACCAAGAGCTCTTGTGCTCAGACTGTTTTTCTTGCTCACTGTGCTTTTACTGCTCCTAATTCTAGTAAAAAAGGCATGAGAGTACGACAGAACGACTTTTCCCACCAACAATTATTGTGGGGTTGTCCCGTCTCGAACGAACCCTCGGATCACGTGGCCGATGAGGCACTTGTGTTCGTAAAGAAGGGGGTGAGGGATGGCAGGAAGGCAAAGACACAATGAGTGAAAAAATCTGTTTGTGAACGAGAGCTTTTGGTTGGGAAACAACCTTGCAGAAAAGCTGCCATGCAGATTTTTGCAACTGGTCAATTGTTAGAATACTTGTGCTCTTTTTGTTTCCCGTAAACAATTTTTTTTTTAGGTAATGTAACATCACACTGAGTCCACATAAAGTAGCAGGTTTGTACTTTAGGGTGTCTACAAACTAATTTTTACTGTATAGTTATGAGCATATGTCGATGAACTCACTCCTGAGTCGACTCACTCGGACTCGTATCAAGCCATGAGTCTGGGTGAGTCAAGATGAGTAATATTTTTGTGAGTCTGGGTGAGTCAAGTTGAAGAAAATTTCGTGAGCGTGAGTGATTTCAGCTCAAGAAATTTTGGCGAGTCTGAGTGAGTCCAAATCGCGATATATATTTCTTCAGTGAGTCTGAGTGAGTTCCACTTTCTTTTTCCGACCTAAGGTCCTATCTAGTCATCTTCAGAATTACTATCAACCTTGCCTGGATTCATGTATATACTCACATCTACTCATAGGTATTCCTAAGCAGCGTCAATACATGATTTAAATATTTATTGATCGGAGGCGTGAACTGCATAGGGTGGAGGATGCCTTGACCGCCCCCTCCACCAACTATTCCAAGAAGGTTCTTGACAAATATAACTTATGCTTTCATCTCTTCCAAGAAAAATGAATGGTATTAAAGCTCTTAGAAATCGTTGAAAATACCATGTCAGCACCAAGAAGAGCGCCGATTACTTGAGATATTGGTGTTAAAGAGCATTGACACCATGGTTGAATAAGCTTCTAATTCTAGACTAATTGACTCATGAGTCGACTCACCCAGGCTCACATAGAGCTGCGAGTCTGAGTCTGGTTGAGTAATGTTTTGGTGAGTTTGTGTCCGAGTGAGTCTGGATGATGAAAGTTTTCGTGAGTGTGAGTCCGGCTCAAGAAAATTTTCGTGAGTTTAGGTCGAAATATATTTAATGAGTGAATTTGAGTGAGCTCCACAAATTTTGCCGACCTAAAATAAAGCTACATTTTCATTGAGTTGTTTTTAC
Organism: Rhipicephalus annulatus; assembly: GCA_013436015.1. Classification (NCBI taxonomy): domain Eukaryota; kingdom Metazoa; phylum Arthropoda; class Arachnida; order Ixodida; family Ixodidae; genus Rhipicephalus; species Rhipicephalus annulatus. The sequence continues at coordinate 116,203 of WOVY01009385.1, forward strand.
TAAAAATAAAAATAAACTGAGTTTCATTAGTTAGCTAGACTTAAAAAACATTAGGAAATGTACTCCTACTTTAGAAAAAGGCTTTATAATCCAGAGAAAAGGTGAAAAACAAAGCATGGGCAGTGATGCCACCTAGGAAGTTTCTATGCCCCCTTGCTTTGATGCCACGAATATTGATCGCCTCAGCTTGGGCCTAGTTAGTAGCTTAGTTAACCCTCTATTCTATGAATTATGAAAAAGCCATTTTAAAAATTATTTTTTCAGCTTTTATTAGTGATTGAATGAACCTAGAAGTGTACAAAAAGTTTCAGAGTTGTAATAATAAAGACGGCTGTAATAATAAAGATACAGCTTGGTGCCAAATATGGCTCGCTATGAAGATGGCAGAGTGGTCTTGCTGCCATGGGCGAAAAATATAGCATCGTGGAAGGTGTTTTTTTTGCGTGATGTATGGAATGAAATGAAACAGTTGTTTGCTGCATTCAGGCACAGATGAATATTGCACTCCCTGCACTTTGCTGACGACTTCTTTGTGCAAGATGGCCGCTTACATCTTTGTCTCTCCTCATCATGTTCTGGCCAGTGGCCACCTTGATCAGATCGAACGTCTTTAGCGGGGGGCATTGTGGCAGCCGGTCACTGGGCTTCTTTGTATTGAACCCTGGAATTTGATGTCTTCGCTAGAAGGCCTTCCTGGTATCTTTTAGGGTAGGCACTTGTTGTGCGACGTAAAGCTTTCTGCGATATCTGTTTTGAATTCAGCCAGCGGTAGTACTGCCTTCTTCAAAAGATGCTCTTGCACCCTGCTGTTCAATAGCCATGCTGCTACTACTGATAAGCCTAGCATGTGCGTAAAATTCGAAAGTGCCACTTCTTCGACCTGATATGTATTCGGTTAAGCCCAAACAGGGAGTCCAGCAGGTCAACCCCACCCATGGGTCTGTTTCAGACTTTTACTACGTTGGGGCAATCATTTTAACAAAACCCTTTGGCTAAGGTAACTCAGCGCTTAGTCTTTTGAACTGGATCCTTCCCAACAAAGCACGAAAGAAATGTCACAGTGCAGTTATCGTACCAATGCACACACAATAACTCCACATCATCTATTGTGGTTGTGTGTTTCTGTGAAACACCACATTATTTACATTTCAGTTCCTCTTTGCTTTTCAGAAGGCAGTTTGATAGACGATGCGCCTTCACTGTACCGAGCGACAAAACTTCTTCACAGAACACCTACGACTTTGACTTCATCTTGTGATGGAGTGACCTAGTGATAATGTGGACGCATTCATGGCGCTGCCATGCTACACCTTCACACATAACTCCTATATCCCTTCCCATGCAATTTCCTACTATCTGCAACATGGTAAATGCTAGTTAGCGGTGCTGAGCCGCAGTTGCGAGGAAATTGAATAACCGAAGCTCGAAGGCTACACATTACATATATTTGTTTTGCATTTTACTGGACAAATAGCACCATGATACCAAATTTGGCAGTGTATGTACTTTAAAGACAAAATTGGTATCATGGTGCCATTCAAGTTCATACAGTGCCAAATTCGGCACCCACCGATTTCAGGCTCTCTGCTGTATCTCTGCGGTAGTTGTGGAGAAACTTTTGAGAGCTCATAATGGGCTTGAATTTATGAGACCATAAAGTATCCCAAAATATATACATTTTTTATGTGTGGTGTTGCGACCGGGGTTTCCAGGCACCGGAGATCCGTGATGAAGATGCCGAGGCAGGGGGAAGTTTAACTTTACAGAGAGGGTTTATTTACATTATTTACATGGCAAGAGCACTCTGGCCCAAAGCTCTAAATTGAAAAGCTCTCCATTGAACAAGCACTGAGGAGCCTGCGAGGGCCGATATTTATAGGTCCATACTGCACTGTCCACAGCACACACAAGGGTCATTATGCCGGTACCGCTCTCAACATACACAAACCAAACACGTGTATGATCCCGGCGATGCTTCCTCCTCTGGTGAATCTTGCTTCGAGCAAGTGGGGTGAAATACGTCTGTCATTTCACTGCTCGGGCCGACCATCCATGCTTTGTCGAATGGCGGTCGCGGGCTAAAATCCTCCGAGGGTAAATTTATTTATTTATTTGACAATACTGCTAACTCCTGGTGGAGTCGCCGCAGAGTGGGGTTACAATAAAAAATGAAGACAATACAAAGCAAAGAACCAACACAATTAGTTAAACAAAACAGGCGCACAATGTATAATGTACAGGCGCACAATGTAAACAGGCGCACAATGTATAAAGAAAAAACCAAAAACAAAAACAGACACTCATTCAGGCCGAAATATAAGGCGAAACCGAAATATAAGGCGAAATACCTGGACATCTGGTACTGATTTGAGCGACGGCGATTCATTAGTCAGAAACGCACAGCGTGGTGGTTCAACGTCCGTTTTCGGCGGAAAATCGCCGGAAACTCGGCGTTGTGGGTTTTCCTGGGGCACAAAGACACCACGTGTCGCATCACCGCGTTGACCGACCCCAAGGACAGCAGTGCTCCGTCGATTAATTTCAACCACGCACCACCTAGTACACGAAAACAGCAGGGTGTCTTCGCGCTGCTCCTCATCTCCACAAAATGAGGCGGCAGCCTTTCTTCGGTTCCGCCGGCCATGGCAAAAAGGTGGCTCGCCGAATGCAATAGTGGTGAAAACGTTACTAGGAAAAAAATACAGATGTCTTGTGTTTGCCCCTTTGAGTTGCATGTCGCATCCCCAAATACACTTTCCTCTGTTTTGCTCATCGCTCGAGAGATATGGAATTAAGTTGTCCATCAATGGTATCGCATTCTCAAGTAGGAAGCCCACACCTGCAAAAAAATTGTAAAGGGTATGTGCCAAATATGAGACGCCATGTAATAGAAGGTTAATCATTGGTAAAAGTGCTTGCCATTATATTCGAAAACATGTAAATACTGAGCTTAAGAATCTTTAAGCTGTCTAAGTACAAGAAATTACATCGAAGTGTGTGACATGCTGGCATATCTGTTCTGGGGTCCATGCCTAAAATAGAAAACAAAAAAAGTATGGTTTTCATTTTAATATTCTCGTGTAATCTGCCTCTAACTCTGAAATTAAGAAAAATTGATTTTTGCATGAATATAATAATAATCAGCCCGAATTATAACTGATGCCACTGAAGGTTAATTGTCTTTTGAGTGTGGTGGTAAATCTGAAATTAACAGTTCTGGAAGAGCCTGTGTACAGTCACGAGCTTTACTTTCGAAAGTGGACATGGCAGTGCATGCTATCTGGCAAAGGCAAAGAACTCTGTTGTGTGATTGTTGTGTTAACTCTCTATGTTTAGCCACCCCCCAATCCTTGGTAGTACTCAATTGTGTTTGGTACGCTGCAATAATAACTCCGTCCGAGCATATAGAAGATGGAAGCTTGTAATGAAAAAATCCATAAATAGGAGTTGCAGGCTCCAGCCGACAATTTGATAAGTCTTCTTCAAGGCTTGAACTTGAAGACACGTCCACTCATCGAAATATCGGCTTGAGCATGCAGCCCCTTTTTATGCATTTATTCCATACAGATGCATGTGTTCATAAGACATGTAGTGAAAGAGGACAAAGGTATTTCTGTTTGAGAGTAGGTGACAGTAGATATAAGTGTGCTGTCAGGGGTTGTGCCAACCACAGGCCCGAGTGCTACCATATACTCCTGTATTTAATGTCATAAAGGTTGTAACTGTACCAACGCTACGAGTGTGTATGCATAGTCTTATCATCATCATCATCATCAGCCTGACTACGTCCACTGCAGGACAAAGGCCTCTCCCATGTTCCGCCAGTTAACCCGGTCCTGTGCTTGCTGCTGCCAATTTATACCCGCAAACTTCTTAATCTCATCTGCCCACCTAACCTTCTGTCTCCCCCTAATCCGCTTCCCTTCTCTGGGAATCCATTTAGTTACCCTTAACGACCAGCGGTTATCCTGTCTACGCGCTACATGCCCGGCCCATGTCCATTTCCTCTTCTTTATTTCAACTATGATATCCTTAACCCCCGTTTGTCCCCTATTAATCCACTCTGCTCTCTTCTTGTCTCTTAAGGTTACACCTACCATTTTTCTTTCCATTGCTCGCTGCTTGATCCTCAATTTAAGCTGAACCCCTTTTGTAAGTCTCCAGGTTTCTGCTCCGTAGCTAAGTACCGGCAAGATACAGCTTTTATATATAGTGGTAAATTGCCACTATACCTTCCTCTTGAGGGATAGTGGCAATTTACCTGTCATAATTTGAGAGTGCTTGCCAAATGTGCTCCACCCCATTCTTATTCTTCTAGTTACTTCAATCTCATGGTTCGGCTCCGCGGTTATTACCTGCCCTAAGTAGACATAGTCTTTTACAACTTGAAGTGCACTGTTACCTATCTCGAAGCGCTGCTCTTTTCCGAGGTTGTTGTACATTACTTTCGTTTTCTGCAGATTCATTTTAAGACTACCTTTCTGCTCTCCTTGTCTAACTCTGTAATCATAAGTTGCAATTCGTCTCCTGAGTTACTCAGCAATGCAATGTCATCGGCGAAGCGCAGGTTACTAAGGTACTCTCCATTAACTCTTATCCCTAACTGTTCCCATTCTAGGCTTCTGAAAACCTCCTGTAAGCATGCGGTAAATAGCATTGGGGAGATTGTCCCCCCCTGCCTTGCAGCCTTCTTGATTGGTATTCTGTTGCTTTTTTTATGAAGCACTATGGTAGCAGTTGATCCCCTGTAGTTTATATATACTTCATCGACGCCCTGATTCTGCAGTGTCTGCATGGCGGCTGATATTTCTACTGAATCAAATGCCTTCTCGTAATCTATGAAGGCTATGTATAGTGGTTGGTTATATTCTGAGCATTTCTCTATTACCTGATTGATAGTATGAATGTGGTCGATATTTGAGTAGCCTGTTCGAAATCCTGCTTGTTCCTTTGGTTGATTGAATTCTAATGTTTTCTTTACTCTGTTAGCAATTACTTTTGTAAATAGCTTGTATACTACAGAGAGCAAGCTAATCGGCCTGTAATTCTTCAAGTCCTTGTCATCTCCTTTCTTATGTATTAAGATGATGTTAGCGTTCTGCCCCGCCGTGGTGGTCTAGTGGCTATGGTACTCGGCTGCTGACCCGCAGGTCGCGGGTTCGAATCCCGGCTGCGGCGGCTGCATTTCCGATGGAGGCGGAAATGTTGTAGGCCCGTGTGCTCAGATTTGGGTGCACGTTAAAGAACCCCAGGTGGTCGAAATTTCCGGAGCCCTCCACTACGACGTCTCTCATAATCAAATGGTGGTTTTGGGACGTTAAACCCCACATATCAATCATATCAATCAATGTTAGCGTTCTTCCAAGACCCTGGTACTCTTCCCGTCAGGAGACACCTCATAAACAGGGTGGCTAGTTTTTCTAACACAATCTGTCCTCCATCTTTCAGCAGATCTGATGTTACCTGATCCTCACCAGCAGCTTTGCCTCTTTGCATGCTCTCTAAAGCTTTTCTGACTTCTATTATTACTCGTGGGGTGTCATCTGGGTTACTGCTAGTTCTTATATTATTAAAGTCGTGGTTGTACCGGCTACTGTACAGATCTCTGTAAAACCCCTCCGCTATTTTAACTATCCTATCCATATTGTTAGTTATTTTGCCTTCTTTGTCCCTTAGTGCAAACATCGGATTTTTGCATATCCCAAGTTTCCTCTTCACTGCTTTGACGCTTCATTTTTCAGAGCGTGTTCAATTCTCTCCATGTTATACCTTCTTACGTCGAATACCTTACGCCTATTAATCAACTTCGAAAGCTCTGCCAGTTCTATTTTGTCTGTTGTACTTGAGACTTTCATGATTTGACGCTTCTTAATGAGATTCTTCGTTTCCTGGGAAAGCTTGCCAGTGTCCTGTCTAACTACCCTTCCTCCAACTTCCACTGCACACTCCGTAATGATACTTGTCAGATTATCATTCATTGTATGTATGCTAAGGTTGGTTTCCTAAGAGCGGAGTACCTGTTCTGAAGGGAGACTCTGAATTCCTGTACTTGCCCTCTCAGTGCTAGCTCATTGATTGGCTTCTTGCGTATCAGTTTCTGTCGTTCCTTTCTCAAGTCTAGGCGAATTCGAGACCGTACCATTCTATGGTCACTACATCGTACCTTGCCAACCACTTCCACATCCTGCACGATGCCTGGGTGTGCACTCATTATAAAGTCTATTTCGTTCTTATTTTTGCCATTAGGGCTCCTCCATGTCCACTTTCGGTTTCCTCGTTTTCGGTAGAAGGTATTCAAAATCCGTAAATTATTGCGTTCTGCAAATCCTACTAGTAGCTCTCCCCTGTCCCATATAATGGCGTAAGTGTAGTTTGCGCAGCACCAGAGCAGGCAAGGAAGCCAGACCAAGGCTTGATTGCCAGTGCACTGTGGGCCTGCTTTATCTTGGCTCAGTTGGCAATCATCATGCCTTGACACCTTCATGTTGATTGATATCTACGGTCACTCCGTTCCATTATGCTTATGCATGACAGCCCAAATCCATGCGAACTGTATGATCTCTCCAGTAAGGCACATCACCATTTGGGAATTGCTCGCTGGATTCCGTGCCGACTGGTTGTGCCCTCGCGATCTACGATGTCAGCGTAGCTCTGGCCGACTGGGCTGGCCCTACGTCTTCTCCTGACGCCGACCTCCGACGACAGCGTAGCTCTGACCTACTGGACTTTCCCTACGCCATCTCCTGACGCCGACAAGAGCTCTCGCAAGTGGTGCCCTGTCCTCGGATGCCTGTGACCGTGTTTCCATCTTTCCCATCTCTCCTATCCCCTCGATATGTCCTCGCTCACTGGCTTAGTGGATCTTTCTCTCTCTCTATACCTTTAGTCCTATTCTTTGAATCCCTCCTCACCCCCATCCCTTGTGAGCTACTGTTTAGGTGTCGCATCGTGATGCAGACAGTTACGGGGCTCACTTTTCTCTTCCTTTCTCTCTTAGAACCACTGTGTGTGTGGCACCATTTAAACCAAACAGGATAAGAATCTGTGCAGCAACCGTATACTTTGTGGTGCCTGCTATGCGTGTCTGCCATGAGTGTGCATCTGATCTATCTCATCTACTGTGAACATGTGTGCCCATTCTTTACATTCAATTATTCTCTAATCCTAAATATGCCATTTATAGGTGGCACTCATAGTTGGGCAAGTTGGTGTGGGTTCATGGTTAAGAATGGTGCTGCCCCGCCGCAGTGGTCTAGTGGCTAAGGTACTCGGCTGCTGACCCGCAGGGCGCGGGTTCGAATCCCGGCTGCGGCGGCTGCATTTCCGATGGAGGCGGAAATGTTGTAGGCCCGTGTGCTCAGATTTGGGTGCACGTTAAAGAACCCCAGGTGGTCTAAATTTCCGGAGCCCTCCACTACGGCGTCTCTCATAATCATATAGTGGTTTTGGGACGTTAAACCCCACATATCAATCAATCAAGAATGGTGCTGGTCCTTGTGTTTTCTTCGTTTGTGTCTCGTGCTCTTGCACGATTCTCATAACCATCATTTTCTAGGTTGGACTGACTTTCTTTTTTCTTATTTGTTCTATGTTTTTCTCCACAATTATCAAAATCCAGGGGGTAAAAAGGGTGTGGCTCAAATTGTGTGTGACTCCTTTACGCTTCTTCATAGAAAAAACTGTTTACCATATCACTGTTTACCATAATAACAGGGTACAGTGCCAGGCAACATCTGGCTGTTTAGCCTCTACCCCTTCCCCTTCCTTAAAAAGGTTTAAGTTCTGGCTATAGCACTAGTAAGATAATTGATTTGATAAGTGGGGTTTAACGTCCCAAAACCACCATATGATTATGAGAGACGCCGTAGTGGAGGGCTCCGGAAATTTCGACCACCTGGGGTTCTTTAACGTGCACCCAAATCTGAGCACACGGGCCTACAACATTTCCGCCTCCATTGGAAATGCAGCCGGGATACGAACCCGCGACCTGCGGATCAGAAGCCGAGTACCTTAGCCACTAGATCGCCGCGGCGGGGCCACTAATAAGATAGCATTTTATGCTATTTCTATATGAAAAATGACTCTGGAAACAAAACTGCAATTCGGCCTAGTTGGAACATATTCATCTTGAAATATTTGTGTCTGTGGCCCTGTGTGCTTGCACAAATATTATTGCGATAGTAGTTATATGGACACTCTCGGCTGGATTTCGCCTTCGGCGTCATGCACCGTATACGTATACGTATCTGTATATATGAAAACGCAAAAAAAGAAAAAAATCCACAAAAAAGACTTAGGCGCGCGCAATCGAACGTGGGATCTCCGCTTCGTGAAGGCGAGGTGTTGACCACTGAGCCACCGAGGGTTTTTTTATTTATTACCTGTTTTGCATTTGGTGTAAACATTAATATAGGCTGCTATGAACAATAATATACACAGCAGAACCGATGACAAGACTGTCACAGAACTATTAGTGGTTACAGTGCTAAAATTCCTTTAGGTTTACCAGGGGTTCAACCCTGAAGAGCCATTCCGAAACAAAGTCTTGTTGTTTGAGGATATCAATGTATTGAGCAATGCTTTCGCTGAAAAGCACGCGCGCAGGTCGCCTGTCAGGGTCACAGTAGTAAGCGGCCATTCTATCCCGCCATAGACAATGAAGGCCAAGCAGCATTATAAGATCAAAAGTCAGCCCATCCTCTTTTTCTACCATTAGGTAGAAAAAGAGGATGGGCTTCCCTTACAAGGAACTTCCCTTACATTCACCTGATACCAAGTGAATATAAGGGAAGTTCCTTTTTTAGAGTTCGCTGTAAAACATCCTAGAAGAAGACCCCTTCCCAGCAATGCGAAAAAATGTGATCTATTGTCTCCGGCTTTCGACAGACAGTTCGAACCCCATGGCATATAAAATCCTCTATCTTCTAAAAAAGTCTTAACCAGTGATGTGCCCGTGTGTAATTAAAAAAAAAGCTGTTTGAACTTAGCTGAATTTGCGTTTTCTTCACACGCTTAAGAACATCACTGCCCTCTCCCCCACTATTATTTAACCTATACATAGGAACCGGAAAAATAATGTCGCATATGTCTTTATGCACTTCCTTTTGCCCGACCGAAAACAGGTATTCATTGGAAAACCGAACTGACAAAAAGCGGATCCGCAACTTCTTTAAAGAAACCTCACGTGGCTCTGGGCATGCTTGCAGTGCTAACCACAAAGTTAGGCAAAACACGACAAAGGCGTAACTGCCATACTGTTCTCAAGAAGGGGTGTCAAACATCTCGAAAGAAAATAAAACAATTAAGTAGTTGTCGCACGAACACATGCAACAGGCTTAGTCCCCCCTGTTTAACTCTTCGGAAAAGATTCGTCATACCAAATCTTTCCCAAGTGGACCCCCATACAAACACAGCAAATATTCTATGCAGCTTTTGCACGTGCACTCGTGAGCAACACAGTACCTGCATCACATACCATAATTTGCTCATTAAAAATATGTTGTATACAGTGGCTCTGGCAAACATTGAGAGACAGTTGGCGTTCAACTGCGCTGTCCTTTCGCACATTTCTTTTATTTGTTCAGTCTAGTAGTCATTCGTGTCTTTGTAGTGCTGGGAAGGCACGCATAGGTATTTTACTGGAGTTTTAAACCATTGCACGTTAGCATATATATCTGGGGTTGTTGTCCAATCTCCATGCCGAAGCCCCAGGCACTTTCCCCAATTCACCTGACTTCCTGTAATTTCTCCAAAATTTTTGACAATGGCAACTGTCTCTTGTACACTTTCTTTGGTGGTACAACACACTGCTACATCATCAGCGTATGCCAAAACTTTTACCTTGGCGTCAAGCAGTCTGAAACCGAGCATGGTCTCGTTTTCTATTATGGCCAATCACAAGCTCTCTATGTACAATGCAAACAAAAGTGGACTTGCCAGACAGCCCTGGCATACAGAAAGTTCTAGCTTAATAGAAGACCCCGGGATTGTCGTAATGGTTAGTCACGTTTTACAGTTCTTATATGCCAAGACTATGCCCTCTGTAATCACCGATCCAACATTGACATGTTCAAGTATGGAGAACAGCACGCCATGTGGGACGCAGTCAAACACCTTCTCTAAATCAAGCTGGAGGATCGCAACATGAGAATGAAAAGCATCACAACTCTCAAGGACAGAGCGTGTTGTGTGTGTGTTCATCAATATTGAGCGCCCCTTGATGCCACACGTTTTAAGCCACCGAGAGGTACCTCATTCAACGCTCAAACGGCAAGCTATTTATATTTACCACTGTTGCCGGGCATCTTGGGGGGGGGAAGTGTTTTCAGCATTACCAGCAAGATAGCGCAATGAATGCACGGCGACTTTCATCTCTCACGCGTACTTTGGCCCGCGGAGAGGAGGGGGAGTGGGCGATCTCAAGCGCACCCTTATTTCCCGGTAGGATCATACGTCTTGGCTGGCATTGGGCTTGACAGGAACAATTCTGTTTTAGTTACCGGGCGCACAAAGGTCACTGCATTCGTTGCACAGCCTCCGTTAGCGGAAAGGGCGCGCTTTTCAGACACAGCGAAGTAACAACTGAGACGCTTATTCGCGTTCATCTGTACCTGTGAGTATGTTTCGTGCGTTATTTCTGTGTGAGAAACACGGGGCACGTTTCGATCTGCTTGCCATTCTGCACGTTACCTTCCAATTTGTTGCTATCACGTTCATTGCTTCGTTTTTGCGGCAAAGCTGTGACTTTTTTTTTTCAACACTCTGGAAAGTCAATCAAAACTCTGCCTCCGCAAGTGTTTCAGCTTCGCTGAGCTCTCCCACGGGAATAACACTTCAGAAGCCTGTCTTTTCTTTTTTAACATCACGGCAGAGAAGGTTTCAGAGAGCTAGGTGAAATTTCAGCTTTTGTGACAGCACACAGGTTTTCACTGCGCTTTTGTGGTGCCAACAGTAATGACTTTTCAATGCCTCGTCATTAAAAGTTTTTTTGAGAAAAAAGAGCATTTTATGTGCAGTGTTTTACTCTGTGTTGAAATATTTGGTCAAAGTGTAACCTGTGAATTTATTAAATTTTTTATTTATTTTTTTTTCTTTCAGGGTTGGTTGGGACGAATCTGTGAAAAACAATACATGTGAAGTGCTTCCAATGATGTGCTGGTGGTATAGCTGCAAATAATGATGGTGAGATTAGTATATAGTATAGTAAAGTGACATAGCCAGGGGATCACACACTGGACCGGTGCCACCACCCCCACTTCCATTTTTATTTTATTTTTTGCCATGACATAAAGAGCGAAAAAATACCAGTATCCCCTTCCTCCCGAAAAATAATTCTTGCAATGACCCTGGTATAGTACAGTGATTTGAAGCGAGAAAAGGCGCGTATTTCTGCAACCCGTAGCACGGTGCAGCGTCGTTATCGGTAAAACAAAAAGGCCACCTTCACAAGAAGCGAGTGCCCACAACACTGCGGGTACCTCTTGATTATCCCAATTCTCCCCAGTGGTTTTAACTTGGCGAGAAAGTCGCTAAACTTAGCGTCTTTTCAGTCATTCAAGCGACATTTATATATCTTTGTAGTCGTAGTGACTTTTAAATGCGAAGCATTTCTTTGCGAACTTCAGCGACTTTGTGCGTATCTATCTATCTAGCCAGTTACGCTTGGGTGCTCTCGTGGTCACCCCCTTAACAATTGGCGTGAACCAAAATTAGCATGGGAAGATAAGATGGTTTGACGAATATGACGCGCGAGTCAAGACATGAATAATGTCACAATACTGTCGCATACGTCGTCCAACACTTCCTGCCAGACAGTGGCACATACCCACGGGTAGGTATGTGCCGCTGGTATGCGGGTATGTGCCACAGGTGACTGACACTTAGTATCTGCCCAGGAACAACGAGAACACACATGGGCAATTTTAACACGCGAGCGTTAAGAAATACCCGACATCAGTAGCGTCTACCCCCACGAATGCAAAGAATAAATCTCGGGGTCCCAGCTGGAATTGAACCGAAGCATTTTGCGTGAAAATGAAGCATTTTACCACAGAGCTACGCCAGGTCTTGGAACTGCTTTTGAAATAGACGCTAATCATCGTGAAACGTTAATGGTAGTTGCAGTGCTGCCTACCCATTTTTATAAACATTACATATATGTACTCCTTTGAAACACCCGTCACATCAGGTTAACTTCAATTGTGGGTAGTTGCCATGCACTGAAGTTGATATATGTAGCAGTGTTCAGAGCCAGCATCCTCGCGAGCATCAGCGCTTCATATCAGCTTCTGATGTTGCTAATACGCATGTTTCAGTTCGAATCTTTGCACAAGTGCAAACAACTGGTTGTATAAACAAATGGAATTTTTCAATATATGTATGTGCGTGCTAAATTTGTACATATAGTTAGCGTTATTTCATAACGTGTCACGCAATAAAATAAATTCCAACACGGTCACCTTCCCTCCGTATGCATCGCATAACGTCGATTCCCAGGTATGTGAGATCTGCCGAATTTTTTTTCAAACTTTCAAGCTTTGAATTATGTTATTCTAGCTTTGAATTATTATGCCTTTCAAGTATGATCACCATCATAGAAAAGTTCGGAAATCTTTGTCCAAAAAAATAAATAAAAGCAAAAGTTCCGTGCTGTAGAAGCGAATTTTACGCGAAGTTTTTTGCTATACAGGAGACAGCCACCACTAAATGCAAAAACCTATCCGAACCATATGCTTCAACAAGAAAAAACTTAACTTTTCTGCCGCGACCAAGCCTTTCTTTACTAAAGTGAAGCCGGTCTCTGCCAGGTGTTCATATATGGGAATGACACAACCTTATTCCTTCTTCCGACAAACACGGTAGGCCCTTGATAAAATCTCGGTACCTTCATAAATTTATTGGGCATAGCATGAGGTACGGAAAATTTACCCACACTGCACATTCCTGCTTCACTGCAAAAAGTAACACTGGAAAGCCTTTTCATATTTAGACTGTTGACTTCGCTCACCACTACAGAAAGTGGTTCAAAGTATATTGGTTTAAAATAATCAATTCATTAGATGAAAACAGATAAAGAACACTGGGGAAAGTCTTCCGTATTATGGCCATCATAACCATCATAACTGACGAATTTCAGTACTCGTCCTGACGAAATTCGCCAAAAGAAAGTTGACAGCAAAGCATTTCCCCATTAGAAAGACAGGTAGACGCTTCGAAGCACTGAGAATCGAACCCAGTAGCTCCTGCCCCGAAGGAGCGCACACTACCACAGCTGTGGCGCGAGACAGACCAACGTTATAGAACCTGAGACGTTATAGAACCTGAGGCGCGCGCCGAGCCGGCGCCGATGGGATGTCTGCGTCAGGCGCCGTTTGCCGTGGCCTTCGATTGTGGGTCTGCTGAGGCGTCGAATAACAGCTCGCAGCGGCAGAATCAGCCGTCTCGCTTGCCGCATTCCTTCCCTTGTACGAGCCTCCTCGGCCTCCCGAGCACGCTGCAGGTTCCTTCATACCAGCACTTCTATCACGTTGAATACGCTATCCGATTACGCTGTGCGTGCTTCTTTTTTTTTCTTTTTCTTAGAAACTTCGTGATCTCGTAGTGCGCTATAACTACAAGTAAATTCAAGGGCTCGCTTTCTTTGTTAGACTGATATTAGTAAGATCTAGCAGACAATGATGCCTAGGAAAGTATATTTTGGTTGTTCTTAGAAGTAAATATATGAAGAAAAAAAAAGTGGGCGAAAATATAACTTGCAAGGACCGACTGACGCGCATTGGTAGAACGCGTTATTCGAAGGTAACCCGCCGGCGGCAATTATCTTTTCGCCAATTTTCTTCTTTCTTCACATTTACATTACTATTGTTTTTAATTATAACATCCCATATACTTTCCTTGACATCATTGTCTGTGAGTTCTAGGTGACATATATACTTGCTGGCACGCGTGTCCTAATTTTTTTTTTTGTCAATTACAAGTGGTAACTGTACTTATTGTATTCAACGCATTAAAAGATGAACTGTTCATGAGGTCATCCCGAAAAAGGACAGTACGTCTTTTTCGTTGCGTTGTCAAGCTTTTAGTGCGTTACCGTATGATATCACGCGTCTTCAAGGCCGTGATAGCTACGTTAAGTTGCACCCCGTGACTTCCGTGTCAATGCAGAATAGTATCGGCAAAGCAGGCGACCATTCTTGCACGTACTGCACTGATATTTTCATGTGTGGTAAGCCGCATGATTATCTAACCTTTTCAGCCCTAGATTTTTAAAGTTTTGGTGGGATAATGTTTTGTGCGTGTTTCTTTTTTTTTGTAGATGAGATCTTAGAAGACAACAAACAAAAAATTGAGCCAGTGAAGTATTTTTGGATTAATTAACGAGGCATCAAATTAGGTCATCACTGCAGGAATCGGTGGTTTGAAAATGAAAAAAAAAAAGGCTTTTTTATTCCTGTTAATCATTAGTGTACACAAAATGGGAACCGACGTCTTACTTGTGAGCCATTGATATTGAAACAGTGTCGGTACGACGTCCCGAAAATCGCGCTTACCCGCCTCACCTTACGCGCCTCGGCTTCTCGCGCTTCTTCTTAGTGGCTGAACACCTATGCTGCTACCTCCATGACCTCCACAAACGTGTGAATTGCACTGGGGATCATTGAAGAACTATTCCCCCAAGAATGAGCTGTATTGGTTACGTTTCCGAGATTCTAGGGGAAATATTGGCGGTATAGCTGCGTCAATTGACTCCGCCAAAACCAAAAAAGCTAAAAAAAGTAAAAATAAAAAATACGTGTAATTGGTTCACTACTGTGCTAAAGACCTTGCGGCACGTGCGCCGCTATAGCTCAGTGGTAGAGCACTGGTCTCGTAAACCAGGGGTCGTGAGTTCAAACCTCACTGGCGGCAACTTTTTTTTTCTTGCGTTTTCTAAATTTTGTTTTGACGGGAGATTACGATCCATTTCTTATTAAGAATTCTGAAGTAATGTACTCTCATTGAGCCAAGTAGAGTGCAGTTGTGCCGGATAGGCCGTAATCGGATCGAATAGAGTTAATGCCGGCCGGCTTCTGACACGCCAGCAAAGACAGGGACCACGTTTATAATAATTATTTGTGCATGGCTATGGTGTTAAAATAGGCTGGGCTGTAGAGCGAAACAGTTCAGCGCTGCGTCACCCGAAGAAAGACAGCAGATGCAGACGTAGAGTTCTAATATGGTTCCAGCATTGGCGTATCGAAGAGGGGGGAGGGCTCAACCCCTTGCAAAATATTTACATATTGTGCGTATATACGCGCGGACAAGCATATAGGGAGGTTAAACCCTCCCCCACACTTCCGGCCAACCGAAAAACATTTCTGGCTGTGCCTCAGCTGTTTCCCAGGTTGGGGTGCAAGCCAGAATAGCTGTGTATTTATCTCTTTCTTTCAAACAATGCTCACCTGAAGCTGCCAGATTGAGGTGCCTTTAGGGCCGTAGCCCCAAACCCGTAGTCAGGGCCAAGAGTGCCCTCCCCCCTTGATATATCCGTATGAAGGCCCGGGGTTGGTTTACCGAGAATGCATAAAGAAAACTTGTATTTTTCAAGGCCTTCAACAAGTGCGCCCCGCCGCCCCTCTCCCCTTTTACAGAAAAATAAATCAGGCTACGGGCCTGCTTAGCCATTACGATTGGCTGTTCTAGCCTTGAGGAAGACAAATCGGCTTGTCGAAACATCTGCTCGAGTCAGCCCGTGAAACGAATTTTTCATCGCAAGCTTCCATCTTCCCCTTTCTACTGTTTTTTGGATGGCGGGAGTGAGTCGCAATCACTGCATATTAAATAAGTCTTCATAAAAAAGTTACCGAAATTAATTATACTGTGCACGAGAGTTCTCGATGAAACAATCAGCAAACACAACAATCATCGCAAGTGAAAACTATACGTAAGCACTGCTAGCCATTATAATGCATATGCGCTTAACCAGCGCCTCCTCTATTTTTTTCAGTGCCTGGCAGTGACGTAGCCAGAAGGGGGAAGGGGAGTTCAACCCCCCTACAAAATTTCGCGCAATTACCCACCTTTTTTTTCATCGCCTCGCGCTGACATGATTTAGAAATTGAGTGGTGCTACTATCACAATACCATTCCTGGGCGCTTTTACACTAAATGATTTTTGCACACGGGCAAGGTGGCGCGTTCCTTCTCAAGGTTTTGACACTCTTGGAGATTTTGGCCAGGAATATCAGCCAAGGTATCAGCCGCGAGCGTTGTAAGTTGGCTCGGCGACGGGATTGCTGCAGCAGCGGTGGTCATACGTGTACCCGCCGGAACAGATCTCGCCAGAGTTGATCACTACAATTTTCACTAGGCAGAGATTCGTTTTATTGGTAAAAGCCAGACACACTTTCCAAGGTCTGATAGGCCACGTTCAAGCATATTACAGTGTGACTCTTCGTATGTGTGCTAATATATACTCAAGCCAGAGAATGACATTTATATCGAACCTTCGCACGCTCTACTAACATCTACACACACACACTTAAGCACGCACGCGCAACAGAATATTTGGCGCATACACCGATCTTCGCTTGTAAGCGAGGGTACAGTATTTTGATACATATCTCACATTATGGCTTTCGCAAAGAGGAAAAAAACAACCTGGCTCAAATGGCTTTGCGAGATCTTCCTCACCAGCGATGAAAGCGGCAAAAATATGGCGCCCCCCACAAATCTCTTGACAGGGAAGATGCCATAGACATCCGTAAAATTCAAAGGGGAGTTTATCTAAGTTTATTACGATTGCACAAAATTCATCCAACTTTGTATGGGCGCGATTGTCCGCGGTGTCGCGACTAGGCACAGACCTTCTACTATATCTCGTGGAGCTATGTTGAAGGGCCAAATGAACTCAATCGCTTACAGCGTATGTATAGAATATAAAACTTTTTGGAGCAGTGGAAGCCACTCCTCGTTAGCTCGAACCCAGAGATGCAACTAGCAGCCCTCCTGGACCACGTCCGGCTGGCGGCGCAAGCCAGAGGAGTCTTGGACATGGCGCCCCACCCATCTAGCTCCTAACCCTTTTTTTTTTTCAACACAATAAAGTTTTACTCTCTCTATTTTTTGAGGGGAAAGGAATTTTTTCCCAGCGGGGCACGCACTGCATAATCTGTAAGTCCCCTGAAACAATAGATCCCGCTTTTTACATTGTTGGGAGGGGGTGTATTTTGGAACATGTTGCAAAGGGCTAATAAAAAAGACTTTCCGCTGGATCTGCATGGAGTTTGTTTTCTGAAGATTGACAACGAGGACGGGGAACCTGATGATGCAATCATGCTCCTGGGCCTCCATTCTTTCTGGAGATGAAGAATGGTGGGTTACCTATTTGACAAAGATGCATGGCCTGCACGAGCCTATTTTCGAGAGAGCAAAGGACTGGTTTCTTTGTATTTTGAAAGCTGCACGATAGCCTTCCGATTGGCTCCCGAGGGTGGAGACTCTTGTGGCTCTGCCCGACGATACCAGCACCATGCTGGTTGACTAATTAAAGTACTATTTTGTGTGCATTGTAAATTTTATGGTTTTACTATCACTGTTTTTTTAGTTATGTCTAGGTACCAAAAAACTAGAATAACGAAAATCGGCCATTCCATGCTGAATGTGCCGGTTCTCATCTGATCACAGAAGCTGAGTAGCATTGGGCTCGGTCAGTACTTGGGAAGGAGACCACCGAGTGCTGATGGCATCTTTTTTTATTTTTCCTGTTTACCCCCCTTTTTTTTTCAGGGAGAAAGAAAGGGGATGTAGTTTAACCTTGCCACGTCATTGGTTGCTCGCTTTATCACATGCTCACCAACGTATAGCGAAGGAAAACTTGATGGGAGCACACAAGTTTAATTGTTGCGCGCATTGCAGTTTGATCATGTAATATCTTTACTCGACAGAATACCGAGTGCGCATGGCATCTTCTCTTTCATTTTTTCAGTCTCTTATCTATTGTTTTTATTTTAAATGGTAGCCCCTGTGGCTAGAATTTTTGGATATCGAGGGAGCGTACGATAGCGTGTTCAAGAGGACTTGTGGGAAATACTGGACACACTATGTGCGGAAGATGGAGTCACTAATTTTTTAAAGAATATCTATAAAAGTAACAAGGTAGTTATAAAATGAGAAAAACAGGTATCCGAGCACACAGAGATAAAATGGAAACTTGAGCAGGGGTGTCCTCTGTCACCCTTGTTATTCATGATGTATCTATTATTGTGGATTAGAGGCGAAATTAGAGGGGAGTGGACTTGGCTTCAGTCTCTCTTTCGTCAAACAAGAAAAACTAATTGAACAGGCACTACCAGAATTGATGTATGTAGATGATATCGTGCTAATGACCGACAACAAGAAATATTTGCAGCGATTGACAGACATCTGCGGTAATGAGGGAGATAGGTTAGATTTAAGATTTCGTAAGGAAAAATCAGCAGTCATAATTTTTAATGATAATGAAGGTAGAGAGGAGATCGGTTAGATTTAAGATTCAGTAAAGAAAAATCAGCAGTCATAATTTTCAATGATAATGCGGGTAGTGAGCTTAGGATACAGGAGGTCACGCTAGAGATAACGAATAAATACAAATATCTGGGCGTATTGATATGGGACCGAGTATTTAAGGGAACACGAAATATACGTAACGACCAAAGGTAACAGATATCCTATGGTGATGAAAAATAGGGCACTGTAGAATTACAATACGTATGATATGAGAGAAATTTGGAAAGGGGTCACGGTTCCTGGGCTGACGTTCGGCAATGCGGTCTTCTGCATGAGATCAGAGGTTCAAGCAAGATTAGAAATTACGCAACGTAGAATAGGTAAGCTTGCTTCAGGAGCTTACAGGAATACCCCAAATCAGGGAGTACAAGGCGATACGGGATAGATATCACTCGAGAGCAGGGAAGCTAGCAGCAAGATAAAATTCTCAGTTCATCTGCATCGGTCGCAAGCCGCTGTTCGGATCAGGCGTGTTCAATGTTCATCTTCATGTTGTGAGATAGTTGCCAACGACTTCGTAGTATACCTTACGATTGCCTACTGTTATTTGCCGTAATGTAAATCCAATGAAAAAAAGAAAACAGCAGGGCTATCTTTTCGCGAAATACCCGCTGACACGAACGCATGAGCACGATGGCTTTCCACAATACAACGTGACAAGTGGTCGCCAAATATACCACCTCATGCTACACCAAAGTATGCAGTAGGCATTTTAAAGAAAATGACTTCATAGAAGACAAGCATCGACGCCTGAAGAAAGGTGCTGTGCCGTCAGTTTTTGAGGAGTACCCACCGTACCTTCAGCCGAAGTCAACGCCAGCGCTGGATACAGCAAGCATTGACCATGCAATTGCTGTATATCGCTAAAACGGTGCGAAATGGCTCCGCGAGTGGCACAGCGATGCAACAATTGCTGCCAGCAGCAGCGTCTACTTCATTGGTGGAGGATATGTCCGATTGCTGCTCCATGGACACATTAACGGCAGCGAACTCGTGCGATCAAGGCGTCCAAGTTAACAGCAGTCCCATCTCAAGTCTGCTTGTTACAGAGAGAGCGAAGTGGAAAAGAAAAAAAATGAGGAGCCAGCTGCTTCGACTGCAGCAGACCGTCGACAAGTATAAAACAGAAATGAAAAAGCTACACGAGGATTCCATGGTGGCGGATATTTCTTACATCAAGAAAAGGACGAAAAAAAAGGAACCTGCAGTTCTTGATTGATGAAATCCAGAAGTTCGGGAAGAAGAGGCCAAGTTGGTTTGAGGACACAACCCGACGTGTAGTTTTGAGGCATCTGTCAGCAAGAGCTTATGACATTCGCGGGGAAATGCTTTTAAAGCTTCCTTGAAGGAAGACATTCCGTAACTACTAAGAAGTACAAGTGGAGAAACAGGCTTCAGCAAGCTCGTCGAAACTCGCCTTAAAGTGGAAGCCGAGAGCTTGACTGTACCACAGTCAAAAGAGTAGTTCACTCATCGTCGATGAAATGAAGATAAAGGAAAAACTGCACTATGATAAACAGCAAAACTGCTTTGTGGAGCGTGCGGACGTCTTCTTGAAATAACAGGGTGGTGACCTCACCTTAGTGCACTCTCTTCTGTGCTTCGTGATCACTGGGCTCTCGACTACGTACCGCACACCAGTAGCCTATACTATTTTACCAAGAGGTTAACAGGCCCACAGCTTCACAAATTGTTGATTTTCGTGCTTGAGAAAGTAGAGGTTCGTGGTTTCAGGGTAATTCATTTAGTGAGTGACAACCACAAAGTGAATGTCAATGCTATGAAACTGCTGGGAGATGGTCTTCTTATGTACAGGGTAGAACATCCCTGCGACTGTGACAGGCTCCTGTTTTTAAGTTTT
Organism: Rhipicephalus annulatus; assembly: GCA_013436015.1. NCBI lineage: Eukaryota > Metazoa > Arthropoda > Arachnida > Ixodida > Ixodidae > Rhipicephalus > Rhipicephalus annulatus. Next base: position 136,588 of record WOVY01009385.1, read on the forward strand.
ATCCATGCCACATTAAAAAATGTGCGCTCTCAGTTTCTGGCTCATGGCTTTGGCCCGAAAGAAGATGTCTCATCCTGCAACATAGAAAAGTTCTACAAACTGCAGAAGGGCCTGGTTGTGAAGCCTGTCCGCTACCTCAGCTGAAAGCATGTATACCCCAACAGTATAGAAAAAATGAATATTGCAAGGGCAATTCAGGTCATGTTCCCTGATGTTAGTGCGACCTTGGAACACCCCAGAGATCAAGCTGGGCACACATTAAATGCCTAGTTCGCAGCTGCAGGCCAGACCATCATTTTCATGCAGAACCTTTGTCGTTAATTTGTTCTGCATGACACGAGTAACACGACCTAGCACCTTCACAAGAAATGGCCTAACACTCAACACTTCGACGATACCAAAAATGTCAGACTGGAGTGGCTTGAAGTAACACTGCCTATGTACTTGGATGAACTGAAAAAGAGCTGTGGAAACCGAAAGGAATTTTTGACGAAAGAAATGTACGAAGCATTGCTCCTGACCGCATACTCCACAGTTGCCTGCATCAGGTACCTGCTCAGAGAGAAGTTCTTGTTTGTTCTCATTCACAAGTTTAACAGTGACCTGGTAGAGTCACTGTTTGGTACATTGCGATTGTCCTCCGGTTGTAATGACAAGCTGGATGTTCGTTCTGCTTTGTCAGACTTGGAGAAAGTTCTAAAAACTAGAATTGCAGCATCCAGCCTGGCATCAAATGTTGCTCACAGTGAACGGGCACAAATGTCCACAAGTACTATGTCCACGGCAGCTTCCCCTTCGCCAACACAGCAGCTTCCTCAGCTACAGATAGCTGCACGTGTTTTGCAACAACTCGCGACTACATTTTTGCCACAGCAGCTGCCTTCCCTTGAAATTTCGGCAACTAGCATACGTTGAAAGTTACAATGCTTACAAAATAAACCAGCACATGCAATGCGAAAGTTGCTCTCCAATCTGCTTGAAGCCTGCAAGTAATCAACCGATCTTTTATTTAACTCACAGCCAGGATCGAGGCGGGCTGCTTTGCCCGTCGGACCAATTGAGGTCATTTGCCGATCATGCCCTGAAGGACAACCCCACTCTGCAAAAACCATTGTGAACCCTAGAGAAACATGCTGTGCCAGCCCTGTGTGCTTAAAGCCTGCTCAAGTGCAAAGAGGGTGATGAGAGTCACAGAGTTAGGCTCATAGAGCTAATATCTGTTCGGTTTTTTGTGGCCACTGCTGGTCAACTATGCCTTCAATGCTAGTGACAAGAATGATGCATTCAAATACTTTGCGAAGAAGCCCCTGTCCAGAAAGTATGTGAAGCTTTAAGGACTTAGTATATGAATGTGCTGAGATACATATATACATACCTGTAAGTATTCTTCGTAGTATTCTTTTGTTCTGTTTCCATTAAATATGTGTATTTTTATTGCATCAAATTTGTTATGAGTCAATGTTGAAAATGTATTCACCCCATGTCCACGCATAGGTGCGTTGCATTACGTGGCACCTAAAGGGCTTGACGTCGATGATTCCTTCTGCAGCTAGCTATTAAGCTATTAAGGTTAAAGTAAAGCACTTTTCTTCACTTGGCACACACTGAAGCTGGCTCAACATCTGTTTAATTGCGATGAATAGGTGTTTTTTACGTGCTGAGGCACGCAGTCATATGAACCTATAGATTTGTCTGCAAATAAAAGTTGGTAATTGAGCGCGATGTTTTTAGTACTCACTCAGCATCGTGTTCTTTGCTTACAGGTGTTGTGCAAAAGCTCGCGCTTTGAAAAACCAGGCAACCTTATTCAGCGTTTATATCCGCGATAAAAACCTTGTGTGGGCACAATGGCCATAACACGCGCCCACAGTTTGAGGTTTGAGCCCAAAATATTGCGGATAAATCTATTTTGTTTTCAGCGCGGCGCCAAACCCAATGCGGCTCTGTGCGTCCGCCACCCTGTCTGAGTGGCAGCACCTGGTGACAAGGCGCTGCACTTGTGCCGACGGAAGATTATGTTGCTCTTTCCCACTGTTACCAGGCACTAAAAATAAAGGAGGCACTGCTCGGTCATACCATGCCAGCCCCTCCATCATGCTGAATACACCAGTTCTCGTCCGATCACCGAAGCTAAGCAGCATCCACACCGACTACAAAAGGGAGCGGTGCAGTTCATACAAATGTGACCACTGTCACCACATCAACGGCACACCCACTGTATTCCTTTATAGTCGCAGGTCACACGGTGGCCAGCGGTTTGGTACAGGTGACGATGCCTTCATTTCCATGCGGACGTATCGCGTCCCGGCGGTCACGGTTGGACGTGATCCCATAAGTCCTCCGGTGATATGAAACACCTTCCCGTAGGAAGACAGTGCTTGTGCGAGGACTTCGCTGGGGCTTGGGACGTGGCATGGCAGGAACAGGACAGTTCCCTGGGTGACTTGGGGTCCTAGGGGTACGATGGCTACGCGCTCTCCTGGATGGTGAGGTGGGACGCGTCGACGATTTGAGCCAGGGCAGCTTCGCTGTTCACTGTAACTTGATAATTCCGGCCTCCGAAGTGCTGGGCGCAGTATACTTCTTCGATTCCCACTATTGAAGACTTCGCGTCATCGTACGTCTTCAGGACTTTCCCCCTCAGTGACGACATCGACGGCTAATGCCTTCTTCGGTGGCTGGCTTGCCATGATGGGCACACTCCAGCCTAAGGACGCCCTTTAACATGCTGCTTAGCTCGTAAGGTACCCTACCGGCACCATAGTCCAACTTTCATTCTGAACGGGAGGGGGGGGGGGGGGAGTAAAACAAGTGGGTAACGATTTAGAGTACAGGGTACTCTGCTAAGGGAGAGCTTAAAGCCGTCCCGTGGGCCTCTATGTTGAAAATAATTTAGGCAAACATACGTAGTAAATGTTGATTCTGAACGACCTCTTACAATACATTGCTACATGAAGTACAAATCAGTCTCGCTGGATGAATGTGGATGTCACTATCTACATACACTTTTAAAAACCTGGTTATCCGGCAAAATGTTAACAAAAAAATTTATCTGAAATAAATTGTGACATTAGTCCTTAGCAAACAGCAGAAATAGTTTGGCCAGATAATGTAAACTTTTATTTTAGAATACACATAATATTTACTTTAAGCATGCCTTAAAGAATTTCATTAGCACCTTTTTGAAACAAGCTTTTGCTTTCTCACAAAATCCATACGGGTAACTTTATTTTGGGAAGCTTTCGCCTCACTTAAGCGAGGCTCCGTGAAGATCGCCTAAGCAATTCTTAGGAACACGTGTTGAGTTGTTTATCCCAAGGAAAGCCTGTTGCTTCATAGTGTGTGTGTTGTCCGTGAAGTTTTTTAAGCGTGTCAAATAATTCTTCTAGTGCCTTTTTAAACACTTCTGTCTTGTGTAGCCTCGACACCTTCGCACAGTTCTTGACCATCTTGTGTTGTGTGGTAAAAGAATTTGATAGGCTTGCAAAAACAAATCAAAATGTCATCATTTGTCTATGTTTAGTTTTGATAAGAATAAATTTACTGAAAGACAAATTGTAAGGCTTTATTTTTTTCAAACGTTTTTTAAAAAGCTTCCGTTTTCACCATGTTTTAATCCAAACAAGTAGATCATGTTAAAGAGTCTACAACACGACCTGCTCTATAAAGTTTGTAGAGCAAGTCGTGGTCTACAAATATACTACCAGTATATTTCTCGACACTGTAATCTCACCGATAGAGATAAGAATTCAGTTATTTAATTTTTCATTGCATAGCACACTTGTGAAGGTCAGGTCATAGACTTAATATACAGACTGTGTAGGTATATTACAGTCTGTTTATTTATTTATTTATTTATTTATTTACAGGTTACTGCTAGCCTGGGTGCCAGGCTTTGAGCAGGTGTGGGCGATACAAAAGAAGAAAACAGGATAACATACAAGCATAACAATACACTTCTAAGGGTACACTTTGAACCGGAAAAAAAAAAAAAACGGAACCGGAATATACTGTACAAGTGCAATCGGTAGGATAACAACTACTATTGAAGACTAAATCATGCCGAATTCAACAGGGCACGAAGAAAGGATGAGACATCAGAACATTGCACAACATTAGCAGGTAACAGATTCCACTCATGGCACGTACGGGGAAAAAAGGAGTTTTTGAAGACGTTTGTTTTACACGAAAATTCAGCAACTTTCATTGGGCGATTGGATCGTGTTGGGCGGCAATGCTCGGCTGGATGTATGCTTTCTTGTCAATTTGAAGTCTATCGTTATACATCAAATAAAAAAATTTTAGCCGATCATGATAACGTCTTACCGCAAGGCTTTCCAAACCGGCCCTGCAGAGTAGACTCGTAGGAGACGTTTTCCAGCTGTATGAACTGTAAACAAATCGCGCGGCTTTTCTTTGTATGCTCTCAAGCTTATTGGTATTAACTAGAGTGTATGGGTCCCAGATAATTGAAGCATATTCTAATAGTGGTCTGATGTAAGTTTTGTAAGCTAGCAGTTTGGTATCCTGAGAAGCTTTCGGTAACATTCTCCTTAAGTATCCCAGTTTTCGCATTGCCTTTTTCTGAATGTACGTGACGTGCTCGTTTCATTTCAGATCGGATGTGATTAAAACTCCTAAATATTTCAAGCATGATACTTCAGCTAGACTATGATTGTTTATTTGGTACGTGTGCTTCAACGGGGCCTTTTTGTGTGTAATGGTCATTGAAACAGTTTTTTTGTAATTAAGAGTCATCTGCCACCTAGTACACCATGTTTGTATTTTTTCAAGTGACGCGTTTAAGACGGCCTGATCGTTATGGTTGCAGATTTCATTGTAAAGAACGCAGTCATCTGCGAAAAGTTTAATTTTTACCGGTATGTCATGTACAATATCGTTAATAAAAACGAGAAAGAAAAGTGGCCCGAGAACAGAGCCCTGTGGGACGCCCAAAAGTACTGGCGAGGCCACAGAACATGCGCCGTTAACGGCTACGCTCTGTTGCCTGTAGGAAAGGTATGATTTAATCCATGCCACTAAAGTTTCATTTTTCAAAATGGCCGTCAATTTACTCAGCAATTTTGAGTGCGACACACGGTCAAACGCCTTCTCAAAATCTAAGAATATGACGTCCACTTGCCCCCGTTTGTCCAGTGTTGCAGCGAAGTCGTGAACCGTTTCCAGAAGCTGAGTTACAGTGGACCGTCCCCGGCGGAAGCCATGCTGTCGGGCGTCCACAATGCAATTGCTCTCAAGAAATTGTGAAATGTGCTTAAATATGATATGTTCGAGCGTTTTGACACTTGTTGAGAGAATAGAAATCGGTCTGTATGACGATAAGTGAGAACGGTTTTCGTTACCTTTCGGTATTGGAGTGATTTTAGCATACAACCAATCCTCGGGAAGTTCAGAGCACTCGAGAGATTTGTTAAATAGTAAACACAAGTACTTCGCGCACCACTCAGCATATCTCACAAGAAAAGCGTTGGGTATGCCATCAACACCTGGGGACTTTTTAACATTTAGATGGAGCAGAAGGGAAAAGACACCTTCTTCATTGACACACACGTCACTGATAGGAGGCACTTCAATGAAAGAAGGAAATTGCGGGATGTTTCCATCGTCATCAGTAAACACTGAACAGAAATACCGGTTCAAAGCATCTGCAACATCTAGGCTGTCGTAAACAGGCTCATCGTCTACGTAAAGGCTGATAATAGTGTTCTTTTTCGGTGCGAGATAACGCCAGAACTTGTCTGGAGACGAAATCATGAATTCTTTTAACGACACTTGCTGATAATGCTCTTTTGCTGTCTTAATTTTGTTTTTCAGTTGCATTCGCAAATCGTGCATTCTATCAGAGGCAGCTGTTCATGGGCGCTGCTTACATTGCTTTCTTTGCTTTTTTAGTTTTCGTCCCATGCGTACGATTTCTTTATTCATCCACGGATTATCCTGCCTCAGTACTTTCCTCCGGAAGGGTACAAATTTATTCATTGTGTCAAACACTACGCTTTTAAAGAAACCCCAGATGTGGTCAATCGAATATTCTTTTGATCCGCACATAGAAACAAATTCAGGAAACGAGCTGTCAAGCACATCAAGTATGTCTACATCACTAGCACGTGTGAAATCGGGTATTAGACGTTGTTCTTTTGTAGCTTGAAGCGGAGCGTTTAATTGCATAGTGAGGCAGGTGATTTTGTGGTCCGATATACCCTGAAAAACCTCAACTTGGGGATTTCGTCGCATAATGCCGTTATTTACAAGGAACAGGTCTAAAACGGACTCAGCTTCATTTTGCACTCGGGTGGGTGTAGTAACCAGTTGTGTTAAACCATGAAGCACTACGCAGTCAACAAACGGCTCCGAACCAGCACTAAGGGCTTCAGGTACGTCATTTTGCCAGTCTACGGAAGGGAAATTAAAGTCACCCGCCAAGAGCATATTAGAGGAATGTTTGCCATAGGAGCACAAGAACTCGTTAAATATTTCGACAAACGTGTCGCAGCTAGGAGGGCGATAAAAGGCGCCAATAATGATGTGAAGTTTTTCAAATATTGCTTTAACGACGACACATTCTAGTCCATCCATATCGGGTAATCTGACTACACGTAAAGATTCTAAAAACAGAATAGCAACACCTCCCCCTCGAGAGCCTCTGTCCTTGCGGTATACCTTGAATCCGGGGGGTGTTATTTCAGAATCGCCAATATCACAGTGTAGCCAAGTTTCAGTTATTATCAAAATATGTGGTTTATACGTGATAATAAGGCTTTCTAGGTCCGCGGTTTTGTTTATTATGCTGCGAGCATTTAAATTCATGCAACGGAGTGTCTTCTTTTTACGCTCTTTAGTAGTTCATTGCGCCGAGTCTGTTCTGGTATTGCGCCGAGAGATAGGAATTCTTTTCGCTTGGGCATTGTCCCATTCAAACATGTCATCGTCAATTTTGATTTTGTTGTGCATGAGCTTTACCTTCTGGCCCGCTTTTTTGGCTTCTTTTGCGCTATCCCAAAGCTGCTTTCTTATTTGCCGGGTAGTGGCCGAATAGTCCTCTGATACGGATATGCCCCCCCCTTTTAGTTTAGGGCAGTTTATCAACACGGCTAATTTTTCGCGGTGATCCATGAACCTCATTATAACCGGGCGTGGCCGGTGAGCAGTTTTGCGTCCCAACCTGTGCATTCTTTCAATTGAACATACCGTGACGTCTAATGTTTTCTGAAATAAGTCTTCGATTACACTCTTAGCGAGCCCTTCTGCTGTCTCGTTCACGACTTCTGGAAGCCCGAACACTATCAAATTATTGCGCCTACTTCTGTCCTCCAGGTCTACCATCTGGTTTTCTAATGCCATTATGCTGTTCTCGAGCTGACTGAACTTATTATGGAATTGTTTGATTACAGCCGTACATTCCTCACCGTTCTTAAGTTTTGTTTCTATAGCCTCAAGCCTATTCTGAATGTTCTTCTGACCATCCAGAATTTCCTTCAGCGCCTCCTCGATGGGAGGCCCTGGGTTGGGCTCTACATCCCCAGAAAGCATTAGGAGAGAAAGGATAACATCCATGGCAAACGAGAAGCATTCACATACGCTGTTTGGGCATGTCAGCTGGAGAAAACATCGATTGCTCGTTTTTACAGACGAGCTTTTTTCACTAACCTGCATTAAGAAGACGAAAGGGTTTGACATCGCTGCTTCCTGCGGCCAGCTGACATGCCCACTGAAGCAGTCTTGCGCACGTTGGGTCTTTATATCGGTCGATGTAGGGGGCGGTGTCCAGTTGAATTCCACGTGGGGTAGTGCATCCCTTGCGCAGTTTCCGTGATCCGTGGCGATAAGGTACGGCGGTGAATAGTCGCTGGCCGTCCGTGACGTTCCCAGCAGAAGTATCTGCATTAAGAAGACGAAAGAGTTTGACATCGCTGCTTCCTGCGGCCAGCTGACATGCCCACTGAAGCAGTCTTGCGCACGTTGGGTCTTTATATCGGTCGATGTAGGGGGCGGTGTCCAGTTGAATTCCACGTGGGGTAGTGCATCCCTTGCGCAGTTTCCGTGATCCGTGGCGATAAGGTACGGCGGTGAATAGTCGCTGGCCGTCCGTGACGTTCCCAGCAGAAGTATCTGCATTAAGAAGACGAAAGGGTTTGAAATCGCTGCTTCCTGCGGCCAGCTGACATGCCCACTGAAGCAGTCTTGCGCACGTTGGGTCTTTATATCGGTCGATGTAGGGGGCGGTGTCCAGTTGAATTCCACGTGGGGTAGTGCATCCCTTGCGCAGTTTCCGTGATCCGTGGCGATAAGATACGGCGGTGAATAGTCGCTGGCCGTCCGCGACGTTCCCAGTTGAAGTATCTGCATTAAGAAGACGAAAGGGTTTGACATCGCTGCTCCCTGCGGCCAGCTGACATGCCCACTCTTTGAGGCAATTCCCGTACATCTTACCTAAGCTTGCCGAAGAAATCATCAGGTATTTTCATATAAACGCATTTGTATGGCGCCCGACGCAAACTGCCTGTTGTCGAATGCTATTGGGCACTTTGTGTACAGCTGCCTACAGCAACTTTTGCAGAATTTTAACGTTGGGATCACTGATTCATGAGAAAGTGGTAGAGGTACGTGAAATGGGGTAGCAACATGTGCGACGTTTTTCGTGGCGTCAGATTGCATATGATCCTCAAACTGTGTTTAAATTCTGATATACCTTCTGGAAATTATCTGATTGTAAGTGGGGCTGTCAGCTTAGTTGGTTCCAGCTGGAAATTTTAGTGACTTTACAGTGGCTTCAAATGGGTCCCTATCAAAATGCCGAAAAATTAAAATTCGAAAAAACATAATGCCGAAAACAATTTTTCACTATGTCGAGAACGTAGCAAAATTTTGCCGATTCGGAGGAAAATTGACGAACGCTCAATGTGGTTGCTCCCAGAAGGGCAAAGCTAAACTTATCTGCATAGACAGTTATCTTTATATGTATGACAAAAAGTAAGTTCTAGACCTACTCCGTAGTAAACCTAATGAAACAACACGTGCGTGCTAGTCCTCAAATTTAGAGTATGTATATTATTCTTCAGCCCCGCTCAATTTTGTGCCGCACGTGTTTATGTTGTGTGCCAATGTAATGTCGGAACTCGATCAACACACCAATGCACAACACTAGCCTGCTGATACGAAGGAGACGGGTTCGATACTCGCCGCTGCAGTTTCATTTCAATGTATGCGTAATGCTAGAAGCGCATGTATTTAATTTAGGTTCTCTTTAAAGCACTTGAGTTTGCCAAAATTTTAGAAGCCCTCATCTATGGCGTGCATCGTAATCATATCGTGGTTTTCGCATGCTCATTAAACTTCATCAATTATTATTATGCAAACGTCATAACATGATGATAATTGAACTAATTGTGAAATTGAGGTCTCACTGGAGCTTTCGTTTTGACAAGTGGACTTGTTTTCTTCAAGGCGGGAATTGAGGAGCTAAGCCGACTTGTCAAAATGTTACTTACAGCCAGGGGAGTGTTAGGTGGGCTTGAGCCCCCTCAAAAATTTTTCAGTTTTGCATGTGTATATTATGCACATACACATACATAATAAGCACATTACGTGCATAAAGTATGGTTGACCCCTATCCCGAAAAAAAACGCTGGCTACGTTACTGGCTCCAGCAACAGCCGATGTTCACAAGTCTTCAATCACTTCAAGCTTCCATCTCCCCCGAGAACTTTGTCTTTTTTAAGTGTCGTGAATTGTATGTTATGTCATGTATGATAACATTTCCCACATAAAAAATTATTGCCATGTCATTTGGCGTTTATGCCCTCATAACACCCCATTTGTAAAATGTCATACCATTGATTTCATGACAGAATTTTTATCAACAATGTAGACGCATTGCCGTAGGCTTGCGCAACTCTGGTTAAGAGCCTGCCATAGGGTTCGAGAAAAAAACACAGATGCCTAAGCACAATTATCAGAAAAGCAAAAACACAAGGAAAAAAAACTTTTTTGCTCCCTGTTAGAAAGAGGAAATAGAGAGCAGGGCCCACTATAGAAGTAATGTACCGTAGTGGAACTTGTTGCTGGTATAGAAGAAAAGAGTGTCTCTGCTGGTGGTACTTAGCTGTGTATGTTTTGTTTCTCAAAGTTGTGTACCAACTAGCCCAGCAACAAGTTCTGTTATGTGGCCATTGAGCGTTGGTTGCGTGGGAGAAAATACAACACATATCGGGGCACGTGTGTTATGTTGGTTTGTTTTATGTCATGAATAGAGATATTTTCAAGCTAGTTGAATGGCCTCAAAGCATGGAGGCTATTCGTGATACGTCATGTAATTCACAACAAATTGTTTTATGTCTTGATATGATGGCATTTATTACCACGTTCGTCTACATAATTGAAGATTTTATAAAAGATGCTGCGTAAATGACTGTGATGGCTTTATGACGTACTCAAAACAATAATGTAATCTCGTGGCCTGTCACCCATGTTTGTCACACACGCAAGTCATAAAATGCACATCCTGGCACAAAATACTTTTAAGGAGCCCTGCAACACTTTTCCAAGTAACCAATAGATGGCTTCATTAAGAGAATTTATTGCCTTGCAAATTGACTGCAGCAAAATTACTTTGTATCTGTCAATTATAAGGAGAGTTAAAGTTAGAGATTTGTTGCACGTTGTAATTACTTTTTTCTTCTCTTTTCCCGACGAGCGTGCCGAAAGCTAAGCAATGAAGGATGGCACGGCAAAAGAGGTTACATCACGTGAGTCATGACTTTGAGCACTTTTTCCTTCTAACGTAAGTGTGATCGCAAGCAGGTTTGCAATCACACTTACATTTACATTCAGTATAAGTGTGAATGCTTAGTTTCAGTGTGGTCGCAAGTCTGTGTGTGGACATGTGGTGGCCTATTGCAGAGGCCATGGTAACTATGCAGCTTACAATGCTCAGGTCAACGAGTGATCGTGACTTTTGGTACATGGCATTATTGTAGGAAAATGAGATAATGACTTCTAGCTGAATTAATTGTATATTCTACACTGCTCTGTAAAGTTTGACTCACATGTTCTTAAAAGCCTTAATGTCCGATTGGCGCCATTTTCTAAGGATGCCGAAAAATTGTTGCAGGGCCCCTTTAATGAAGCAACCACCATGAGCTTGAAGGTCCCAACAGTGTCGAAGAGTCCTCAGATCACCTCGGAAGCAGGCGTATGTGGATCCGAGCCGTTCAAACTGCTGCGAATGCCGATCCCTGTCTTGAAGGGGATAACTACGCAGCTTACAATGCTCATGCAGGTCAATGAGTAATCGTTACTTTGGGTACATAGCATCATTTGTAGAAATATGAGAATGACTTCTAGCTGACAATTCATATTCTACATTGCTCTGTGAAGTTTGGCTCCCATGTTTTTAAAAACCTTGATGTCCTATTGGTGCTATTTTTTAAGCATGCCGAAAAACTGTTGCAGAGTGTTGTATTGGCTGCGGTGTCACAGACTGGCTGTCCATTGCGCATGCGTGAAGTCTCTTTGCTCTGTTCCCTTCTCCCTTTTTCCTTACCATGATCTTATATTAACGCCCTACTGCATTTAATAAACATTATTCTTTGCCTGCCTTCGCAAACCGTGTCAACGTGCGTTCCTTTCGAGCCGTGGCCAGTAGGCCGCGGCGACTCAACAGTGGCGACGAGTCGCATCGTAACCCACAAAGTCAAGGCAGACCCGGGCACTCGGACCTTGCAGGCAGCCGTGCCAACGACTTCCATGGCTTCCCAGATGCTTCCGACTTTTGACGATAGCACAGATAAGTGGAACCCGTACTTGATCAAAGCAGAAGCGTACTTCGAAGTAAACGGCATTACTGAGTCAAGCAAGAAAAGAGCACTTCTTGTGGCTGCGTTGAGCACGCAGACCATTCAAATTCTTGCCGGAAGAGTAGCTCCTCGGAAGCCGGATTCCTTGACTTAAAACGAAGTTACCAAAACCTTGAATGAGTACTATGACCCTAAACGAAACAAAATTGCGGAGAGCTACAAGTTCTTCAGCCACTCCCAACTGGAGGGGGAATCGGTTCGCGCTTTTCTCATCGAGATCCTCCGCATTGCAGACAAATGCAACTCTGGCAGTTCCCTTGACAGAATGATCCGGGACAGGATTGTTTGCGGTGTGCGCTCAAGTGCGGTACAAAAACAACTCCTAGTGCGGAAAGAGCTAGCGCTAGAAGAAGCTGAAGCGATAGTAATATCTGCTGAAGCCGCGGAAGACGATGCGGAACATTTCAGCTGAAGCAACACCGCTGTTAAAAATGCAGGCACGTCGACGAACAAATCTCAGAAAAAGCGCTGAAAACGCAGGAGGCTGGGATTGCGGAAGATGTGGAAGTTTTAAACACGATGCTAACAGCTGCAGCTGGATCAAGGCGCGTTATCATCAATGTGGTCAACGTGGGCATATCGCAAGAATGTGTCCCATCCGCCGAGGCAGGGAAGTCGGACGCACTGCGCCGGTGCTGCACGAAAAAGCATTAGAAGTGCAAGAAACAGCGTCGGAAGGTTACTATGAGAATGCTCATATCTGGACGTTGCTGTCAGAACGAAAAAACAGGCTCGAGCCGCCGATGCGGCGCGCGTTCAGTTGGGACGGTGTGGAGCTGACAATGGAGGTAGACACAGGATCTCCGGTGTGTCATAGCCCGGAAGCTTTTCGAAGAACATTGTAAGCACAGACCTAAATTGGAACCTTCACAGCTTAGCCTTTCGGGCTTCGCAAGAAAACTACCAGTATAGGTGAACTTCGACTGATGGTTACGAACCAAGGTGTGGCGGTTGAATGTAAGCTCGTAGTACTAGACTGTGTTGGACCAAGCCTGTGCGGACGAGACCTTATAAACATGCTGGACAAGGCTGGAGTTTCGGTACTGCAAGTGGAAAAAGGGGTGGCACCAGGCACAGTGCAAGCCATCAGCCACGACAACACCCAGGCAGCACACCGCCGTTGGACCGATCTTGGACCGGTATTGGCTAACGTCGGCTGATATATTGGCCCAAGGTCGGCAAATCGGCAAAGTGCAACTTCTTCCGATGTAGTACCGCTGTTCAAGCCAACCTGGAACCGACGTTCTGCCATTGAATTTGCCGATATCCAGTCGACGCCAGCCCACTCTACACATGCCAATGAAGGCCCGTCCTTTCACCGATGTAGTTGCCAATATACATCCAGCATAGGACCATTCTCGGGCCACTTTGTAGCCAATGAAATGCCGTTATTACGCCAGCATTTGCTTTACGACGAATACTGGCTACCATTGGCTTGCCAATTTTCTACCGTTATTAATATGGGCTTCTTATTACTGGCATTTCTTAGCCGGTGTACTTTACATTACGCCCCCAGAACTTCCTCTAGCAGCTTATAGCAGCCCCTTACGAGCTTCGCGGTGTAGTATACTTCAAGGCGACTGACCACTGAATGACTAGTGTACAAGCACTACACGATTCCACTAAATCGTCCATTTTTGCCTTTTTTCTTGCATTGCCTATTACTCTCCCCACATGTAGAGCATAAGACTGCACTAGTCTAATTACTGTCTAGTTTTCTCCATACATTCTTCCTCAGTTTTGCGAGAAATTGTAACATAGGTTGTTCTATCAAGTATTAGCTAAAAAAACATTAACTAAAATAACTGCTCCGTGCAAATATTCCGCACACAAGCAATCTATAAATAAGAATACCAGAACACAATTTTTGTAACTTTATTTCTAAGTATACCAAGTCAAACCATTTATTTTTCAGTTCGGGTTTTCAAGTTACTCCAGTTCAGTAATGCAGCCCAAACTAGGAGGCGAGTTCAGCAAGGCTCTATGCGCATAGGGCTGGCCAGGGCAGCAGAGGCTGCAGCAGGAGATGAGTCAATGACAGTGGGCTGCCCAGGGTCCTGCAAGCAGCGATTGGGCAGGAAACCAACCATCACAGGCTGTCGCAGATCCCTGCTCCGAGGGGCAGCAGCGACCGGGCTGCGAATCTATGAACACATCTGTGAAGTGCCTTTCCTAACCTCCATTGAGGCCAACAAACTTTAACAGCCACGTCTTGATGAAACGCTGAGCTTTTTCAGACACCTGCATACGTAAATAGAAATAAACACCTCAAAATAAGTTCTAAGCACTGCAGTATAATATACTATCCAGATCAAATGCCATGTGGTCATTACGAAAAGAAATGAACAAATACTTCAACAGTCATTGTGCAAAAAAAATCTGCCACAGACCAAAATATTTAGGAATAGGTTTCAATTAAAGTTGATTAAAACAAGCTTGTTTGACTAATTTACAAATAAACACCAGGTCTTTCATGATTTCTACACATGACTTACAGGGTTGCAAGCCAGGTGAACTAGTCTGCAGCTATAGCCTATGGCTGTATAAATTTATAACAGGACAACAAGACACACGACCGCACGAACTTTCAACTCTGGATTATTCTTCGGCACACGTCAGCTAATACTGCACAAGAGGATGACAGACCACCAGATAGACAACACAAGATGAAAGAATCTATGCTAACCCAATTTCAGCACTAACACTTGTGGATTATTGCAAGGCTCCTGTATCAATTTTAAAATGGTATCTCCAAAGGCTATGAAAGATGTGCTGATGTGGTTTCCTATGTTGTTCTTTTCGCATTAAATAAACCTCCGAAATTTCATGTGCTTTTGGAGACTTGCATTGATCCGAAGTCTTGGTTTCATAGGAGACCAGGACTGGATAGGTAGCTCACCAAAAAGCAGTACTTGACAGAAACTCGCCACACAATTCAGCCATTTGCGGACCGGCTGCAGGGAGAGCACGTACTTGTGGCGCTGTTGTGCTTCATTTTGAACGAACAGCTCTAAAAGCCATAGCGCCAGTAATACTGTACTGTGGTTTAAAAAAAAAAAAACTGTCTGAAGGCTACTCTCACATAAATAGCACTTGAAAACAGAGAGAAGCTCTGCAAAGCAGATTGCATCTATGCATGTGGCATCAAAGAGACAGTGTTGTGCAGTGATGGCAACTTCCTCGTGATCATTTTCTGGTTGGGATTTTGTGCTATGGTAGTACTGGCTTACATGCCCATGCGGCGACGATACTACACTGCGCACTTCTGTAGTAAAAAAAAAAAAAAACGAATAAGTAGTGGCTGCGGCATCACTTTTTCTGGCGGCATATGTACACCCTGTCTGCGGTATGCATGTACGTTGATGTTGATCGGCAAACAACTGTGACAGCATAGCACGGGTGGTGTCGCGGTCGTATGCTTGATAGCGCGGGATGGATTTCCGACCATAATGGCTGCATTTAGATGGGGACGAAATATAAAAAGAACACCCGTGAACCAAAAGATATGTGTGCATTGGAGAACCCCAAGCGGTCACAATCTTGGTACGCACACTACAGCGTACCTCAGAATGATATCTTGTTGGCACATTAAAGCCTCGCAATTATCGATGTTGAACAGACATGTTCATTTTAGGCCGACACAGGCAAGCGAAAAAAACTAAAACTGCGTGTTAGGTGAACTAAACAACAAGTAAACATCGAAGACATTTGATACTTCTCTAGCAATGCACAAATTCCGATGTTACTTAGCCACGGCAGCAAGTGAGAAAAACGTTTACTGAATTGTCTGGCTCCATAAAGCTAAGCTTTGAGTAATCTGCTTCTTTGTTTGTAACAAGAACCCTGTCTTTTGCACAAATTAAGTTAAGCAGAGGCACTTCGGCATCGAGTTTTCACCGCGAGAGTATCTTTTAAACAGCCCAGAGGCGTATGAACGTGGCCCTGCACAACTGTTGTGGGCAATGCACCTTTCCTTTACATGCAACCCTTTACAAAAAAAAAAAAAAGACTACCTGCCTATCGTTTCGTTCACTACACGCAGTGGCACCAGATAAAGTTTGGTGCTGATGGTCAAATGAACGAACGCATGGAAACTTTGTTAGTCTTGAAGTTCACTACACAACGCTCAGCGGGCCAGATAAAAAAAAAGTTTACAATGCCGTTTGTTGCATAATATGCTCGTTTCATTTCCAGCAAAACACCGTTTAAACTCGACTGTTTGGCCCCGGCTTCCACTGGCGGCTGTCTCCACTATCGAATAAATATAGCAGACACGTGCCATCCGATTTAGAAATGAGCCCGACACCACTAGGAAGGAGAGCAAGAGCAGAATTTCGCTCAGCTGACCGCTTGGATGCAACGCTGCCTCCTCTTTCTACGTTTTCTCTTTCCTCTATACGTCCTCCTTTTTACATACTGTTGCACTTGAATACGCAGCAGCACCGCCAGCGCCCTTTGGTTTTTTTTTTTTAGAGGAATATATTTCTTTAGTGCGCAGGGAACGTTTCAGAAGGAAGATATAGCAGGGAGATGGGATACCTGTATTCACTATACCTGTATACACTACCTGTATTCCTACAGGTACCTGTAGGTAAAAGATACAGGTAAAAGATACCTGTATTCACTATTGGACAGATTGACAGGTATCTTTTCAGTTAAGTTGTCATTTTAGGATTGGAATAAGGTGGTCTGGCGCATGCACCATCATTTGTCCTTTCTTCTGTGTGTGTGATCTCCTTGCCCTCTTGACCGTATATATATATTCCCGCCATATGTGCAATAAAATTGGCTGTAAGTGTGCGCTCTGTCCCATCTCTCTGCTATATCTTCCCTCTAAACATTCTCTGCACACTAAGGAAGTATATTTCTCTCAAAAAATGCAATACCAACCAGCCCAAGTAGCCAATCCTTTGGTTTAGTTAGGGTGATGCGCGCATGCCCTATCTCTGCCAGCCGCCACTCTCCTCTGTGGGAGCAGCTGAGAAGTGCGCGCTCTCACCGCCAGTGTAGCCGTGGAAACTCCAGCGCTGGTTCCCTATACTAGCAACGTTTAGGATTCGATGGTGCGGGTTTCGGAGAAAAAAACCTTCGAGAAGGATAACTTTGACATAGCAAACTTTGAACGACCCCTTTACCTGGGATGAGCGACAGAAGTCAAACCTGATAGGCACATCATCAGCACTATGGGGAGGACCCTAAAGAACAGGAAATGACCGGACTGTGAAGACGCAATTTTGTACTCAATTGAATCCACTAGGCAAACAAGGTATCTTTGAGGTAAAACATCTTGATTGAGCAGGTACATGTATGAATAAATTTTCACACAACTGTGAGGTTGCTAGAACAGAAACCAGTTGTAGATAACTCAAATGAACTTTTCATTGTATAACTTTGTGCTAGCCTTTTTTTCTCAATCATATTCAGCCAAAAACAACGTTGTCACAAAGCTACCCACACGATGTAGAGTCAGTAGAGTCATTTGCCCCCCCACCTCTATAGAGCCATTTGTATTGAAAATTGGGATCAGTAGAACACTCCGTAGTGCGAGGGAATGTTTTATAAACGTTCTGCCATTCTTCATTTGCCTTTATATTGACCATTCTCCAGCAACGGGGAAAAAAACATTAAAAATCTGTCACAAAGTAACCTGATTAAATGGTAGTACAGGTCTTCAACAACTAAGCTAAATTCACTGCATGTCTTCGGATCATTCTGCCGCAGAAATATCACGATAGCCCCTGAATTGGGCATAAAAAAAAGGGATCATAATAATGCTATGCCATGCCCCAAAAAGAACTCGACTGCTGTTAAGTCGCTAGAACGCGAGGTCAACGACAAGGCCGAGTTCAATGAAGTGATAGGACTAAAATGTCAGTGAACCTCTTATGTTTTACTTGAATAAAGTCAAATATTGCTTCAAATCAGTGTTTGCAGTGACTCGTGTTGCACCAGCAGTTGGCAATATTTTCTTAAAGGTACACTAAAGAGAACCAATGTCTCAGTTTAGACTGACACGATGCACACCGAGACCTCTCATGTCCCAAGTTCATTATCAGCGGAGAAAATTGGGGATGAAGTTTATTTTTTATTTTGTGATGCTCAAATTTTGAAAATGAATTGTATTTTCGCAACATTGGCTTGATGATTATTTCTCAAACTTCGTATCTTAGGTCCATCACACCGACAGACAACATTGATTTGATTGATTGATATGTGGGGTTTAACGTCCCAAAACCACTCTATGATTATGAGAGACGCCGTAGTGGAGGGCTCCGGAAATTTAGACCACCTGGGGTTCTTTAACGTGCACCCAAATCTGAGCACACGGGCCTACAACATTTCCGCCTCCATCGGAAATGCAGCCGCCGCAGCCGGGATTCGAACCCGCGCCCTGCGGGTCAGCAGCCGAGTGCCTTAGCCACTAGACCACCGCGGCGGGGCCACCGACAGACAACAGTGTACTTAATTTTGACGAATTAATATTTACATAAGATCCAGTACACGTGTTTGAATTTTATGATATCACCTGGTTT
This sequence comes from Rhipicephalus annulatus, assembly GCA_013436015.1. Classification (NCBI taxonomy): domain Eukaryota; kingdom Metazoa; phylum Arthropoda; class Arachnida; order Ixodida; family Ixodidae; genus Rhipicephalus; species Rhipicephalus annulatus. Next base: position 154,997 of record WOVY01009385.1, read on the forward strand.
CGTGCGAGAAGATCAAGTCAGCATCTCCACCCACATTTTCTTTTCGCGCGTTATCTCACCAAGTGTCGTTTCGCGGTAAGGGTGGTATTTCCTGAATTGAGAAATTCCACTTGACTAATACGCGAAAACTTTTTTTGGTTTTGGCGTTTCTTTAAAGGTGTACCGAGACAATTTTGAGACATCGCAAAAGGGACATTTTTAGTTTCCTCGGTATGCAAGTAGTATTACCACTTGCCACACAATAGTCAGCCAGCGTGCATGAGATAGTTACTTTGATTTTAAAGTTTTTGTTCCAGAGTATTGGCAAGCAATGGAGTGGACATTATCGTGACGAGTCAACAAGGTTCCCCCGAGTTTGCAAACGGAATTTTCATGCAGCCTGAATCACAGAAATCACTGTCATGGTCAATAGGGACAATGCACTCATGGTTTATATGTACCACGAGCAGATCGCTTTTCTGCCATTAGTACGTAGCGAATTGCCAAGTTCCTGCAACGTCACACTGCCTTGTCATATCAGAGAGAAGCCACCCACTTGATATCGAAATTGAGTGTCTTTTAAAGGTAGAGGTATTAAAAACATATGCGATGCTTTCCCACGCAACACAAACTCTCTTCTTGAAACCAATCGTCTTCTATAGAACAACAATTCCTAAATATTGAAAATTCGTCTCAGTACTCCTTTAAGTGATACCAACAAGATGAATCAGGACAGCAATATCAGATGGTTTGGCAGTATGTATTTCGGTACATGCACAATTACCTGATCAATTGTGAAGGGAACAATATAACGAATGGATGGCAAAGTCACAGCCGGTCTATTGGCGCTCGCTCGCTCCATGCTTTTATGGCCTAAGCAGCCGCCGCGAGTAAAATATAGTTGTTTTTATAAAGTGTCAGCGCACTCCGCATGAGGGCGTCGACAGCCAACTCTTCAAAACGCATTTTGCCGCATACGCACTGTTTTGTAAATCAGCTGTCCCCAGCCACTTTCTCGCGCCAATTACTTTTCAATTTGTAGGAAGCAGTGAGAGTAGTAGAGGTGTGTGTTGCACAGCCTGCATTTTTTGGCACGCATGCATTGGGTAATGAATATGCACACGCAACGACACAAAATATTTTTTTAAGGCTCGAACACATTCTATAAGCTGAATCCGAAAATGCTTGAGGCTCGTGTGGTTGGATTTATCATTTAGGTGGACGTTAAAGAACTCCACATGGTCAAAATTCCCAGAGCCTTCGACTATGGCGTCTTTCATAAACATATCAGTGAACTAACTTCCTCGTATACAAATCCTTGACAATAACAGTTGATTCTTTAGCAATACATTGAAGATTCACTGCTGCTGGCCTGTTCGGAAAGTGTGGACAAGAGTCACGCAAAAGCGTCGGCGCTAATTACTTCTGAAAAGTTTCTCCAAATTCTTCTAGTTAATTGCATAAAAATGTTAACGGATCGAAATGACATGCCGTCTCGCTTTGTTTACAAGCCCACACAAAAGCATTTCTGGTTAGAAACAATGTCGCTATTTCAGCTAAAAGCATCACAACAAATTTTTGCCAACAGTGCTTTTTTTTTCTTCAGGCGCAATGAAAATATATTAGTACTAATGAGGACATTTTCTGATTCTCTAAAATTATATTGTTCCCGTGCGTCTCTGGCGAGCCTTATTGCATATGAAGATGTTTCACATTTCTTTATCGGCACTGAAGATTGCATCTGGGATTGTGTGGGCTTGGGTTTTTTTTTCTTTACCAAAACGACTTTCCAAAACTGCATCACTACATGCTCTTTCATGTCTCTAAATTTTATGTTTTCATTTTGAACAATTATTATTTTCATTGACATTCTTATTACTACTGCTATTACTCCTGCTATTGCGAGTGCTATTCACACCTACTTGTGAAAAATAGTGACCATCCCTCTTATGCTTTTACTTTCACCTTTTTGAAGTACTTATTTCAATAAGCACGAAATGTGATACCTTGAACAAGAATGTGCAAAATTTATCATTTTCATGGGCACTGGCTGCTGGCATATAAATTCGAAGTAAACGTTTCCAAAACTATTTTTCTCAGAAAAAAAAAAAAAGATTATGTTGTCTGTCATTTCCTCTGCCAGTTTGTGAGGGATCTTGTGGTCGAGCCTTCTGAACCCGATGCACAATGGTACATGCGTGCAGAATGGAATATTTATCAATTTACTCCTGTCTTGAAGTATCAGAAAGAGGTGTCATATATGCTTGCTACCATGTTTCCATTGCATTGGTACCACCAGGAAGTGCAACAGTAGAAATGAACCTGAGCATTATTTGAGTGCGCTAGCCTTTTTTTCCAATGGCAGGCGGCGAGTTAGTTTGGAACAAGATTGCAGCAATAGGTAGAAGCACAACCTCCTTCCTGTACACAGGCCGCAAAGAAAGCGAGCGTGCGCCTCCAGACCAGCCGCAGGTATATATAGTCGGGACAATAAAGAGAAACAATTGCTTGACTTAGATGAACAAACTGTGGTCTGAGAACTCTAATGCTACAAGTTTCACTGTCATCAATTCATTATTAATGAATAAAAATCAAGGTCAAAATTTCAATGTTAAATTTCGTGCTTAAACATGTGCCAGGGTGCGACAGCTGAACTAGAATTTGGAGCAATTTTCAAAGCAGCAAAATGTTACTTTTGGAGCACTAAAACTCAAATTTGAAGCAGGTTACAAGCGAAAAAACATTCATTTTTTCACCACAAAAGACCGAATTTAAGCAGCTTGAGAAAGAAGGCTTAGATTTAAAAATATATATATGTGCAAGCCATTTAACATTCCCTAAATCATGCACAGTGAATATGAGCACTGCTATTTCAACAAAGTAGTATTTTCTTTAATCACCCCACTCGGCAAACAATTATGAGGTCCACATTAGAAGTCACCAGGCCTGTCCAATCGTTTGAGAATCCAAATGTGGATTTCCCAAGATGGTGACCATGAGATTCCTAAAATTGGAAAAAAACTTTTTTTACAGCTGTAGAGATGTCATATTGTGCTCCAAATAATTTTGCCAGTAACTTTTCCTACTCACAAATATGTGGCATATACATACATCAGTCATTGAACAAACTGTGCAGTGTCTAGAGACTACAACTATAAGCCCCTTCTAAATATTATAATGCTTTTCCGCAGGCCACCCATGTACTATGGCGAAGGTGGCTTAAGCGGTGTTTCTGCACAGGTTAGAAACAAGACCAAGAAATTTTCGAACCACACCCCACCCCCCCCCCCCTCCCTTAATTTTTTTTTTTCATGAAGGAGTTAGGTTTAGGGCACAACTTTTTGGCTTGCTTACAAGGCGCGTTTGACCAGATAAAGTAATCTGGTCAAACCATTGCGAGACCAACCCGCCAGTTGGCCTCGCAATGGCACCCGATATCTATCGCATGTGGTGTTGCTATGGCAATCGACGTCACGGCATGAACTAAAGCTGGTAGTTTACAAGCTCGATGTGCTGAGAGTTTATACACTTCCAGCTTTAGTTCCTAATGGTTCCTAACATGCCATGGCAGCACTTGCTGACTAGAAAATTCATATTTCCAACAAAGTGTTGCTGGCTACGGCAACACATCTTTTGTGTTGTAGTTGCGTCGTCCCGCCAGTAAATATATCTGCTGCGGTCAGCAAACCAACAGGCCCGGGGCGTTGTAACTTCATCTGGTTGATAGAGTTTCGCGAGTGTCTTGAACTAATGAGCAGCTGTCTTACACTGCTGTTTATGGTTAGGGTCTGCCCGCATAGATTGATGATGCAAACTACAAGTGGCTCAATCGGTTTCCATTTCTCGCTCAAATTAGGGCAAACGAGAAAATTTTGAGGCTGGTCGAGCATTTTGGCGCAGCGGGGCGCAATTTAGGCAAATTTTATGGTTTTGGCACAGCTCGGCGCACAAATGAGGAATTTTATCAAATTGACGTAATCAGCGCAGCTGTTGCACCCCTGCATTTGAGCATCACGTAGCAAATTTCAAAATGTCTTTTTCGTATTTTCATGACATTGGCTCAATGAAATTTTCCAACCATCGTATGCTAGGTCTAGCACCCACTGAACACAATGTACTTCATTTTTAATGAGTAGAAGCTATGTGGGACCCCCCCAGTAGACGCCTTCATTATTTCGTACATCACTGTGTTTGGCACGGCAATCTCAATGGAATCTCCACCCAAATTTTCTTCTTGCATGTTTTCTCCGTTGCCGGGCATCATGTCGCGGCAAGAGAAGTGTTTGTCGGATAGTGAAACTAGAAGTACTAATATGCAAAAAATTGTTTTGCTCTTTAGTGTCTCTTTAGAGAATGGAAGCGTACTTCACTTTACGACAAAACTGCCGCAGGAATTAAACCTTCAGTTTTTAGACCTAAGGCTAACGCTTTACTCAAACTGGGGTGAGACAGCTGAAACTAAATTGGGAGCAGTTTCTGGAGCAGCGAAATTTCAATTTTGGAGCAGTTAGCAGCCTTTACTAAGTTGTCCTGGGAGCTTAAAAATACCCATGTTTAGCAACGTGGGGGCACCAGTGCATACTGTAATTTGCTTGTAATACACAATACACTGAAACAGATTTTGAAGGAAGTTTTTGAACAGATGATCGCTAGGTATGAACTGCACTACTTTTTTACATACCACACACGTGACCTATCAGCCCTCGTAACACGTAAAATAATATCTAAAAAAAGGTTTTGTAGAAAGCTAGGTTCCGCGGAGACATTAAAAAAGAACACATCACACTCAAAAAGAAATTAAATAATTGTGATTGCACAAGAATCTTAGTGACGTAAGAGTGGTCGTTCGCTTAAAAAAAAGCCCGACATGATAGCGTCAAGAGCTTCTAACGAACAAAAGCATGCTGCACTGCCGTTCGCGGTCACCTCATGCAGGACCAACTCCAAGAGTGCAGCGCGAGATCCAAGAAATCTTGCCGCATAGACTATCTCGTAAAGCATGTGCATATGGCACTAAGTGATAAGCGATTGATACTGATAACTCCTCTCCACATGAGCAACCACACGCTATTATTATAGCACAAGTTGGCCAGTGTTGTTATTTTTCAATATTTTTCAACATCGGCTTGCGATTGCTGCCCGCGCCGCTCTGTAACCGCGTAAAGTGCTCGCGCACCACAGATGAAAAAAGCCCTGTCCACGCAAACAAAACGCTGATCGTAGAGAGGCAGCTTTTATTGCAAAAAAAAGAAGAAAAGAAAGAAAACGAAGTCACACTGCCGCCGACCGAAACACTGATTGAGATAAACCAAAAGCTCGTGTAGCCCAGGTGCGGCACGCATGCAGCGACACCTCTTTAAGCACTTGTTGAGAGTTTCGATTACAAAACGAAGCAGTGGCAAATCGCCATTAATGAAAACTGTGTGAAGTGATTGTCGATGTGTAAGGAGTCACGAATAAAGCACCAAGGTGCCCGTTAATATCGTTTACAATGGTTTGAACACTCGTTTTGTCACCGCGGCTTCGCATGTAACCAAGTGTTTCTCTCTACCTGCAAACATTGATGTGCGGATTTCACTTGCGATGGCTTTTTAAATATAAAATGCAATGAGAACTCTCGCCTGTCTAAATGAATTAGTAGCTAATGGGTGTAAACAGGGAATCGGTTGCACACATTCTGCCGCTCACGGAACCCATTTTGAGAACCCATGTGCATGTGCCAGAGCATCCGGGAGACGCGTTGGATGCAGGGAAAAAATAACTCCACATTTGCAGTTACTCACTCACAGCAAACACGTACTCGTAGGTGACCACATGCAGCAGTGTGAACATGAAAGCCACAGTGCCTGGTGGAATGCGCTATGCACGACAGAGAACCGGAGAGTCGACCCCGCTATGCTTGCCACCGAACTCGGTGGTTTTCGCTAGCCGACAGTGGCGCTAGAACACACAGCCTAGCTAGTAGAAGCAGCTAGCTCGATGCACGGCAGCACATTTTTGTGAGTCACGCTTATTTGCTAAAATTTAAAGATTATGACGGCACCATAGGAGCCTTTGTCACCAGAAATGTGGAAAGTGAAAAAAAAAAAAACACAATTGGGTGCATCTCATTAGTCAAACGCCATTTTTTTCCCCACTGAAGCTGAGGTCGGCATCAAAATTCTAGCTTTCGAGGCTGTTTCGGAGCAGTTCGGTGCAATTTTCTTGATTACTATGCTTTTAGAGCAGCTTGGCACAAAAAAACAGAAATGTATCAAAAATGCGCAATGTGAGCAGCTGTCTCACTCCTTACCAATGCATGTGTGTTGGCAGTACAGGCCCAGGTCGCAACAGCCTCGTTTGCCTTACACATTAGTTTAATTCCAAAGTGATCGAAGATGGATTGGCTGCATCTTTGGTACAGGAGGCTGTTTGCAAGTCATGTGTGCACAAGGTAATGAGCAGTGTTTATGCTCAGATCCAGAGGTTTCCAACAGCGGGGTTTCCAGATTATGCGGTCCCACGATCCTGCGAAAAGGTGGCGAGATGAATCAAACATTTCAGCAAATGCAAAGTCTGTGAAAAAAATAATGAAAGCCACTTTAGCCTGGTGCACTACGTTCAAGTTCTTTATTGATACAAGCTCTTATTAGTACATGAAAATACACAACACTTGTTAGACTTGTTCACAAGATGGCGCACGATTAAGAGTGTCGCATCCAGATATGATCTGGCAGTGGTATGTATGGCTCTTAAGAAGCTGGGCAGCACTTGCACACTTGTTAAGCTCGGGGCCAAAGGCAAAACCAAATATAAAGGTGAATGTGGTCAGAAACACCGAAGCTCCTCCATTCCTTGTGTGTACAAGAGTACACACAAGGAATGGTGTAGTGTACAAGATTCCTCAGTCATGCGGCAACAGTTATATTGGTCAGACTGGTAGGTGCATGTTAGATTATGGGGGCACCAGAAGAAATGCGAAAAGAATGTCCGAATATCAAACTTGTTTGCTTATTGAACACAACGTCACTGAAAGCTACTGTTTATTAACAAGATCAGGGGTGCAACAGCCGAAATACAACTTGGAGCAATTTTAGAAGCAGAAAAATATTACTTTTGAAGTACTAAAATGTAAATTTTGAGCAGATTACAGAGAAAAAGATGTGCAATTCTCATCACTAGATACCAAATTTTGAGGCAGTATAATTAAGAAAGCTTACATTTAGAAACAAAATATGTATAAACCATTCGATATCACCTAAATTGTGCAGTGTAAACATGAGCACTGCTGTTTCAACGAAAGTGGCATTTTGAACCACCCCACTGAGCCAACAATGATAAAGTCCATATTAGCATTTGCTGTGCCTGTAAAATCATTTGACAGACTCTGCGAATTTAAATATGGATCTGCCAAGCTTGTGACCATGAAATTTGGGAAATTCTTGAAACCGAAGAGCAGGGATGGTGAAAGAAAAAAAAAACTGGTGCATAATTAGTTCTTTTTTTAGGAAGCAGAAATGTCATACACTGCTCCAAATTATTTCCAGTAGCATATTTAGACATCAGTGATTACACTGATACTCGTCATTAGGCAGCGTACAAACGCATGAGTAAGCTGAACATATGTGCAGTGTCCCGTGACTAGGGATAACAGCCCCTTCGATATCTCAATACACTTTTCCATAAAGCACCGGTGTAAAATTGCAAAGGTGGCCTATTCAGGATTCCCTGCACGGGTTAGAATTCCAAGCCAAGAAATTTTCGAATCACTACACCTCCACCTTCCCCAACTTCCCACCTTGTTTTTTTTTCCACCGTGGGTTAGGTATCGCTTCGGCTCTCCCTCGAAGGCTAAGTAACAACGGCGTGCACCCATTGACCTAGCCACAGTACCGCAGATGTTCATCGCCAGAACCGTGGCCGGGACGACGCAACTTCAAGACAAAAAAAAAAGGGGGGGGGGGGGGGCTCAAAGCTTCAATGAAATAGTGAGTTTCCAGTTTTTTTTTCCTATAAGCTTTATTCTCGAACTGTGCGATATTTCAAGGCAGCTCTTAGAAGATGAATCAGTTTTCGAAGATTACCAAGTTTTCGCCTGTAGATCAAAACAGCATTGAGAGGAGTGACAGTGGCTATGGGCCCATCCTACAGACGTAATCTATAAGCAAAGAACCCTGTGAGCTGAGGCCACAGATGGCAGAGGCCTTGACAGAAATTTTTTTCGAAGGGGCGTCACCTTGATTAGAACGGGTCCCAGCTAGGCAAGTAGATGTGGTAGACCGTTATTTTCTGCTCCCCTATATACCATAAGAAATTTTGGGAGGGCAGAGGCACGGGCCTGGTGTGCCACCCCCTGGCTACGCTACTGCTGGATGGAAACCAGTGTGGTCGAGTACACACATAGAGAAGGAGAGCCGGGGAGGAGGGTGAGAGTGTCACAGGCTACTGTTAGGTTACCTTGGCGAGAAAAGTAGCTCTAACTGGAGCGGCACATGTATGATGTAAGAAAGAAGGTTGCGTCCAACGTGCTGGCCGAACACACAGAAGCAACTGGCAACGAAATAGACTGGATAAGGTGAAATTACCAAAATAAA
>WOVY01009386.1:0-61346 GCA_013436015.1 Rhipicephalus annulatus
ATATCCATTCGTGTGATCTTCATTCTTTTTCTTTTCCGAGTACCTCGCCCCCAGACGCTGGGTTACAGAGGCTTCCACCACCCTCCGGCGTGGATACAACCTGGTACCCGTCCAAAGAACACACCCGCGGGCATATGTGCTGGCCAGTACAAGAATTTAAAATGCTACGTTGACGCTGGCCTAAAGCACATGTAGATTCACCTAGTGACAGTCAAGGCATGTCGAAGTTCGACGTCGATTTTCGCGCCATTCACGTCTCTCTCCTACACCGATAGTAGGTCATTACAGTTGTACTAAACATGCGAGGTGCGTGCATCCACGCGTGAGTCGTAATACGAATATCCTATTATTGACGTGAGGTTTGCGAAAGAGTACAGCAATAGTTTTGTGCCGCATGCTACAGGCATACTGCACGCAAATCGCTGCTGTAAAGTGGAACAGCTGAAGTTGCACTTGAAAAAACGCAATAAGTACACGTACTTGTACACTTTACTGAGCTGGTAGTTTTTCCTGCCGATTGCGAATATATCCTAAGGCGGCGGAGCTCAGGGCTTTTCTTTGTGGATGGCAATATGTGCAACCGCGAAACCGCACACCGACGCAATTTCCGTGATGCGCTGTGAACTTCACAGGCAGTGCTCAGCAATCTCTTCCTCTTGCGCTGGTTGTTGTCGCATCAAATGACAGTGCAGTGGTCCCAGATGACATTTTATAAGCGGGCGTAGCGTGAGCAGCCGCTGTTCCACTTTTTAAACTCCCAGAGCCACTGCGTGCCATGCTAGCGAGGCGCGCCTTGGCAGTTCCAAACAACTTATGGCATCTCTGGGAGCGAGTGTATACCGTTAAAGGCGTCTGGGTGCGAGATAGACGTGCTTTCGTCTATAGGCGGGGGTAGGTATACTTCCCCCTTAGAATACCCATCTTTCGCGAATGACACAGATGCTAAAATGACAGCATTTGTCATACGTTTATCATCAGCTCATGGACAGCGCGCAGCTGCACTGACCGCCACACCAACTGCTACGCTTCACATGTGGGCCTGCAAGCACTCTGAGCGCCCACACTGGGATGACTCGTCCAAGCTGTCATTTGCACCGGAGAACTTCCAGTTCCTGCCTCCTATAAAGCAAACCACAACAAGGGGAGCTGCCAAGTCTAAAAGGGTGAGGGTACAAAGGACAGGTCAAAGGTTGCCAGTGCATCAAGAATTACACGAGAACGATTCACACGTTAGTTAGAAGACGCTGCAAAAACAGCTAACGTATACAGTGAACCTCTGTCCAAAAAGCCCACCTGGTGCGCAACTAGGTCCTGGAAGTGACGTAGGAATTGGGTGGAACGTCTCATCCCTGGCGCTTTGTTGTTCAGGAGGTGTTGAATGGCCGATCTGCAGGCTGAACGAGGCGGCGAAGAAAATTCTGCTTTCCTGACATTACTGGAGTTGCATCATGCACTCGCCCGAGAATGTCGCGTATCTCGGTCATTGCCTGTAGTAGCGACGCTTCAAGGAGTAGCTCGTACTTTCTAACTTCTGATGTGGCGCGATGAATGCCACCAGGTACAGTCGGCCAAAAATTTAGCTATTGTGCGCAGCGGCCACTTTTTTTCTGTCCAGCGCCATATTATGGAACGAAGTTACAAAACAGTGCTTCGTGCACGCGTGATTCGTGAGCATACACTTGTGCCTCACCTTTTTTGAAACTTAAAGGAGTACTGACATGAACTTTGAACAGTTTCGGATTTCTGCTGTAAATAAATGCACTGGTATCGAGACCCAGGAAGAAGTATTTTGGTGCCTCGAAATGCATTGAATGTATTTTTAATGTTGCTTTTTCTAAACCCACTTTCGGTTTCGATTTTCGAAGGAGTGGCTTCACAGCGACGTATCAAGTTAGGCTTACGTATGCCTCGGTGACGTGGCGATTGAGACATTCGCAGAAAATCACGACGTAGCAATGCAGCTCTATCGTCTGCTGGAACTAGACAAGCTTGCGTGTGGGCTCTGATGCTGGATTTGCATCGCGATGTTGTGCTGAAGCAGCGTAGAACGTGGGCACAGCTTCTGGCTCCAGATATCGCTTCTTTGGCAGCGCGATGCCGAACTTGAGAAGGTACCGATGGTTCCCGATTTGGTAACAGTCGGGGCCGATATGCAGCGTACAAATCCGGCTTCGCTTGACTGGCGTCCAGTCGCAGCTGCGGTCACGATGCGCAAAATCTACCCCCTCTCGTCTCACCGCTGGGTCGTTCGAGAAACTGTGCATACTAGCGTCGCCACTGGTCTTGGAATCACAGCCTTTGACGGCACAAGGAGTGGGTGGCATCGCGAAACAGGGATACGGTGATCAGAAAAAGAATGAAATCGCACTCGCGTTCTTTCGCATGAAACAGAGGTGTCCTGTCGATGTGACCAGGAAGCGTCACAGCAAAATGGACAGCGCACAACACAACTACGAATGACGCCGGTCAGCGGCGCACCGCTAGACAGGCAGTCGAGAAGGGGCGCCGGTCGCTCTTTCTTCCATTTTATTTTTGTCGTTACCCAAACGCCCGCGCATTTACATGACGTCACAATTTCCTGTGCATCTGACTTGAAACGTCAAGCGCTGTGCTTGACGGTGGAGCTGCTTTGCAGGAACCGGGAGATGAAAACTTAAAAATTAAACTAAAATGTTTTATACATGTTTCCCGGTTACGGTGTGGGGAGAACGTTAACACTACATTCCAAGGTAACAAAAAACGTCCGTTTAGCCGCACCTCAAGATCGTGTCAGTACTCCTTTAGTGAACAGTTTGCACTAACCTGTAAGTCGGCTTTTCTTGCAATAATCTGCAAGTCGGCTTGTTTTCCAATCAAAAACTCTCGTTCATAGACTGCTCTTCTCGATAATTGTGCAGCGAAGGCACGCGAGCACGTGAGTACAACAAAATGTCACCTATCCAAATTCCAGGGACGGCACGCGAGTACAACACAATGAGCGAGAAAAGCAGTCTGTGAACGAAAGTTTTTTGGTTGGAAAAGAAATTTTACAGAAAAGTTGCCTTGCAGATTATTGCAAAGTGTCCATTCAGTCATATGACAGAGATACACACACCCACACACAAAAAAAACGGCCACTCATGCACGATAGCTAAAACTTTGACTGACTGTACGTGTGGCGCATTCCCGTATACCACAGCCCGGTAAGTGCCACAGGGATAGGTCAGGTATGTGCTACAGGTGATATAGTTTATATCTACCCAAGAACGACGAGAGCAAACATTGGTATTTTAACGCGAGAACATATTAAGAAACAGCTGGCGTGGGCAGCGTCGACCAGCCGAATGCAAAGAATAAAGGCCAGGGTTCCAGCAGGAATCGAATCCCAGCATTCTGCGTCGGAATCAAGTATTCTACCTCAGAGCCACACCAGGTCTCGGAAGTGCTTTTCAAATAGACTCTAATGTTCGTGTTACGTCAATTGTGGTGGCAACATAACGCATGTACTTCTATCGTACCGCCGACCCGTTCGGTTAACGCAAATTGTGTTTAAGTGAAATCCACTGAAGTTGATTTAAATCACGCCCACATAACCAGCCTAACGAATTCTGCTAATCGAGCTCTTGGTTTCCTGCGACGTAACATACGATTAGCATCCCCCTCAGCCAAACTTCTATATAACCTACTGCTATTTAGTCAGACCGAAACTCGAAAACACGTGCACCCTGTGGGAACCATGCTCGCATAACCACATTACCATTATTAAATCAGTACAGAGACGTACCGTACGTTTCATTTTTTTTCGGACTATTCCCATAACTCTAGCTCAGCGCAACTCAAATCCCAAAGCAAACCTTACCAGCGTTGCATCACGCCCTTGAGTCGCCCACCTTTCCCTCTTTCACAAGTTGTTTTACAAATCACCCTAAGCCGACCTCATTGTTCGTGCACATCGTCACTTAAGCCAGACACAACCACAAAAAGACCGTGCACCCCCCGCAAGCTCACAATGTCTCCCATGCATCCTTCAACCTGACATCAAGGGACTGGAATGGTCTTCCCACAAAAGCAGTGCTTCAATCTGACCCAACCATGTTCAAACGTGTCATAGACAAATGATTTTGTAAATATACCCACCCCTCATGTCAAACACTTTTTGGAGGCCTTTCATGTATAATAAATAAATAAATAAATAAATAAATAAATAAATAAATAAATAAATAAAATAAATAAATAAATAAATATTCACAGTGTCCAGGGCTACCATCCTCTCGGGCCTAATACCCATGTTGCTTTTGTTATCGTTACGCAACTGTAAACAACTTGTTATTTAAAATATATGCGACTGTTCAACGTAAGTCATTGCGTACAACATTTGTACACACATCTTTAGCGTTATTTCAAAACGTTTCGTGCAATAAAGTATTACAGCACAGAAGGGTATTCTCTAAGATACGTGTATCTTAGATACTCTCCGGTAAAATGGCGATTTGTACCAGGCGAATCGTGTATTTATACCTATATGTTATGAATATATGATATTCATATGTGGGGTTTAATGTCTCAAACGCACCACATCATTATGAGAAACGCCGTAGCGGAGGGCTCCGGAAAGTTCAACCACCGGGAGTTTTTTAACGTACACCTAAATCTGAGCACAAAGGCAGCCGCCGAGCCTGGGATTCGATCCCGCGTCCTGCGGGTCCGCAGCCGAGTACCTTAGCTACTAGACCACCGTGGCAGGGCTCGTCATGAATGTTTTATACGGAAGGAATTTTTCATTGTGGTTGCTTTCCCCTTTGGCTTCTCTTTTTGTGCTATTACTAATTGCCAGGTAATCGAAGGTATAGGCTGTGTAATGAATGGCGGTGTTATCCTGCGATGATATATGTGATTACACTGTCACATCTTTTTTTACACGTGATCATGCTTAACCCACAAAATGCTGTTATCTCCGCTCGGTGCGACCCAATGTTTTGTAGTCTCCGAGGTTGTCTCACATTGTTTAGTTATTATTACTCGCAAAGCCTGCCGCGGAGGCTGCATTTACATGGAGGCGAAATACTATAGAGGAGCATGAGACCACGAGAGAGAGAGCGAGAAAGAAGAAGATTTAATTGCACGGTAGTGAACACCTGGTGGTCAAAGTTTTTGAAGCCCTCCACTGCTGCCTGCTTTATTGTCATATTGTGATTTTATGATGTAAACATGCAACACTTATTATTATTATTATTATTATTATTATTATTATTATTATTATTATTATTATTATTATTATTGTTATTATTATTAGCCCTCCGCGGTGTTCAGGCACTCAACTGCTGACCCGCAAGTGGCGGGATCAAATCCAGGCGGCGGCTGCATTTTCGATGGAGGCGAATGCTGTAGACCCGTGTGCTCAGATTTGAGTGCACGTTAGAGAAGCCCAGGAAGTAGAAATTTCTGGAGCCCTCCATTATACGACGTCTCTCATAATCATATGTTGGTTTTGGGACGTTAAAATTCACATATCGCTCAATCAAACACTCTTGCTATTTCGCGAGCACCAGTGATGACGCTGGAAGGTGTGATAGCTGATGTATGGAACGGCGCGGGTTGTGCCGGCAATAAGATTCCCGAAGGCCGGCAAAATTTATTTCTGCCATCAGAGCCCAGCTCGTATTGCTTGCTATTTGTGTTTCTTAGTTACATAGGCACAAGTTGGCCCAATAAAATGTTTCGTCTCTACCAAAGTGACCCGCGTTCATCATAATCACCACCGCATGTCAATACAAAATGTCTGAGTCATTTCTGCGGCGTACATGTTCTCTCGTTAAAGATAAATTGATAGCAACCTGCCACGGTGGTAAAGCGCGAGACAGACGATGCGATTTTTCGTGCGATGCGGCGTGCGGTGCGACGATGCGGCAGCCGAAGTGGTGACGTTTCGTGACGTTTCATGACGTATCATTACATCGCACCACCGCGTAGCCGGAGCGGCGAGCATGGAACCGGCCAGATATTTTCGTCGCCGCATCGCACCGCCGCATGACCACAGCCAATCACCGCGCGAGCAGTTGAGTGGCATCACGCTGCTGGTGGCGCCATCTCCCTTTCGCCACTCCCATCACCCGTGGTCCAGGCTCTGTGGTCCAGGCCAGTTCAGGCGAGCATGGAGTGGCGCGAGCCTAAATTTGTTGACATCGCCGCTTGCGGTGGCGTAACAAATGTCGAGTACATTTCCCTTGTGACGTGAAATTATTCCAGATTTAATAAAGCGATGTTTCAAGTGTGCCATTTCTGCAAGACAACGCCCGTTTTGAATTCAAACCTATAGCGAGATCGGAGATGGTGAGCAGCGATGCAAGACCATTTCGCAGGTAAACATGGCTACACCGGTGTCTCTGCTCCGGCTCGCTTTGCTTTCACCTTTGCTCTTCACATCGATGACATCGAGAGAGTATACAATAGCGTATGCTAAGGTATCGCATACGAGTGAGAAGCCTAAGGGGGTACTGACACAATAGGGAGTTTTAGTGCTGGGTACGCATTCTCTTGGGGCGTTGCGGGCTTGAGAGCGCGCGGCGTTGCGTGCCCAACCCATACCTAACCGGAATGCCTTTTAGTTGGCGCCACGGTGGCACGCACGCAAACGCAAGTCGCACGAAGTTCACTCGCACTCACTCGCAGAGCCATAGCGTCTTGTCGCGTAAGTATTATTTAAGTCTTTTTATGATTGGAAATTTTAAATCAAACATACATAGTGATCAGTACACTTTTTATATTGTGTACAGCAATCTGGTATACATAAAAAAGTGAAAAATACAAGGTTATTGTAACGACAGTGTCGACATCTTGTGACACTTCGTGCAACCGCAGTCATGAACATGTTAGCTTACGCGTAATGTTTTTGAGGTGAAAATGAATAAAAAGGTTACTCATTTGTAGTATTGTCGCTGCACAGTTTTTGTACCAGATGTACAATGCACAATGTTTCTGCAATAACAAAATTGTGGTTGTCTGTTTCACTATGGCCGCGCTAGATAGCGCCACCTATTCAGCTGGTCGGGGGTTGGCATACACCTTTTAGTTTCTATGTTCCAGGCCATTCTAGCTTTGGAAATCTGGCTGAACTCGTGTAATCGCTATAAGTGCTCGAACTTTGGCTTATTTTAACTCGACGGCTAGAGTATCCGCAGTGCGGGTACCATGAGTTCTTGCGAAGGTGGACCGCGCGGACGCATGGCCCCATCGCCCCAACGATCTTGTGACGCATCTGTTTGGGGTTTCGCGCATGCGCAATACCGCCGCCCCAACGTCCTGCGTACGCAAGCCACTTGGGTACCCAGCACTAAAACTCCCTAAAATTTCGGGGTCGAGATAGCCTGCGGGATCAATTCTCGTGAACACTCGTATATCATCTGCAAGGTTTTTTATTTATTTATACTTATACCAACAGCGCCCTCGAGGGGCATTGTTGTAGGGGCGTTTATAAATTCAAAGTACACTTAAATCAGTGGGGGCAAGTTGAATTGCACGGCACTCAAAAAATAAAACTAAATAAAAATTGCCTAAATCACAGCATACAATATTATTGTGTGACCACATACTCCTTTAAAAGGGAAGGAAACGCTGTGGAAGGGGTGGTCACAATGTTTTTGGAAGACTGTTCCATTTGTGAATAGTTTTAGGAAAAAAAGTATTTGCATACGTTGATGTTTGGCACATATATTCACACACTTTCAAATGATGGTCCCGTCGTGATGAGATGTATGTTGGTGGTCTGATGTAATTGTTTCAACACATATCAACAGCCAATGTAGCTTGGAAGGTATTTTAAATATAATTTTGAAGTTTGCGTGAGCGACCGACTCTATAGCGCTATAGACACCCTTGGAGGTGACCCCGAGGTGATCCCCTACTTCCTTCACGTCACCACGCTGCGGTCAACAAAGCAAGTTATTATGACGTCATAGCCACCATTTTTCTTTTGCCGCGTTAGTTCCCGAAGTCTACTTTCTTCGGTGGCTGGTGGTGCGTGCGTGGCCGTGGCGCACGCTTAGAAAGTTTTGTGTTTGGCGACATTCCAGTGCCGTTTCCTATTCGAAAGTAATTCTTGATGCAAATCGTGCGGAAGTGCGTCAAAGTTTTGTGTGCCGACGTGATCAAGAGTTGCACACGCTAGGTGGCGACAGGGTCACCCAGTTTTTGGAACTCTCTCAAACCGAAACTTAGACTGATCGATAATGAGGGGCCTGTAATCAATTATCTATCGCGTGCTGCAGCAAACGATGTGTCGTGTCATGACTAACAGCCCCGCAGCAATGCATTGCAGCAGAAAAAACGCGGGGCCAAATTTTTTGTGCCAGTACCCCTTTAATACTGTTGTCAAAAACAAGCGCTCGATGACCAGCTCACGTGTGAACGGCGTAGGCGACGGCCGGATCCCGCCATGCTAGGATCACCTGTCGGAGTCTTGAATTATCAGCTGTTGCTGCTGTTGGGACGTGCTTGTCAGTTTTATTAATTACTTTTTATAGAACGAGGCGTGACTGTACATTTTTTTAGCTTCATTACGAGGATACGAAGTTATCCGTCCGCGCATTCCGAGGCACCGCATGGGGGTGGAGGCTGCCGCTGATAGCTCCTTGGTTCCCGTGTGTGCCAAAACATCGCATGCGGCACGCCGCACCATGCGACGGGTCACACGCCGCATCGCGCGGAAAATCGCTCATCTGTCTCACAAGGCTGCTGACCCGCAGGTCACGGAATCGCATCCCGGCCTCAGCCGCATTTTCGATGGAGGCGAAATTGCTTGAGGCCCGTGCGCTTAGATTTTAGTGCATGTTAAAGAACCCCAGGTTGTCAAAATTCCCGAAGCCCTCCTCTTCGGCGTCTCTCATAATGATATGGTGTTTTTGGGACGTTAAACCTCATTCACTACTAAAACTTGATTGCACGTAACGTGTGGGTATATATAGCGAATGTTTTACGCAAGAAGATACGGAGTGTCTGAAAAGTCGTTACAGTTTTGTGTGCTCTATGTACGCCCATTAAAATGCGCCAG
Organism: Rhipicephalus annulatus; assembly: GCA_013436015.1. Taxonomy (NCBI): domain Eukaryota; kingdom Metazoa; phylum Arthropoda; class Arachnida; order Ixodida; family Ixodidae; genus Rhipicephalus; species Rhipicephalus annulatus. The sequence goes on from WOVY01009386.1 coordinate 9,026, forward strand.
AAAAATGTCGCTACAAGCGGTGTTGGCGCTGTAAACCGGTGATTGAGTATTGCATAAACGGTCTTTTATAGACAAGGTAAAAATGATCACCGGTATTGGGATAATCGTGCGAAGAATTCTTATTGAAGCTCGTGTGGTTACATGGCAACTCGCTAGCCAGTTGACAAGCTCAGCAGCGACTTCCATCAATCTCACAAATGACAAGCACCGCGGTCAGCGAAGTGTCCGAAGAGCTGCCCTGTTCAGGAGCTGAAACAAACCATGATAAGGTCTTCGGAAGTCAACTAATTTACTTTGATCACGGAATGACAACACCTGACAAATGAGCGGACATTTCATTAAAATTAAATTGGCCAAATTTCAGAAAATTTCAAACAGACCTTTACATGAACTTTTGCTACTACATAATGGGGGTATATAACAACGAATTTGCGAAAGTATCAAAGTATCTTAAAGGGACATTAAAACGGTTTTGACGATTTTTTACAAACACGTACATTGGGCTGGTATACCAAGTCCCAAGGGTAATCCAGAGACCAATTTGAGCTATCTGCGTAAAGTGTAATTTATTACAACACTTTAGAGCTGCGAATCGCTGCAGATCACTGCGACTCGGCTAAACACTTTTTCATCCGCTTATACACTAAGCGACACGCTCTGCCCCACCTGACGTGATTGTTTGCAGCTGATCTGATTGGCTGTGTAACGCGCAACGCAGACTGCTGGTATCAGAAGGGCGGGGGAATTTACGCGTATGTGGTCGCACGCCACATCGTAACGCAGGCGCTGCGAAGGCGAAGCTTAGTTCCGAGCGCTCGAAGGAAAAGCTGAGGGCAGTTGAGGGTGAAAGGTAAAGCGGAGCCGGAGGGCACTTTTTTAGTACTCGTAGCTCCGTTAATATTGGGTGCTTCGATTGAACTAAGGTGCCAATGATTTGCTCCAGTAAAGGTCTAATCAAAAATGGAATGTGAAAAAACTGTTTCAGAGACCCTTTAAGATACAATCGTCAAATCTCATATAGGATACGTTTTTTGCTGTAGTATCATGTATCTGTACCTTCAGTACTTCTTGCCCGAGTGTCCTCGTATCGCGATACAATTTCATGGTATCTTTATCAAGTCCTGCAACACTGTCACTTTCCACCCGCATGTTTTACATAACATTGATTACCAAGGTAAGTGGGATATCCCGAATTATTTTCTTTAATATGAAGATAATCGAAAACATGCAAGACGTGAGTGAGAGGCGATTATAACGCCCCTCGACGTGCAACCGCAGTATTAACACTGCCCGCATTGGCCTGTTCTCTTCACTTTAAAGGGGCCTTAGACCAATCTTTCAAGTAGCCATGTAATGGATTCACTAAAAGAGCTCATTGTCTCCCGAATCAGGGAGACTTTCAGATTTCTACCTTTTCTTACGTCATTTGTACGGTGAGCTGAAACGTCTCCCGGAAATCAAAATATCTGTGCATGATCTGGCTGCATTCAAAAAATTAAACCCAGTCTGATCCAGGCTTTTTGCGAAACCGTTGGCCAGATCACCTTATAGGAAGCGTTGATGTAAACGTACACTAGAATCTCCATACGACTCATAAACATCAGCGCACAAAAAAGCACACTTTGGTTTACCTCGGTGATACGCATTCACGAAATTCCGCCGCCGAATGCCGCAATAAGCAATAGACCGAAATCAAAAAAAAAACACAGCATATCCACGGAATAAATGATGATGAGTGGGGCGAAGCGTCCGTCGATCCGTCCGTACGTGCACCTATTCGTGCGTCCGTCCATGCGTTCATCCGTCCATCTTGTGAACACTTCAAGTACCATCATCTCGCTTCTTTTCATCATATATTTATCATATACCTAACGAAGAAGATATAATCTACACGGATGCTTCATGCACTCTAAAAGGCTCCAACACAGGACACTTTTCAACCTAAGAACAGCGGAAGCATCCTCATTTTTTATTACTCAATCTTGCTTTCTGCCCAAAGCAGCTTAAGCGTACGCTATTTAGAAGCTCTAGCCTATTAAAATCAAATAGGATCATCGCAGAAAACTATTCAGATCTTCACGAATTCGCAGCAAGTGCATCAAACTTTCCAAAGTAGAAGAAAGCTACCAGCGTATGCCCGGCAGATCCTGCACTATGCCGCCCAACTTCACGAACGATCAGTCCTGGGTACGAGTTCATTGGATTTCTGGACACATCAATATACCGGGACATGAGCTAGTTCATCAACGAGCCTTGCAGCATCACAGCAAGGAACAACTCGGAGATGCCAGCTCGAAGTAGGTCCACAACGATGACCAAAAATGAGACCCATGAAGGCAACTACCGAGCGAAAGTTCAACACCGGCGACAAATAAGGGCCAAATTCAGAAGAAGAGACAGAACACGATGCCCCGCCACCAAGATCCACCCGCCTCTACGAGGTCACACTCAGAAGATTGCAAACACGAAGTTTCACGACAATCCTGGTCCTTCACAAGATACACGCGACAAAGTACTTCTGACCCCAACTGTGACTACTGCCACGAGCCAGCAATGACAGAGCATATCCTCTGGGAATTCCCTGTTTATGAATCAAGCCGAGCTGCTTTTATGAAAAAAAAACCCAAAGCACCCTGCCTCACCTACAGCAAGACACAGAGGAGATCTACCAACTGGATACTTGAAGACCCACTCATCAGAGCCAGGCTGAACCTGTGGTGCGCTACCTTGCGCACTATCGCCATTCCCTCCGAACTCCGAAGTGCACGCGCGTCGAACCAGAGGCGCTGTCGAACGCTCACGCAGACAAAGCGGTGCCTTTTCGGTGCTTCTTTCTGCAAACGCTGCAGACAAAACCGCGAAAGAAGCAATCATAAATCTAAAGAAGTGGCATAGTTTTGAAGGAACGTGTGCGGCCAGCACACGCGGAGTTAAAAGGTCACAAATTTGCCGCAAAGGCGAAGCAATGAACGACATAGCAACAAATTAGAAGGTCACGCGCAGAATAGCAAGCAGATCGAAACGTACTCACAAGTACAGATGAACGCAAATAAGCGCATCAGTTGTTACTTTGATGTGGCTGAAAAGCACACCCTTTTCGCAAACGGAGACTGTGCAACGATTGCAGTGACCTTTGTGCGCCCGGTAACTAAAGAAATATTAGCTCCAGGAAAAACTCAAGGCCTGCTAAGACGTACGATCCTCCCCACCGCGAGATAAGGGCGCGCGAGTGAGCGTCTACCACCCTCTTCTCCGCGGAGCAAAGTATGCATGGGAGATGAGAGCGCGTGCCACCGCGTCGTGACGATGAGGCTACGCGTGCTCATTGCGCCATCTTGCTGGTAATTCTGAAAACATGATAGTTCCCCCGAGATGCCCGTCAGCAACGGTAATTGGTAGATATAATTGGCTTCGCTTCCAGTTTGAACGTTGAAGGACGTGGTTAACGGAACGTTGAAGGAGGTGGAAGGAGGTGGTCTCAGTGGTTAACGCCTCGAATTGATGTTTCAGAGGTCCCGCGTTCGGTTCCGCGCACCACAGTTTTTTTCTCGATCACTTTTTTTGTGTTTACCTATATATAATTACGTATACATATACGGTGAGTGAAGGCAACACCGATGCTAACGCTGGCGGCAAAATTCGGCGGAAGATATCCATATAATTTCTATCGCAATAAAACGGAACTACCGTTTGCCACTACCGCCGCGAACAGAACCACGGTCGTCGCGTCACGACCATCGATAGTGACTACAAGCTCCGACGGTACATGGCTAACGCTGCGGTGATCAAGGACGGTAAAGACATAAAAAGAAGGCATGAAGCGTTTCGGTGTTCATTCCGATCTTTGTTTATGGCTACAGTGGAGCAGACTTGAGCACTTTCCAATTGGCCTCAAGCGAAACTTTGACGTGCAGTTTTGCGGCAGCCAGATGCACCATTCTTTATTGGTCCATTCACGTGTGTCCCACAAAAACGTACGAAAGTTCCAAGACTTTTTTAGACGGAAAGAAATGTTTTGTGCGTATGTCGCAGTTTACAAACCGCTTTTATTAGTTTTTTTAATACACTAAGCTTCGGGTGATAGGAGTATTTCTGATACCGCTTGTGATTGGTATAGTATCACCGAGATTCTACTATTGGTTAGACACTCCGCCTTCATTGTTCTTAACCCATGATGACAACACAACGCCAATGTTTATGCTTACGGGTCTGTTTCGGATCCCATCCATTTCCACGTTTTTTTTTGTTTTGGGTGAAAAAAACGGTAGTGAGAAAGGCGACACATATAAACGTAATACACCCCCCCCCCCGGTTGTGAAAACCTCCCCGAATTCAGAATTCCTGAACTTGGGTGGTGGTGAAAAGTTTTAGAATCTGTCCAGTACGAACGCAGTTATGATTTCTCGCACGCTGGATTCGAATTCTCTCTTTTGTCGTCTCGACAAAAGCGCTGGAAGCTAAGCAAGGAGGAATGCCACTGGGGAAGAAAATGTCACACGTGCCTCTTCACCTTGAGCACTTTTTTTAGTCTTCGAATTCGCGGATTTTTCAGTGCGATCGCGCGCGCACGCGTGGACAAGTCGCGGCCTCCCGCGGTGATCCTTGGGTGATTCCACGAGAGATCGACAAGGGTCCGAAAGTTGATGTTTTAGATTTCATTGAGTATTTTATATGTCGTGCACCTCTCACCAGGTAGCCCGAAAGTCAACTTCGTTTTATTATTAACGGCATAACTTACGAAAAAAAAATCAAACTTCACCAACACGGAGGCACCAACTTCGTCACCTGTCATTTTCGAAAATTGCAGATGCTATAAAAAGACAAATATTTTTGTTTCAAGGAAGATATTTTTTACCTGAAATGAGTGTTTAATGAAGAATGAATTCATACGGTTTCAAGTTTGCAGACTTAAAAAAATAGCTTTTAAAAATGTCTAATTTTGCGACAGTTAAAAATAAGCTACGTATTTCCCATTTTTTTTTTCTCCGAAAGTAACGCAAGCAGCGTTTTCAAACTTGACACGTATTTAAGGATGTAGGGCTCTCATTAGGTGCGTAAATTATTGCTGCCGTAGGGCAAATGTAAATTTTTATATATTGCCTCAAAATTCTCATAATGGCAAAAGTGTACTCCAGTGAAATTTGAATAAAAAAAACCCATCTTTAATTTCATTTAAAATCTCGTAAATATACAACCGAAGGCCATCAAACAGTAACATAGAAAAACATGTTGCATTTTTTGTTTTTAGCGACAATATTTGTGGTACAAATCAGAGCTTTTCGAGAATGCGCTGATAAGTTGAGAAATCTAGAAATCAGAACGGAAAAGCGGCAATAAGCTTCAAACGCGAGTAAACTTGACCGCATTTGGCGAAAAAAGGCTGTTTTACCACTGTGACAAATACTTACCCATGAAGGTGCAGTTATGCTCCTGATAACACAGCTCTAAAGGAGGAAATCTTCGACACTGTAACTCAGTTGCAAAACATCTGTCTATATTTGCAGATAAACTCAAACATGAAAATGTTCCAACGCAAGTGCTGGTTCTCGCTAGAAAATGCATATGCGCTTGAAGTACCCTCCCCGGTATTTTGGTGGTGACTGCGTGAAACAAGAGATGCGCTCAAATGGCTGCATCTTTTGCAGATCACATTTAGCAGAACGTGACGATACAAAACACGACCACGATAAGTGCCCTCAGATGTGCTTATCCAAACATGCCAAGAACGTATGCCTGGAACACGTGGCAAATATTTCCACTGGCTCTTCTTAAACTGACGGAATGTTTCTAGCTCGTCTGCATTTGCACACAACAGCTTGACATTCTTGAGCTTCGCGCTCATTTACGCCACCATTTGGGATGCTGACATAATCACAGCTGAGCTTGCCGCTCTGAGGTTGTAGAGCGTAGCCTGATGCTTTAGTAGGCCACCAACGCCGTCACAAGAGTTCTTGCCATGTCCTGTGGCCGAAGAAATCCACTTTATTGATATATGATCTTTTTGACATAACTCGAACAACTGGTACTTGCTTTTGAAGTGACTGCATGCACCATCAGAAATATAAGTAACATGCGTGTCAGGCTTAAGTTGTTCCTTCATATAGTTGGGGATTATTTGTAGAGCAAATCAGGCATGTGCAGCATCATGGCATGTGTCATCACTGATGATGGTAAAACATTGAATTGATTGCTTCCTTGTGACGACACACGTGAATATAGACACCTGTCTTTTGTGCCAGTGATACTACTGTACCTCATTCGGTAAAATGGCTGTCCAATTTTAGGCAAAATCAAAGTGAAAAATGCAAGATTCTTTTTCTTGGTTTTCTTTCGCCTGGCGTATTGCTGATTCTTGAATGTATCTTAAGTAATCATGGGTAATTCACGTCATGAACCATAGACTTAGCTCTCGCAGAAAAGCACTTGCCTGGGCTGTTTTTTTACTAGATCACCATTTTCCCATACTGCATAGGCTACCTCAATATCTTCTGGCATCCCTAAACATGTGGCTGTCAGAGCGTCCTCCTTAGCACAATAGTCACAATGGCCTAAAAACAATCACTTGTAGGGGAGCTGCAAAGACATAGTTCTTTCAAGACGTCCGCCGTGTAGGCACCATCGGTGACGTCTTGTAGGGCAGAAACACACTCCATGGCATTAGCTTAGTATATACAAAGGCACACTTCTTGGTGTGGTGCAAGAAGAACCCACTTCCGCCTCAGTGAATAAAACTTTGAGAGCCCAACAGACGTGTTCAGATTAGCTTCTCTAAAGAGACGGTAAGCCTCTCGCACAAACGGGTCATGAACCTTTTCGAAACAAGCTCCTTTTTTCCGTCAATGACAACAATTAGTACATTTTTGTTGGGACTCTGCCGAGAGCAGCTATACTAATCTTTGGAGTAGTAAGCCATAGCTGCCTGGACGTCCATTGGGTTCAGCCGTGTTCGTTTTACCGCATTTGGTGCTAACCATATCCCGTGTTTTGCGCGCCAGCGTCGGGATCTGTATATCATGTAAGCTTTCAAGTTTGGTATAAGCGCTTGGAGTTTTCGGCGCTCTATATCGCTCGGCAACAGTGTCAACAAAAGCATGCGCTCTTGATACGAAGAACACGCTTCATAGGCTTGCTTGAAGTTCTTGAACCACTGGGCACACACACTGCGTTTTAGATATGATGGTTTAAAGTGATGGTTACACACGTTACGGTGGCATTTCATGGTTACTGTAGAATTGCTGCTAAGTTGTCTTGGCCCTGTATGAACTTTGCTATTTTGCGCATGCAGCTTCTCCAGTCGCATATGGGAAAATGCTTCAGGCGTGTTTACGCACCGCTCTTGACTTCTGCCTTTTTCTTCTTCCGGCAAAAACTCATCAGCTGTTTCAGCTGAGAAGCCATTAGAAGAAGACAGCATATCCCTGAGGCGTCTGAAGCAGTTCTGGCAGACGTGGTCGTTGTTATGTGCATGGCGGGCAGCTTTCGGCAAAAGCTTCTGGAGGGCAAACAGGCCGATGTCTTCGACCTTGCGGAAGTTTCTTTGATAAGGCATTTTCTTTTTGTGCAACATGAGGTAATCTGAACAAAAAACTCTATATCGGCTGAAGTGGTCAGCCATCGCCACGCTCCTTGAGGCTCAAATTACTGGCAGTGCAACTATGCGTGAAACCAGCAGCATGAGAGTGATCTATCTGTCGTCTGTTCCTAGGTCTCTCACCTTTAATGAGAGCAGACGTAAAACAGCGTGCGCAAGTATCCACAGTGTGAATGCAAAACTGAAGTATAGTACGTTAAAATGAAATTCACAATGTTTTTGTCGATAAAATTACGGGAGGCGTAATTTTTGTCGCTACGTTGAGCCATATGATCTAAAGCATTGCCTCCGAGATGCGGCGCACAGCAATTCATTTTTAGAGCATTCTACAGATGACAACTTGCCCTAAAGCGTGTTCTTCAGTCTAATACGGCAGTCTTCGTGCCCCAAATGATAAAAATTTGTTATGAATCGTTTATTAACTCATTCAACATTCAATTCTCTTACCCAACGTCTTGAAAACACATGGCCGTCACTGCAGCTCCATCTGTGTGTCAGTGATGAAGAGGCACCACATATTAGTAGTCTCAGTGCTCTACGTATAAGAGTGAATTCAGATACTGTAGAATATCGTGTTCAAAATAGTTACTCCTATCTGCTAAGACAGCCTTTCTTCATCAAATGCGGTCACGTTTACTCGCGTTTGAAGCTCATTGCCACTTTTACGTTCTGATTTCTTGATTTCTCAACTTATCAGCGCATTCTCGAAAAGCTCTGATTTGTACCACGAATATTGTCGCTAAAAACAAAAAATGGAACATGTTTTTCTATGTTACTGTTTGATGGCCTTCGGTTGTCTATTTACGAGATTTTAAATGAAATAAAGATGTTTTTTTTATTATTCAAATTTCACTGGAGTACACTTTTGCCATTATGAGAATTTTGAGGCAATATATAAAAATTTACATTTGCCCTACGGCAGCAATAATTTACGCACCTAATGAAAGCACTACATCCTTAAAACGTGTCAAGTTTGAAAACGCTGCTTGCATTACTTTCGGAGAAAAAAATGGGAAATACGTAACTTATTTTAAACTGCCGCAAAATTAGACATTTTTAAAAGCTATTTTTTAAAGTCTGCAAACTTGAAACCGTATGAATTCATTCTTCATTAGACACTCATTTCAGGTAAAAAATATCTTCCTTGAAACAAAAATATTTGTCTTTTATAGCATCTGCAATTTTCGAAAATGACAGGTGACGGAATTGGTGCCTCCGTGTTGATGAAGTTTGATATTTTTTTTCTCGTAAGTTATGTGGTTAATCATAAAACGAAGTTGACTTTCGGGCTACCTGGTGAGAGGTGCACGAAATATTAAATACTCAATGAAATCTAAAATATCAACTTTTGAGCCGTGTCGATCTCTCGTGGAATCACCCCCCTGTAACGACAAAGCACGCTACGTTCAAATCAGCCAATGGCTGAAGGAACGGCTGTGACGAGTGATACTTGAGCTTCTTACGTCATTTGTCGAGAAGAGAGAACGCAATTTTTAGCTGACTTGAGAATTTTTTGTGAATTCCAGGCCTTGTGCTGCGCTATAGTATTTGGCTCACGTGTTCTCGGGAGCTTCTACTAGCGATCAGCAGCGTTTTCCTACCATGCTCAAAAGGTTTTGCAGGGTCCTTTTAATGTAGAAGACCTTTACCGTCGATGTGCAGCTCCCGATTACACATGCAATGCCCATAGCCATAGGACATCCCTCTCTGGCTTCAGGCCTGTGTGATGTCATACCACCTTTCGCTATATACAAACGGAAAAGGGTTCCGCCTTCCAGTCCACTCGCAGGCAATAGCGCGTAAGGGAGTGGATTACTTTTTTTGTTGTTTAAATCAGTGAAAAAGAAAATTTTGCCAAATCTGAGTCATTCTGCGAGTCGATGTCTTGCGAAGCTGTAGGCCAGTAGTGGCGACTGCCGTGCAGTTTTTTTATTGATTTGAGTCAAACATTCTTAGTTCAATCGACCAACTTCTTTGTGCATTTTTCGCATAATGAGTAACTCCCGGAAATACAGCAAAGAACTTTTTTCAGGGGGACACTGGCTGAAGGCATTGACTGTTTGAGAAAACCACTTACTTTCAGGAAAGTACCTATTTTAAAAAGCAACAGCCCGAGGTGGGGGGGGGGGTGCTCATATCTTCGATTCTGCATCGTGAGGTAGGTCTCGTTGAAACCCAGTGGGCCTTCTTCGTTTTCACCAGGAAGAGCGCAGCCCCACTTCATGACTGTCAGCAACGTGTGAATGACCACAATTTTCAGGACCACTCCAAGGCTGAAAAAATATGGTGGCCTAGACAATGACTCGAACTTGGGGCCTTAATCAGACCAACTCGATACTCCTCCTTTACTTCTTCACACCACTGCCAATTACAGCAAGAGTAATGCAGCTTGCTCAGCAAAAAGGTGCTAGCATAAAGCAACGAGGAAAGGCATAAATAATTATTGCACTATGTTGAGTGGTATATACCTTGACTATTCCTGCAGACCTTCATAAACGACCTGCCGAAGACTACCAACGTCTGTGGAGGTAAGGCTGAACAAACTCGCACAGTTTCGTTGCTCGGTATGCAAAAATTTTCAGCATCTCTAATCATTGTATACGAAAAATGGTTTTCTAGAGAAATACTGAAAATTAGCCTGAGATTCAAGCTCGATTACGTAAATCCAGCTTATAATTAAAGTTTACATTTCTCTCCACCTCTGAATAACCTAAACGCACATCATACGTGAAGGGTGTTAATGTTGTGTGCCATTTTAACCTTTGCGCGACAACCACAAACATTTAGAGCACAGAGACATCTCAAGCATAACTCCGACACAAAGAGGGTGCTTTATTGTGTCAGAGTGAGCCGAGGCTAGTTGGCGCCTCCACCTACACCTCCGTCCTTGTCGGTCTTTTGTTCCTTGGCAGGACTTTGGGCACCTCCGTCCTTGTTGGTCTTTTGTTCCTTGGCAGGACTTTTGGGCGCAGATTCCGTGAGTGGCGCCTCGAAAATGGTGCTTTGGAAGACCTTGCGTTGAGGTGACATGGTCTTTTCGGGAGAGGTGAGCTTGGAAAGTGTAGAGGGCACCGAAGGCCTCCTAGCAGATGGAGCAGCGTTGGAAGTGGCACCCATGGTGGCGGGGGTCGCTGCGGTGGTGGTGGTGGTGTTGGTGGTGGTGGCGGCGGCGGCGGCGGCGGCGGCGGCGGCAGCGGCGGCATCGCCGGCTGCAGCGGCGGCTGCAGCGGCGGCTGCAGCGGCGGCGGCAGCGGCGGCGTCGCCGACTGCAGCGGCGGTGGCGGCACCACCGGGTCCTGGTATTGGGATGGCAGTAGGTGGCAGGTGAATCTTGACAAAAGGAGTTACTTCAGCAGCGATTGGCTCAGACGGCTTCTTAAGCGGTTCATATCCACCACGGAAGGCGGCTTCTATCTCCTCTAGCGTTTTTCCTTTAGTCTCCGGAAGCGTGAGCACGACCACGAAGAAGGATATGATCATGACGATACAGAAGAACCAGTAGGTACCGTACGGCTTAAGCAGGTCGATCATGTCGTTGAACGTCTTGGTCACCACAAAGGCCATAGTCCAATTGAAACCGGTGCACATACCCGTGGCGAAGCCGCGTACACGCAGTGGTAGAAGTTCGCCCATCATGAGCCACGGAATGGGACCCATGCCGCAGGAGAAACCGATGATGAATAGTGAGAGGCAGACGAGCGGCAGCCACCCGATCGACTCAACCGCTTCGTCACCCTTGGTAGCCTTGACGTAATGGTAGCTGCCCAGAACGCCCAGGCTGAGCGCAAGCAGAGCAGATGATGTGAGGAGAAGCACGCGCCGGCCGCCCTTATCCATCACCATGGTGGCACCCAGCGTGGCGATCACCTGCACTACTCCGATGTTCACCATGCAGTGCTCGGGCGGAATGGTCGTGCCTGCTGACTGAAAGATGGACACAGCGTAAAACATAACAGCGTTGATTCCCGACAGCTGTTGCGCGAACATGAGGAAAAGGCTGATGAGGATCGGCTTGTAGATGAACGGCTGCTGGAGTTCTTTAAGGTGAAATTTTTCGGAAGGGCTCATTTTAAGATTCATCTCGATGGCCTTGCACACTGCTTCGTGGTCGGTGTGGGGACCGTAAAGAAAATGAAGAGCTTTCAGCGCGTGATCACGCTTGCCTTTCTGCAATAGCCAGCGCGGCGACTCAGCCATGAAAATCATGAGCACGGCCATTGCAGCCGGTACAGTGAGACAGAGTATGGCTAGAGAACTCCAGCTGAGGTACTTGCCAAAGAAGAACACGCCGAGAATGCCGATCGTGACGGACAACTGGATGCCTGCACCAAGCGTGCCACGCACCTGGGGCCTGCTGATCTCGGACACGTACACTGGGACGGCAAGCGATATAAGGCCCGTGAAAAATCCGGTGACAACGCGGCCGAGACAGAGCACGACCACGGTACTCGCGGTGGCAATGAGTACCCAGCCAGCTACGAAGCCAATAGAGGAGAAGATAATCGATAGCTTACGGCCCAAGCTGTCCACCAGAAAACCGGCTGCCAGCCCTCCCGTGAGTGCACCCAGCGTCATCAGCGAACCAAACCAGCTCTCCTCGCTCTCGTCGATTTCCAGGCCTCCTTCGCTGAAGTTGCTTTGGAGGCTCGGTATCGCTGGCAATGAGTACCCCAAATTGGTGCCCATGGATACCGAGCCGAGCCAGGCGGCGGCGGTCGCCACATAGAAGAGCTCGAAGCCCTTGGGCCCGTCCTCGTTCGTTTCAGCCATCGGGCGCTACAACGCTGCTCGCGCACCGTGGCCAAGCGCACGAGAAAGCATGAGCTAGATGATGATGATGATTCTCGGAAGGAGGGATGGGGCACAACCCACCACGGCATTGACAGAAGAGGGTACGGTCACTCTTTCGCCGGAATAATGAATCAATGAATCACATGCGAGAAATCACACGCGAGAAATCAAAATTTCACATGAAGCAGCTCAGGACATGTACCGCGCCACTAAAGCAAAAAGAACGATCGACAATAACGCAAAGGTATGCACAGGAAAAGCGTCAACTAAGAACTGTCAGAAGTGTTATATCCTTTTGTTTGAGCAACGCGCTGCAAGTTTCCATGGGCGTCGGGAAGATTTTGTCTTGAGGGATGCAAATCTGTGTTGCATCATAATGGGCGAGTGTGAGGGGCACAAGGGTGGCTTTAGTGTGAGGGGAAGAGTACTCGTGTATGGCTTGAGGGGGGCAAGTGCCCCTTTTGCACCCCCCTGCCAGCACCCCTGTGCAGCAGAACCCCACGCCCTTGGATATTTCTTTTTCTGTTATCGTGTTGAGTGACCCACCTTAATCTCCTGCCACACGATGGCGTCGGACCCGAATTGTTCTCGGCATCTCTCTTATTATTATTGTCAGTCTGTTTTTAGGGGCGAAGCTTCAAATAAGGGCCTAATAAGGGCCGTTGTGGCCCCGGTATAGAGCAATTGCTATATATATATATATATATATATATATATTGTCACGTCGCTCCAGGGGTGTCGACAAGGTTTATTCACGTCTGAGCAACAGGGCTCTAACCAAGCGCGTCGGTTGGGCTTGTTTGCCAGAGCGGGGGCCCACGCGCACTTCCTTCTTTTTTGTGGTGTGTGCCCTCGCCTTGGCATACGACCCACTACCAGAAGTAGGTGGCAATATATATATATATATATATATATATATATATATATATATATATCTATATATATATATATATATATATATATATATATATATATCTATATATATATATGAATGAGAAGAAGACACACGTCGAAAAACACAAAAGTTTCTTTACGTTTCGGCCGTGCGACCGGCCTTCGTCAGAATAACTCATACAATGCATATATATATATATATAGTTGAAACACATGTGAGACTAAAGGAATGTTTTACAATTCACTTCAAAGTAAACACAGGCTGTATTCAAGGTAAGAGATCGCTGTTACCGGTGGAAAATAATCTATCGAGAAGAGTATTCAGTTGATATCTACTAAAATGTGCCTAGATGTTGAGGCTTCTGAAGGAAACCTGTAATACACACATCAATAACTATATATCGCAACAAATTACTCAAATAAAATGGTATCTTGCCACCGGTAAGGTGGAGCGCGTCTTTTGAATTCACTTTCGGGGTATATACTTCACTCCAGCAACTTTCTAAATCCTCCTTGAATTACCTAAGACTACTGGAAGGCGAAATAAATTTACACTTCTATATACGCTTTATGTCCCTCAATTTGCATTGTATGGGCCAACGCTCGAGTAGAGTACGGTTACTGAACGTACAGAGATACATAGCCTGAGCTTCGCTCACTTTTAACTTCGTGGAGAGGAGTGGATATTTTTTATTTTCGTTCCGCGCCACGAGTGGGCACTGAAATGTGTCGTTTCTCCTACGGGTCTCAAGGACACTTGTCAAATTGGAAGAATATGTAGGAGCACTGCGTGATAAAAAACACGCCCAAGCTCCTCGGAGACCTGCGCACGAACCGCGTTGAATGGTGGATGTAAATAGCTCGCTGTTATACCGCTGTAACATGCATAGCACGTGGTTAACTTGCGTAAAGCAGCGTGCTGCGGAGAAGGGATCGCTGGCTCGAATGCTCGGTTGGGTACTTCGGAAATTTTTTTTTTCTGCTGAGTCATTTTGAATGTGAAGCACCTTATGGTCGAGCTCAATTCGATGTGTGTGGCCCCCGTTACTGCACATGCACAGCAGCTGGCCCGAGCGCTACCAAAACGCGCCTACACGCTAGCGCGTTACAGGCCCTGTGTAAAGGCCTGACCACACGCGCCCCTTGCGGCGCCGTGCCTTCTCTCTATGCAGATAGAAGGCGTGCGGCTACATGATGCTGCACGCCCTCTCTCTGCATAGAGAGAGGGCATGGCGCCGCGTCAGCAAAACCACGCGCTGCACCGTATGCTTGTGGTCCGGTCTTAAAGGGGCTGTTGCGACTCCGGGTCCCATGGGTCTCAGTTTGGTAGCGGGCCCCCGTCCTAGGACCCATCGTCGAACAAGTCAGATGAGGCGCTCGTAAAATTGACGACAATTTATTTAGATGGTTAGTAACTGAGAATTAGAAAGGAGGTGATCAAGTGATCAGAACTGTACATGAGAGCTGTTGAACTGTAGAACTTCAAATACACGAAAGTCTTCGGCTTATATAGCGCCTCGTTGCCAACCCTGGACACATTGTCCGCGGCTTCCGCCAATAGGGCGCTCCATGGTCTAGGTGCTCCACCCACGAAGGAGAGGAAAGACACCACACAATGCATGCGGACAATGACACCACGCAATGCTGCACAGTCCACGCGATGCCCAAATATGGTCACCAAAGCACTGCACCGACGTTTTCGCAAACGTCACCAAGATTCGCGCACGTCCGATGATTTTGGTTTCCAAGATTCTTCTGGCAGTTGGGTGAGGTTCGAAAAACCGGCTGCCACTACACGTGTCAAACTTGCCTGACTGTTTCGGTAGGACAATTTAGTGGTGAGCCAGCATATTGTCAAAATATGCCACCCCATTCAGCCGATCCTATGGGGAAAGGGGGGGAAGGAGGAGTAATCAACTAATCCCTCATCGCCGAGGCGGGCTCCGGCAAGGGCTGCAGCAGATAGTGCATTATCCTTTTCTTCACCCCCACATTCCATTCCTGGTTGTTTGCTAAAAGCTGTGGCATAGCTGCACATATCCCGGGGCTCCGCTTCTCCTCACAAGATGCAGACACAACCAGTTTGGCTTTAGCTTTCTGCCTGAACTGCAAATACCTTGCTGGTTCTGAGATTTCGAGATCCTCTGTGACCTCGAAATGGCCCAGCTGCATCCTTGTCTGCCTCGAAAGCCTTGCTCGCAGCAAACACAATGCTCTTTCTTGAGTGGAGCTCACAATGGCCTCTCTTGGGTCGTGCGTTTTCTTTGCGCGAACCAGTCCCGAACTCCTCGTTCAGGTTTTGCCGAGAGGAAATCAATCCGTCTTGACGGCACACCCTTGCTTGGAACACGTCAAAATATTTTCGTCCCGTTCACAAAGGCTGAAAAACTTCAATAATGATGACGGTCGTAACAGGGCCTTTTAACAATACTGAAGCACCTATTTTTTATTTGTGGTTTGCGTAGACCGATAGCTGGGGATACTTTTACCATTTGTCTAAGCACCGATATCAAACGATTTAGTATTTTAATCACGCAATAAAGTCACTACATCGCTGTTGACCGCATCACTACGTCGTGGCACTCGCCGGAACTTCGCGAGTGGAAATGACGCCGGAAGGTTGCCGCCATATGATTGGATAAATGTAACGTCGGAAGCAATCATGGTGTAGCATTAAATATGAGGATACTCATCTGTTTCATTTTTCTTCTCTGTGCTTTTTCATCAAACCCCGAAGAGACGCGGTCACTGCAACAACAAAAAAAGATCACCGTGACTACAAAGCACGACAGAGACGCTGGCATCAATTTCGCCACTGGATTTTTGGCTTGTGCGGGTCGGCTGTCCATGCGAAAGGCCTCTCTATCTCTTTGTTCCCTCTTCTTCCCTTTGGGAGTTTGCAAGATGTCTCTTTCCGCACGTGCGCTGTTGAAGTGGTGCAGTGCACCATTGTTGTTTGTCGGGCGATTCACCGAACAACGCGTGGGAGGCCAACAGTAGTTCATGGAAATGATTTCCATACACGGAAATCATGTTGACGAAAGTCCTATTAGTTCGTTCCGTCAAACCATTAGCCTGCGGGTTATACGGAGTAGTTTGATGGAAATGGCATGAAGCGAGACGAAGGAGGTCTTCAACTACATCGGCAACAAATTGCCACCCGCGATCACTGATGATGACACGGGGGGATTCATGGCGTAATATGACGTGCGACAGCATAAACTGTGAAACTTGAGTGGCTGTTGCCGCAGAAATCGCCGCATTTTCGGCGTAGCATGTGAGGTGGTCAGCGCCCACAATAATTCATCGGTTGCCGTTCGTTGATCACGGAAAAGGGCCTAGCAGGTCAACACCGACGACGTCAAATGGTGAACCCGGGGGTGCTATGGGATGAAGTAGTCCGGCTGGTGGAATTGTAGGACGCTTGTGGCGTTTACATTGCTCACATTTCGCAACATATGCAGTCACACTTTTATACGCATCTTCGGCCAGAAGAAGTGTTTTCGCGTGCGATAAAATGTCCTAAAAAACCCATATGGCCAGATGTTGGGTCGTCGTGCATTGCTAGAAGTACGCGTTGTCGAAACTGGTAGGCACAACTAGAAGTAGGCAAGGGCCTACGCCGGAATAATTCTTTTTGTATAGAACGTCATCCTTTACGACGAAACCACGTTGACCGTTCGTTCCGAAAATAATATAGAAGCGAGACTGTTTTCACTGCGTTGCTCTGCTCGAAAAGTTGTTAGCTCAGGAAACGGAGTATGCACTACGGCCAAATATTCATCAAAGTTGTCAGCGTCACACTCGGTTGTCAAAAGAAGAAGTCGTGAAAGGCAATCGGCGTCAGCATGACGACGACCGCTCTTGTAACATACTTGAAAGTCGTGTCCTTGCAATCGTAACGCCCAACGAGCAAGACGACCAGACGGGTCCCATAGTCCAGTGAGCCAACAGAAAGAATGGTGGTCCGTGATAACCGAGAATCGGCGTCCATAGATATAAGAGCGAAACTTGTGCACGGCGAATATGACCGCGAGACATTCCTGCTCTGTGACAGTATAGTTTCGCTCCGGTTTACTTAAACAGCGACTGGAATAGGCAACGACGTGTTCAGCAGCTCTATGGCATTGGACCAAGACGGCGCCGATACCTACACCACATGCGTCGGTATGAACTTGCGTGGCAGCAGACGGGTAATAGTGGCGAAGTACGGGCCCTGACGTAAGAACAAACTTGAGTTGCGAAAAAGACGATTCGCATTCCGCTGACCACCAAAAAGGTGCGTTCTTGTTGAGTAGGGACGTCAAAGGGTAAGCGAGGTCGGCGAACTTGGGCACAAAGCGACGGAAGTACGAGCATAGGCCCAAAAAGCTTTGCAACTCTCGTACCGACTGAGCTTGTTTGAAGCTGCTGACTGCAGCGACTTTCGGGGGGTCGGGTCGAACGCCATGCTTGTCCGCCAGGTGACCGAGAACGAGAGTCTCACGGCTGCCGAAGTGACACTTCTCAGAGTTCAGGGTCAGGTTAGCTCTCTCAAGGCAGGTGAGAACAATGTCTAGACGATGGTTGTGCTCATAGAATGTACGGCCAAAAATTATAATGTCATCCAAGTAGCAAAGACAAACTTCCCACTTTAGTCCACGTAATATAGGGTCCATGAAGCGCTCAAACATGGCTGGAGCATTGCATAGGCCAAAAGACATTACATCGAATTCAAATAGACCACCTGGGTTAATGAAGGCCGTTTTCTTTTTGTGATTTGGGTGCATGGGGATTTGCCAATAACCAGATCTGAAATCCACCGAGCCGAAGTACGATGCCGAATGTAAACAATCGATGACTTCATCAACCCTGGGAAGTGGGTAGACATCCTTTTTAGTAACAGAATTGAGCAGTCTGTAGTCCACACAGAATCGCCATGCACCATCCTTCTTTCGGACTTGAATCACAGGGGCAGCCCAAGGGCTACACGACTCTTGTATGACCCTTTTCTTTAACATCTCTTCTACCTGTTGAGCAATGACCTTGCGTTCCCCAGATGAGAAACAGTACAGTTTCTGCCGGATAAGGTGAGCGGATCCTGTGTCAATCCCGTCGTGAGTACGCGACTCGGGTACACTTCTTTGCTCTTCATTCTTCGCAGTCAAATATAGTATCGTGCTTCGCAAGGACTTCGACCAAAGCTTGACGTTTTTAAGATGATAGCGACTTGTTTACCATACTCTGAAAGTTCGCTTCTGCATACGTTGCACGAATAGTATCTACGCTCTCGTCACTTAAAAATGCTATAAAACTGTTCGCACTTTGTTCGAAAGAGGCGAGTCGCGATTCGCAGGGTAGCATGAAAGGTTCATTTGAATAGTTCCACACCCATAAGGCCAATCGCCTATCACTGATCGACGGAACACAATGTGGAACGAGCACATTTTTCTTGGCGCAATCGAGAGAAATGGGCTCCACAAGAACATCAAACGTGCCGGCGTCCAAGGTATATGCGTCCTCGCGTACGTTCTTCATCGAGTTAGACGGCAAGAAAACATCCTCAATGACGGTGATAGATCCTTGACAGTGACTGGAATCATCAGTAAATGCCGATAACATAATCTCGCCAGCACCGCCATTTACAGTAGCACCGCACTCGTGTAGAAAATCGATCCCCAAGATGATGTCATGGGTGGAGCTGGTCAGGACAGCGAATTCAGCCTCGAACACCTTGTCGCCCAAAGTGACACTAACACACACACACCAATCGGGCACAACGTCTCCCCGCTCACTGCTCGAAATGGTGCACAACTGTCCCAGCGAAACCTAGCCGCAATTTGAAGTTAAGGCTCATGACTGAAACAGCTGCTCCAGTATCTATCAAAGCCATCGTAGGAAGTCAATTGATAAGCACGGGGACTTTATTTTGCATCATAAAAACGGGTGGAGACATAGGTGGATGTAGTGAAAAATGTACGGCGACCTCACCTCCATCGGCCGCACCATCTAGTTTTCCGGAGTTCCGGAGGTGGGGAGGTGACGCGTCGACCAGGAGATGGAGAACGGAACCGGCGTGTTGCGGGGGGCGTCAAGCTTCGCTCGGAGGAAGGCTAGTCGTTGCGTAAATTTCGGTGGAAATTGCGTCCCACATGTGCATCACTGTAAGTGGTTTGCTGGAAGCCGTCCCCAAAATACGCGTCCCGCATCGAGCGCATACCACCGCGCCAGCGGTTTTGTCGAGAAGAAGCTGATGACCTCTTGTAGTAGCGCTGCTGGGGGCATCGCCTTTGACCACAGAATCAAGCCACATGTCCACGGAAACCGCAGTTATAGCACACAGGGGCCTCACGCACGTCGCCAAACCTTCCACGAGGTGCCATGTATCAATCATCGTCCCACGAAGACACCATCGTAGGTGGTTGGCGGGAGGCATTCTGGAAACCGCGGCGATTATGTAGGTTGTCGGATGGGGGCTCTGGTGCTCTTAATTGGGGCACATCATATAGCGTGGAATCAACAGCAGCACACATTGCGTCGTATGGTAGGGAGGCGTTGCTAGCATGTGCCCTCGGCGGGTTGACAGCATCATGTCGTCCAAGTTCTTCGCGTACGATTTGCCTGATCATTGAGGCAAGATCACAGGATGATGTTGGAGAGATGTCGACACTTGCAACGGTGGTGAAGTTGGCAAGTCTACCAAATTTGGGAGTGATGCACCTAGCCTACAAGGTCTCAGACGTGCGGCAGTGTTGGATTACGTCCACTACAGAAGCCAAGGTGTCCTTGCCGATGAGGAAATTGTAGACATCTTCAGCAACCCCTTTGAGTATATGCCCGACCTTGTCATCTTCTTTCAAGCGGGGGTCTACAGACTTGCACAATTTCAGAATCTCTTCAATATACGTTGTGCATATTTCACCGGTGACTTGAGCACGCTGCATCGAACTTTGCTCAGCGCGCTTCTTCTTCATTATTGGGTCCCCGAAGCAGCTCGCTATTTTTTTCTCAGAGGCTTCCCTGGTCGTTATTTTTCTTCGTGGTTTTCGAACCACACCAATGCCGCCCCTTGAAGAAACAATTTGACGTTCAACAACCGGAGGGCGCATCCCAACAATTGTACTTACTCACACGTTTGTAGTGCTTCAGCCATTCGTCGACATCTTCCCCGACCCTCCCAGAGAAGCTTCGTGGTACCATGTGTCGGGGCCACGTAGCGCCAGAAGAAGAGTGCGTGGTGTCGCCGTCAGCAACCGGATCCATAAGGAGTCGTGGTAGATCAGCCAGTCGACGGCTTCGGCGTAGTTCTTGAGGTATGGCATCCGTGATCATTCGCCTGGGATCACTCCGCTGTACCCCGCACCTTCCACCAATCCTGTTACGGTGAGATGTCTTTATTTACAAGAGATGATGAATGCGAGAGTCCAGTGATCCGGCAGATCACCGCTCGTGGTGCCAACCTCGTTCTCCTCTTCTTCCACGCGTCCCCTCAGTATCGTAGCAATATATATATATATATATATATATATATATATATATATATATATATATATATATATATATATATATATATATATATATATATATATATATATATATATATATATAGATATATATATATATATATATATATTTCTTTATCGTGAAGTAGACGCTCCGTGAGCGGTAACAACGTGGTTTATTTCGACGTTCCGGCCTAGAGTCTGGCCTTCATAAGAATTGCAACGCTACGGCCAATCAACCACCACACACACACACACACACATATATATATATATATATATATATATATATATATATATATATATATATATATATATATATATATATATATATATATATATATATATATATAGGCGCGTTGTGTGCTATATATATATAGCACACAAAGCGCCTCAAACAAATACGATTTATCGATCGCAGGAAACAGACTGCAACGACTTCTTCGTCTTTTGCCCTCGGTCAAGGACACTCGCGCTGCTTCGTTGTCCTCACCACTGGCACATAAGCGCGGCATTATTCCCCCTAAAAAACATCGTCCCGATGTTAAACGTTTGAGACGCAAGGCGAAACCAAAACTGCACAGTTAGTCACTGAAAGTAAGGCTTCATCCGAAGCACGTGGACAATTTCTGGTGAATGTCGGCGCCGCTTTGAACACTGCACGCCGTCCGGAACAACCTCGTAGTTTACGTCACTGATTCGTCGCAGAACCTTGTAGGGTCCGAAGTATCTTCGCAACAGCTTTTCGGAGAGCCCACGCTAACGAATAGGTGTCCGGACCCATACTTTGTCGTCCACGTTGTATATGACGGGTCTGTGCGGGAGGTTGTAATACTTGGCATCGTCGTCTTGCTGTTTGGTGATTCGAAACCTGGCAAGTTGTCTGGCTTCTTCTGCTAGCTTCTGCTAATTCTTCGGCGTCCGTCTCATTGCCATCATTTTCATGAGGGAGCATTGCGTCCAACGTTGTCGTAACCTCGCGTCCCTAAAGTAAAGGAGACTAAAGGGTGTCTTCCGAGTGGTCTCCTGACGAGCCGTGTTGTACGCGAACGTGACATAAGGCAAAATGATGTCCCATTTCTTGTGCTCTACATCTACGTACATGCTTATCATGTTAGCCAGGGTCTTGTTGAGGCGTTCGGTAAGCCCGTTGTTCTGTGGATGATACGCCGTTGTCTTCCTGTGAGCTGTACCACTTAGTCGGAAAATGGTGTCCAAAAGCTCGGCCATGAACGCAGTACCTCTGTCGGTGATGCCTATTGCGGGAGCACCGTGTCTTAAGACGATGGCTTCGATGAAAAATTTCGCTGCTTCAGCTGTCATTGCCCGTCGCAGAGCGCGTGTCTCCGCGTATCGTGTCAGGTAATCCGTGGCGACAATTATCCACCTGTTTCCAGTGGCAGACTTTGGGAAGGGGCCCAGAAAATCTATGCCAATTTGTGCAAATGGTGTCGCCGGCACTCGGACAGGCTGCAGCAGGCCAGCTGGTTTGATGGATGGTGGCTTGCGGCGCTGGCAATCTAGACATGCCTGCACGTAAGTTTTGACAACTTCGGCAAGTCTTGGCCAGTAAGAGTTCTGCCTTATCCTTGCCAATGTTCTTGCGTAACCTAAGTGACCAGTGGTACGTTCGTCGTGACAGGCTTGCAGTACCTCACGGCGAAGCGAAGAAGGAACGACGAGCAAGTAGCTGCTGCCGGTGGGTGAAAAGTTCCTCTTATAAAGAACGCCATTTTGCAAGCAGTACGACGGCAGCCCTCTCGCAAATAACTTCGGAACGCTATTTGTTCGCCCTTGTAGGTAATCTATAAGCGGTAGCATCTCAGCATCGCCACGCTGCTGTTGAGAAAAGGCGACAGTGTCCACAATTCCGAGAAAGGCCGTGTCGGCTTTGTCCGGGGATGCCGTCTCAACAGGAGACCGGGAAAGACAGCCAGCATCGGTGTGTCATTTTCCCGAATTCTAGGCAACAGTGAAGTCAAATTCTTGGAGCCGAAGATTTCATCGTGCAAGGCGGCCAGACGGATCTTTCAAGTTGACTAACCAACAGAGAGAGTGGTGATCGCTGATAACGGTGAATGGGCGGCCGTACAAATAAAGACGAAACTTCAAGACTGCCCATACCCAAGACATTCTTTTTCTGTCGTAGTGTAATTAGCTTCAGCTCGGGACAGCGTCCTGCTGGCGTAGGCGATCACGTTTTCGTTGTTGTCCTTCGACTGTACGAGCACTGCTCCAAGACCCACATTACTAGCGTCTGTATGAAGTATTGTTGGCGCGTCCTCATGGAAGTGGGCCAGCACGGGGGGTGTTTGCATGCGCTGACGAAGCTTGTGAAATCCCTGCTGTTGGTCTTCGCCCCATCTGAAGGGGGTATCTTCCCGAGTAAGCTGTGTCAATGGCCATGCGATGTGCGAAAAATTAGCAATAAACCGCCGGTAATAGGCACAGAGTCCTAAAAAACGTCGCACTGATTTCTTGTCTGATGGCGTCGGGAAGTTTGCCACGGCGGCAGTTTTTTCCGGGTCGGGTCGAATCCCTTGGCTGCTCACGACGTGATCGAGGAATTGAAGTTCATGGAAGCCGAAGTGGCACTTTTCTGGTTTTAGAGTAAGACCAGCCAAGCGTACTGCTTCAAAAAGTGCTTCAAGCCTTCGTAATGGTTCCTCGAAAGTCGCCGAAAAGACAATCACGTCGTCAAGGTACACCAAGCAGGTTTGCCACTTAGGTACCGACAGAACCGTGTCCATGAGACGCTGGAATGTTGCTGGCACCGAACACAAACCGAAAGGAAGTGCCTGAAATTGATAAAGTCTTTCGGGCGTAACAAAGGCGGTCTTCTCCCGATCTCTTTCATCCACTTCAATTTGCCAGTAGCCGCTTTTTAAGTCCATGAAAGAAAAATAGCGTGCGTTTCGTAGTCTATCCAACGAATCATCAATACGCGGCAGAGGGTAGACGTCCTTCTTTGTGATCTGATTAAGCTTACGGTAGTCGACGCAGAAACGCAAGCTACCGTCCTTCTTTTCGACAAGTACTACAGGTGATGCCCAAGGACTGTTAGATGGCCGAATAACACCATCTTCTAGCATCGTTTTCACCTGTTTTTGAATTGCCTCACGCTCCTTTGGGGCGACTCGATAAGGATTTTGCCGGATGGGTCTGGCGTCGGAATCCGTATTGATGCGGTGTTTCGTCAGTGCCGTTTGACCAACTCTTGATGTTGATGAGAAGCAGCCGTGGAACTTGTTGATCAGCGTGAAAAGGCGGTCTCTCTGAATGGGAGATAACATTGGACCAACGTCGACAGGTGTCGGTGTAGTGATAGTAGACGCTGCTGCTTCCTCCACTAAATGACAATCTTCTGTTTGCGAGAGTTCGTCAAAATAGGCAATAGCCGTGCCTTTAACTATGTGCCGGCGTTCTCTGGTGAAATTTGTCAATAGTAGTTCAGCGCATCCGTCAATATGTGGGAGCGGCGGCACTACAGCAGCAATGTCGCTGAAACATGCGTGGCTTATCTTGCAGATGGTGCCGCTCGTGCACAGTGCTCCAACCTCGACCGACAAAGTCCCGGCCCTGCCCAGATTATCCCCGACAGCATCCCGTAACGTCATCGGGGCCAACCTATGGAACTGGAAGACTTCGGTGACGTCACCACGCGAAGAAGACATAAAACCTCGTCCGCTTCAGCGGCACCTCAGTGGGAGCGCCGGCACTACAGCAGCAATGTCGCTGAAACATGCGTGGCTTATCTTGCAGGTTGGTTATTATGCTCCTGCATCTTACTATATCGTTCCTGCAATCTTTTTTTGATTGTGCTGCCGCTCCCAGCGAATTGTTTTGACATTTTGTTCAAGTTGTGGTCAGAATTGGTGCTAATTCTTTCCGGGGACATTGAACTCAATCCCGGACCAACTGTTGAGGAAATGCTAGAGACAATCTTAAAGACGCAAACTCAAATACAAGCTAGGCTAACTCAGATAGAAGAAAAATTGGAGCCTTTGTCTGAATATGCTGCTAAGATAAATAACCTTGACATTGCTGTTGAAAGCCTCCAGCGCACGATTGAACAACAGCAAGAAAGGTTAAACGAATTGGAAGACAGGGCTAGAAGAAATAATCTTCTTGTTTTTGGTGTCCCTGAGACGGATAAGGAAACACGACAGGACATTGAAGGGAAAGTATTAAAAAAAACATATTCTCAACGCGCCTTGGTGTTACAGTGTCCTCAGTAGAAAGAATTCACCGCATTGGTCAGAAGAAAAGCAAACAGGACAGACCAGTAATTGTAAGATTTTATAACTACAATGAAAAGATGGCCATATTTAGGAGCTGCAAAAAATTGAGAGGTACTAATATCGGAGTCTCTGACGACTACTCAAAAGAAACATTAGAAAAAAGGAAGTCCCTTTGGCGCTCTGCTCTTGATGATAGGCGCAATGGTGCGAAGGTGAGGCTTGTTCGAGATAAGCTTTACATCGACTACGCTGCTTATACGTGGGATTCCCGTTCCAATACACGCGTGAAAGTTAAGAACGCTCAAAGCGAAGCACGCCGCCCGGTCTGACAAAAAAAGCAGTGCGACATAAAGCTGATAAACGTGAACGCACGAAGCATTTTGAACAAAACAGAAGAACTAGAATCGTTGACACTAATTTATGACCCTGACTTCGTGGCTGTAACAGAAACTTGGCTAACAGAGGATATTGCAGATACGGATGTTTTTCCCATTTCATTTCATGTACTGCGTAATGACAGACTAACCCGAGGCGGAGGCGTTGCTTTACTGATTAAGAAAACTCTTCGGTACGAATTATTGTCGCCTATTAAAGACTGTGAGAACGTGTGGTGCAAATTATTTATGGGAGATATCACGTTACTTATAGGGGTTCTCTATAGGCCCCCCGGAACTTCAGTTGATATTTTTGAGAAATTAGATGACTACTTGCTAACGATGACAAATAAACGAAGAAGAGTAATAATCACAGGCGATTTTAATTTAACAGGTGTTGACTGGAATGCACGAGTTGCTGGGCACTTAACAGGCCTCTTGCAGAAAATCTGCTTGACATCATGATCAAGTACGATTTGGTTCAGGTAGTTGACAAGCCCACTCGAGTTCAAGGACAAAGCGAGACAATGTTGGACTTACTATTTTTGTCACAGGACGTGTTTGATTATGAAATAAGTATCGAGGATGGAATCTCGGATTATAAGGTGGTTGCAGCAATTCTTAAACCAAATAAAAAATTAGAAAAAATAACCAGAGTAAAGGTGTACAATTTTCAGGCCGTAGATGATACCTCAATTCTTGATTACTTAGAAATGGCTTTTGACGCTATCCCGCCTACAGATGATGTAAATGAGCTCTGGAAATACTTTAAGAAGGTAGTAAACGACTGTTTGTCACGTTTTGTTCCCCAGAGAGAAAAAAGAGCTGCAAAAGCTAACCCATGGATTACCAGAAGTATCATTCACCTAAAACGGCGACTATGTCGCGCCCGTCAGAAAATACCAAGAAACTCGTCTGTTATTGCTCACATTAGTGCTCAGGTACGAAGAGAAGTCAAGCAATCTAAAAGTAATTTTCTAACTAATATATTGTCTGAATACATATCCAACTCTCCACAGAAATTTTGGCGGTACCTGTCTAGTTCGCAGTCTGAAATAACTGGGCTTTCTATAGACGGGACCTCCTATAGCGAACCAATTGAGATTGCCGAAGCATTCAATCAGTACTTGAGTACTGTTTTTTCTCCAAGTATTGTGCATTCAAAAAAAGGCTGTACGTTCGATTATACTAGTTCCAATCTTCTTACCGTATCTAAAGATGGCGTAATGGCATTACTGCTTGAAATGGATCATAAAAAATCACCTGGTCCGGATATGATTCCCAACGAATTTTTGAGGCGCTACTCTGATTGGGTTTCTAGTTTCTTAGTTAAAATTTTTAATTTATCTTTGTGTACTGCCGCTGTTCCGATTGATTGGTTATTAGCAAGAGTTGCGCCCATTTTCAAAGCTGGTGACCGCCTTAATGTTTGTAATTATCGTTCAATTTCTATCACATGCACGGCGTGCAAAGTAATAGAACATATATATTCAAAATATATATTTTAATATATAGAAAACAATAATCTGTTTTATAATAAGCAACACGGTTTTAGAAAAGGCCTTTCAACCGTCACTCAGCTTTTTGAATCTGCTTTCGCTACAGCGATAAACTCAAAAGAACAAGTCGATGTCATAGCAATTGATTTCTTTAAGGCCTTTGATAGAGTATGTCACCAGAAACTTATTCAAAAAATGTTAATACTTGGTATTGATTCCGCAATTGTAAGATGGGTTGAAGCGTACTTGCGCAATAGGTTGCAGTTTGTTGAAATAAGTGGCGCACGTTCTTCTCTTTTACGCGTATCCTCTGGTGTGCCACAAGGCTCCGTGTTGGGACCTCTACTCTTTTTAATTTATGTGAATGATATTGCAACGGTTGTGCCTCCTTTTGTTGATGTAAGGTTATATGCAGATGATTGTCTCTTGTTTTGTCGTGTGAAAAGTGTTTCTGATCAAATGCTCCTCAATGATGCTCTTCAATGTATTAACAACTGGTGTGAAAAATGCCACATGAAAATTAATTTTGATAAAACTGTTTGCATGACGATTTCAAATAAAAAATCCGTCCTTAACTCTAAATACACAATAAACAATAGATAAATTAAGAGTTCTAATGAGTTTAAATACTTAGGTGTTACTATATCCAGCAGTTTAAAGTGGGACAATCATATTGACAACATTACAGGACTGGCGAAGCGAAAGCTGGGTTTTCTGAGAAGAAAACTCCGTGATGCAACGCCCTCTAATAAATTGTTGGCGTATAAGACTATTGTTAGACCAACGCTGGAGTACGCAGCTATCATCTGGGATCCGCATACTAAAACTGAAATTAACAAACTTGAACGAGTACAAAGATTGGCCGCGAGGTTTATTTATTCAAATTACATGAGAACACAGTCTGTATCACTTTTGCTTGCTAGGGCTGACCTTCAATCGTTAGCTACACGTAGAAAAATAGCTCGCTTAAAATTTATTTATGACCTGTATCATAAGAACTACAAGCTTGATCCCAGTGTATACCTGTGCCCCCCAGGACGAGTGTCGGCTCGTACCAATCACTCATTTTCTGTCCAGGCATATGTACCGCGGGTGGATGTATTTAAGTTTTCGTTTCTGGTGCGATCTATTGTTGACTGGAATGCGCTTCCTCCCGAGGTACTTACAAGATGTAGATCCTCACAGGATTTTCAACGACGGCTGGACTTGTTTTTTGCCTAACATTGTGTATTGTTCACTTGTTCACCTCCCACCCCTGCTACAGCCCGCAAGGGCTGGCAGTATTGTAAATAAATAATAACAGTGATGACAGCCCTCGCAACAGAAATACCGCTAGTGAATGCGAGCTCCTTGATGTGTTCAGTGATGCCAGTACCGTTTTGTAACTTGTCACAGTGCACGGATACGAGAGAACAACTTTGTGTTGGCAGTATGACGTCGTCATCGGCAATACGGAAGCGAGGTGGCTGGTGTTCCTCATCTGTAGCAGTCTCCGAGCTTACAGTGAACGTTACGCTTCTGTCACGGATGTCAATCACAGCCCCGTATTCGCGCAAGAAATCCATTCCGAATATGAGCTGTTTACAGCACTCGTGAAGAATGACGAGGGTGGCGACAAAGGTGGAACCAGCGATGAAGAGTCGGACCGTGCACTTTCCAACCGGTGTCATCAACTGACCTCCTGCAGTTCTTATGTTGGGTCCCTGCCATGACATCTTCACCTTCCTTAGTGTGTCGGCTAGCTGCAGGCTTATTATAGAAAAGTGGGAGCCGGTGTCCACAAGAGCCGTCACTTGGTGGCCGTCAATGTGAATGACGAGCTCAGCGCTGATAACGTCGGTTACGTCGGCAGTTGTTCCATTCGTCGGATTAGTCGTTGTTGTCGTCGTCTTCGGCATCGGTGGCTTCGAGCTGTTATATGTCTGCAATGGGGGCTGTTCGGAAGTTCGATTAATGGCAACCCAACCCCCCGACGTCGCTGCGTCTAGTTTCCCCGTCGCGGGCTAGCGGACCTGCCCCTGGTGACGTCGGCAAAATTGTGACAATTAGGTGAAGTGCCCCGCGCAGGAGATGGAGAACATGACCCGGGCCTCATTGGATTCTGCGGCGGTGTGTTCATAGGAGTGTCATTGTTCGTGCGTCGGTCGTCGTACGTAGCGAAATCATGGTAGCGAGGAAATATCGAGTACTGAGCGTCGCGATAACGGCAAACTCTGTAAACGTGCCCGGCTTCGCCACAATGAAAGCATACCGGTCGACGGTCAGTGGTACGCCACAAATCGGTTTTACGACGCTAGTAGGTAAATTGGGACTCACTATTGAACCACGTTGTGGGCTTTACATTTTGGCTAAATGGCATTCGTCTTGTCGGCGAGATTGGTGCGGTTGGGAAAGTCGTCGGCGGTGACAGCGGCTATGTTTGCAGGGTTGGTGGTGGTCCAGTCATTGGAGTCTGCTGTGCTGAAGGCGCTACGACGGGGCGTCGGACTGCATCAGCATTAGTAAAATGTCGTCGCACACCATTATAGCCGGATGAAGAGAGAGCCTGATGGACCTCAACCCGGACAACATCAGCGACAAAAGACAATGCCGGTGTCGGTTCAGTTGCTGGAATTAAACCAAGCGGACGAAGCTCCTCCCTCAAAATCTCCCGGATTACTTCCCGCAGAGGCATGTCGTTGTCGCAGAGGCTCGCCGCAGTCGTAACAGGGCTACTCGCTCGAACGTTGACCGGGTTCTGCTGGCGGTACCGTTGCTGTAGGGCCCATTCAATAGCTGTGGCTTCTTTTGTGAACTCAGCTACTGTTGTTGGCGGATTTCTCACAAGCCCAGCAAACAGTTGCTCCTTCACGCCTCGCATTAGATACCGCAGCTTCCTGTTTTCCGGCATCTCGGGATCCGCCCTGCCGAAAAGACGGGTCATGTCCTCGGCGAACATAGCGACGCTCTCATTTGGTTTTTGAATTCAAGCTTCTAAGAGACGTTGCGCATTCTCCTTTCTGTCAAAACTACTAAAGGTGTCGATCAGCTGGTTGCGGAAGTCGTCCCACGTAGCCATGCTTCTTTCCCCGTTGATGTACCACGTCTGGGCGTTGTCTTTCAGGTAGAAGTACACATTCGCGAGCTTGTCTTCTGGGGTGGCCCACTGGTTGTACTTCGCGCAGCGTTCGAACTGGTCCAGCCAGTCTTGTGCATCTTCATAGGTCTCACCATGAAAGCTGTCAGGAATCATGAGATTCTGAAGTGTCATGTGCGATGTAGCGGCAGTGGCCATGGTGGTTTATTTCACACTCCCCCGTTTATTTCACATAGATACGGGGATGGCCATTTGTAATGTAAAGGTGAAGAAAGAAGAGTGGGTGAAAAGATAACTTGCCGTGGGCAGGATCCGCAACTGCGACCTTCGAATAACGCGTTTGATGCTCTACCACTGAGCTACCACGACTGTTATCGCCCCAGCCACTTTATTGGGTATCTATGTGAATTTAAACGTGGGAGTGCCAGTCAGTGCCACCAGTAGCCATGGCGGTGAGTGTGGCACACTCTTTATAAGCCTGTTTGGCGTCACGTAGCACGTGAACTTAATACGAGTTGGCAGCTGACCAATAGTCCCCCGTATACAACCTAAAGGCACCAAGTCTGCCATTGCGAGACCCTCGTTAATGAATAAGGGAAACAAGTGTATACACAAGGGCTTGTTTGTTCGTGTTCAGACACAATATTTATGAGATATAACAGACAATAATGCCAAGGAAAGTATAGGAGAAGTTACTAGGCCAATTGTAATGTAAAGGTGAAGAAACAAAAGTGGGCGAAAAGATAACTTGCCATGAGCAGAATTCGGCAAATTCTACCATATGGTTATCAGAGATGCCGCAGTGGAGGGCTCCAGAAATTTCAACCACCCCCTGGTTCTTCACATGCCCCCCCCGACCGAACACAAGGGCCTGCAGCATTTTCGCCTCCATCGAAAAATGCAGCCGCTCCAGCGGGGATTGTATCCCGTGACCTGCCGATGAGCAGCTGAGTACCTTTGCCTCTAGACCACCAAAGCTGGGCAATCTCAACTGAAGAAGGTACGAGCCTGTCAATTCACCATGCAGAGGTATGTGTTCTGAAGTGTTGAGGAATCACCCAATTAACATTTTACAGGCGTGACTGGATGACAAGCTCACAATGTAGATAGCACACCCGAGTCTCAATGCCCGAACCATGGCCGAGCTGTAATGCTGGGGAAACCCAGCATGCTGCCCTATTGTTGACTCGCTGGTCAGGGGATCAAATCCCGGCCGTGGTGGTTGCATTTTTGATGGAGGCGAAAATGCTTGGGGTCTCTGTACTTAGATTCGGTGGTCGTTAAAGACTCCCGGATATAGTCGAAATTGCCGACGCCCTTCAATACCCCGTCTCTCATAATCATCTTGTGGTTTCGGGACATACCCAATTAATAATAATTATCACTATGTTATGTCCCAGGTTGGCCGTGTGCCGTATAGATAGATGATGTCGTAGATACGTCTTTTCTCATTGCCATCTTCTGCTTCAGTTCCATTTTTCCGGCTTGGGACGCAATAAATGATTGGCGAGAAAGCGATACCAGGAGAAAGATAGTGAGAAATATAGATAAAGAAGAGATCAATTCTGAAAAAAAGGTGCACACGGCAGAAGGCACAGCCACGTGAGGTAAGTGAAAGTTCAAGGTGCCCTTTCACCTGTTTAAGGGCCATATATAGCTTAGCCAAGGCCGGACTGGCGGGGCGCCCACCAGCTCGGCAGGGCCCAGCCATGCGCCACTTGGTGCAAGCTGTGATCATTTTTAAAGCGTATTTTCTAAGTTTACCACAATGAATTTGGTAACTATATACCTACATAAAGTGCTCATATTTGATCATAGTTGTATATTGAATATGAGAGCACTTCCTATTTATGCCATTGCCGTATAATATCCTGGCTCATGTCGTCTCATTAGACACGTGGTGGCTGCGACCAGGCCAAGCGAAAGAGTGTCAGTTCTCTTCTCCTATTCAACCTTCACCTGCTCAGCTTCTTCACCACCAACGTTTATAAACGTTGCTCACCAGGCGTGGAAGGGAAGGGTGAGAGGAACGAAGAGCCGATAATAAAAATGGTTGGAGGGTTGGAAGTCATGTCATCTGGTTTTTCTTTTTTTACCGTGCGCACAAGCGTCCCAACAGACATTCCACACGAAGCCCCACATACATCATCGCAGCTAGGATGCAGCCGCAATATATGCATCAAACGCTAACGCTTTCCACAGTAGAGAACGGTGGTGAGGTCCACGAATCCACCAACTTTGACCACTGGATTCGTGGACCTCACCACAATTCTCTACTGAACTTTATACATGAAACAAACCTGTATGTGTATTTTTTGATAAAAAGTATTATGCCTAGGGGCTGAGACTTTCGAAATAAAAAAAATACAAGAGCGGCAGAGCGTACAGCGAGCGAGTTCTGCAAGCAAAACTAGGGCACGCGATGCACATTCAGAGACAAACCTCAGATAGCAAAGTAACAAGACAGAAGAGTCGTGTAGTACTGGAAGTGTCCAACTGCACGTGCGCGTGCGCATGGATGGGCCTTGACTAAAAAGCAAACAAGATTCCAGTACGAGGCGCTTGACACCCTAAAGTCAAAGAAGCCTTGATTAGAAGTTCGCCCCTCGCAAGATCGAATAGATGAGGCGTAAACTTGCAAAGGCTTACGGCACGCACGCGGTCTTGCACTGGCTTCCGGTTCAACGGCTCTCCGTTCAACCCTAACGCGGATGAAACAAATTTCTAGCGCACGTTAGCATGGCCACAAAAAGGAAGCATGTGCTGTCATTGCAGAATAATATTTCCATTTCAAGTGGCAAACAATGGACCGTACGTGCTATCACAATTCTGTGTTTCTTTGTACTAATAAGTGACATGCCGTTCGTTTCCACGTCTTTCAACTAATTTTACTCTTCCATATTAACGCAGGTCACCCACAAACGTGCTTATTCTTACGTGCTTCCTTCTCTGGGGGCACTCAGCAGTTTTTGCATTCGTTGTTGCACCGCAGCTTGTATCAATGTTCACCGTGTGCAAGGGGGGGGGGGTTCTAATAATTATATGTTACTAAAACTACGCGTTGAGCAGGGACAGCCTGGCAAAATGTTCAATCGTTCGTTCGCGAATGATCTCGACTAGAATGTAGCGCTGACAAACCTCTGAAAACGAAATATGTCGGTGGTAACCTCTTGTTTAGCCAAGTCGAGCTCGTTTGGCGTTTATGTATTGCAGTCGCGTTGCTGAACAGGCTAGCTGAGACGTCGTTCACCTCATAGTCACGCACCATATTTGTAATGCGTAGTTACCCGTTATTCTCGCATTTGCACCACATCAGGTATGAATAAGCTGACTACTATAAAAGAACTGTTCCGAGGAACACCTGAGGAAGCTTGAGCCGGCCGCGAGTTTACTTATTGATCCCAGAAATGCGGAGAAAATTGGACTTACCTACACATGCCCTAAAACAACCGAGTCTATTCATACTGGACCAAAACCACAGCAACCACGTGCACATTTACACGGATGGCTATACTATACGTCATCCAGTTCAGGTGGAGCAGTGGTTATACAATCACAAGGGGTAACTCAGTGTTTTAAGACTTCAAACGCAACGAAGTCCATGACAGCAGAACTCGAGGCTCTGCGTTTGTACTGGAACTCATCAACTCTGAAGAAAATACAAGTAAATGGGCCATGTTTTATGACTAAAACCAGCGTTACAGTGCCTGCGCTCAGTTATCTGACGCGGATGCTGCGACCATGCAGTTGAGCTATACCAAACCGTGAAACTTGGCCACCTCTTAATAAAAAAAAAGGCCACGACATCCTCTTTCAATGGTTACCTGGGCACTGAGGTATAAGCGGAAATGATTCTGCAGATCACGCTGCTCGCATGTCACATGAAGAAGCAAACAGCGTTCTAATTCCGCTTTTAAGAGCGGACGCAGCGAGGCAGATTCGTAACTGGCCCGCAGTCTCACACTGACTGAGTGGAACTCGCCAAGCATACGACTATATTGACTGACGAACTTGACAATTCACTACAGCTTCGGCCTCCACCCGGCCTACATAGACGTGAAGCTTTGCTTCTCTATCGCCTTTGGCTCGGAGTTGCTTTCACGAAAGCTTATACCAAGTTAATCGAAATGACTGGCAAGGAGGCATGCGATGTTCGTGGTTCAGATTGAAATACCGAACACCTGCTGTGCCACTGTCCTCGATTTTCCTCAGACAGACAAGTACTTGCCAACGCAATGCGGCGACTGGATGACCGGCCTCTTTCTGTGCAGGCGCAGCGTCCACATCCCCCGACAGCCCAAAACGCAGTGAAAGCCCTCTTGTGTTTCTTGAGAAATACGGAAATACGGGTATGTGTGAACGCCTCGTACTTGCGGTGGACGTCTACACGCTGCAATGAAATTACTGTCAGTCTCTCCTTTTTTTTCTGTTTCTTCTCTTCCTTCCTTCATATCTTTCTTGTCCCCTTCCTTTATCCCCCAGTGTAGGGTAGCCAACCGGATGTTCTTTTGGTTAACCTCCCTGCATTCTACCTGTTGTTGCTTCCTACCTACCTATCAGCAACACATTGTATCCCTGTAATAGTGGGGCGCTTTTTATGGTCTACTAAGCGTTACTGACACATCACTTTCTCCCACTGTTGCGAGGTCGCCGCCGTCAGAACCGCTTACCAATTGCGTACACATCGCTGCAGTTGATGTCATTGAGAAATCCTGTGCACGTGGATTCCGCGGTGTCACCGCTGCCCTGATGTTGTGCGGTTATTGGCTGCTGTGTCACGCTATGTTCGGTAACATCACCGTATACATAGCAGGCTGCACGTTTTTCGGCGACCATGCGTTTCAGTGTAAACGCCATATGCTTGTTGTAGCTGCGTAGATAGTGAATGTGGTTGCACTGATGAGAAACTATACACCCAAATGCTTTTTGTGCTTTCGTTTTGACGGCTCAGTTCCTCTTTCGTCATTCCAAAATGTCGATGGCAGGTAGTCAACCTGCCGTGGATCTTGGATGGGAGCGCCTGTACGTAAATACCGAATGCGTGAGACGAACAAAATCATTCGTGCAGTACAAATATCACCCGCTATAGGCACAACATCTATGCCACTCACCGTGGCTCTCCTTATTACCACGAAATACACTTCAGCCCCACCGCGGTGGTATATAGTGGCTATCGGCTGCTGACCTGCAGGTCGCAGAATTTTCAATGGAGTCGAAAATGCTGTAGGCCTGTGTGCTCAGATTCGGGTGGATGGTAAACATCCTCAAGTGGTCGAAATATCCAGAGTCCTCTACTACAGCGTCTCTCATAATCATATATATGGTGGTTGTGAGACGTTAAACCCCACATATCAATCAATCAAACCCACTTCAGTTTTATATTATCCTTCAAAGAAAATCTTAACATCTTTTTCTGTTTGGTGCTCTAAATCCGCCGCAGTGGTCTAGTGGAAGGTCCTCGGTTGCTCACCCGCAGATCACGGTATAGAATCCCGGCGGCGGTGGACGCCTTTTTTGGTGGAGTCGAAAATGCTGTAGGCCCATATGCTCAGATTTGGGTGCACGTTAAAGAACCTCAAGTGGTCGGAATTTCCGGAACCCGTCACTAGGAGGTCTTTCATAATCATATGATGGTTTTGAACGTTAAAACCCGCATATTACATTTTTAGTGCTCGATCTCGAGCAATCGACAGCTGCACAACCAACCGTTATTGCGCGAGCGATTAGATTGCCACACAATTGAAAGAAAAGTCTTGTCTACAGCTCCAAAAATGCGGCCAGCGAAACAGCGCGCCTACGGATATCTTGCACCGGAAGCCGATGCATACGGCCGGCGCCTCCCATTAGCCTCTGTGGGTTTACGCCTCACCTATTTAGCAAAGCACTGCTTGAACCTGTTTCACAGTTATGAAGTATTGCTGACGATTATCACATATACACAGTGACCACCTCTGCCGATGCACGGCACTACATCAATTTTCATGGGTATAACCTGACCAACATGTCATCACCAAGACCCGCGACTCATCTAGCATATACATGAGCAGAAGCTGTAACGCTACTATAAGTATAAAATAGCGAGGACAGTACAGAACTGAAGTGCACGAAGCTGACAGCGAGGAAGAGCTCTTTAGCGAGGCCCTGGACATCACGTCCGTTCGATTCACCTGCGCCGATAGGAACCGGCTCACGGCTGTGCACGCGAAGTTCTGAAATTCTGCAGGGCGAGTTCAGCGGGGCAGGCACAGCGCGACACCCGAAACCAATGACGATGTGCCGACAAAGTGCAGGCCTTATTTCTGTTCGCTTATTTCACACCGTTGAACTAACACTGACTGATGACAAACTACACATGCGGGCAGTTTATGAGGTACAAACATCTTGGCAAAACACACGACGTTAGTATAGAGCGGGGCCTACGCCTAAGTGCTCCTCGTCTTCTCAGCTGCAAGTGCGGCTGCACCAGGCCGTCATCATCACCGTATACATAGGGGGTGCAGAAAAATCATGAACCAGCGCTGCACCTTTCAAAACGAATAGCAAGGCTCAGAGGTATAATGAATGATGCACTGCTGAAACGAATGGCATGTTGCAGCACGTCGTGAAGTGGTTCATGTGGTGCAGGCGAATACAACTGACAGAATCATCTTCGACATCCGTGCTGTCGACAACGAACGACGCACTGTTGCTAAGAAATAGTTCCTTTCCTGCTTTGAGGCGATTTCGTGGTTGTGCACTTTGCACACGGCGCTCGCTGGGTCTCTGAAGCAACACTCACCAAGGGAGGCAGGACCACAAAGGTTTTGTCCCTCCCTCCTGTGTCCGCGGATACAGAATCTTTTAGAGAAAGTACGCGCTTTTTAACGCCATAGCGTTAAAGAGCTCGTTTTCCAGAAATTACGGCGTCGGCGTCGGTGTCGTTAGTTATGAGCGAAAAATCATCATCTTATCCGTGACAGACAGACAGACAGACAGACAGACAGACAGACAGACAGACAGACAGAACAGAGAGCTTTATTGGGTACTGAGAAACGCTGCTGCTTCAGAGCAACGTCGCGGGCCGCTCCCACGTAGGAACGGGGAGGCCCAGCCTAACCGCCGCATCGCGGGCTCTCTGGACAGCCAGTAGTTGTGGTAGCAACTCTGAACTGCGTAAGGCTGAGTCCCAATCTTCTGTGAGTCGACTTGGGCCCCGTAACGAGGGGCACTGCCAGAGCATATGTGCTAAGTCACCAACCTCACCACAATCAGGACAAGTAGAGTCAAAAGCCTCTGAGGAGACTATGTGAGGAAGAAAAGGCTTGGATAGGACCTGGTCTGGAGCATTCTTAACTTGATGGCCCGAGGTATAGACAGCTTTTTGTGTGGAGGAGCAAATGACCGCTACAAAAACACTACCAGTTGAGTATTGTGGTCATCTTATTCGTGAGGGAAAAATGAAGAAATATGCAAATGAAATAAATAACGACAATTCCCTGTTCTAAGTGAGGATCGGACCCAGGCCTTTTCTGTAACAAGTAGGTAAGCCACGCGTCTGCTTGGAAATACAGTGAAAAGAACTTCCGCTGCTTGGAAATGTGAAGAAAACCACTTGCATGTGGTTTTCTTCACGCGTCCTGTATAGGCTACAATGCATGTAATACCACAGTAATATTCGTCTGGTACAAGCGTGCATTGCCAGCGGGCTCAGAACATGTGATTATAAGTACATCTTGGTTGTTTAAAGCCGACCACTCAATACAACTGACACACTCGTTATATTCTCTTAAGGCCACGCAGTGGGTGCATAGCAAGATCGAAAACATTGCACGCACGCAATTGCTCGGGGTTCGCAGCATGATACCTATTACTCAGAATGCAGTCATGTGCGAAAGCTTCACTGACGTACGTCACTTTCACCCTCATCAATTACATTAAAATAGTCCACAATTTGAGCTTCTCAAAAAAGACAACAAAAAGTATGCCACTAAGTGTTTGAAGCTGAATGTATGACAATGTCTAAAAGCAACAACAGCAGCGCCTTTTGCGAAATGATCCCAATGACATGAGAGCGTCTGACTAAAATTATTCGCTATAGTAGTCAACCTAACTGCAATAAAGAAAAAAATACTTTCCGTGAATCTAGAGCCGTAATAAAATACTGCTTGTCAACTTCTGTTTAATTTTGAGAAAAACTAAATTCCTGGCGTTATTATAGGGAATGGCGCGAGGGGTTCGAAAATTAGTTTTTGGTTTCTTAGGCTGGATAAGTGGGGCCATTTAGCGGGGCCCGTTTGAA
The DNA here is from genome assembly GCA_013436015.1 of Rhipicephalus annulatus. Taxonomy (NCBI): domain Eukaryota; kingdom Metazoa; phylum Arthropoda; class Arachnida; order Ixodida; family Ixodidae; genus Rhipicephalus; species Rhipicephalus annulatus. The sequence goes on from WOVY01009386.1 coordinate 47,251, forward strand.
CCAAACAAGCATAACCATGACATTCGAGTATACATGCGAGATGTTGGAAAATTGTTCAATGGTCGTTGTTGCTACTTTGGCAACCGCTACTTTCGTTCTGCTACTGATGTCGGCGGCCGCGTAGCGACCCCTTTTTCCCACCCTTTTCCCTCACAGGGAGGGGAAAGGGTAGCCTGTAGTCATGACTGGTATTGACCAATCGACGAGCTCCGTGCTACTGTCTGGTCGCCGATCGGCGACTTTGCGTCACTGCGCGTGAAAGGAGGATCGGTCAGACGTATATAGGAAAGAAGCGCGACATTTGCTTTTCAAAATGGAGGTTCTGCACGGCGCGCAGCGCTGTAATATTCGAAAACGGGATCACCGCGTTCTGCTCTACGAATCGACGAGCTTCTTCGGGGCGGGGGGGGGGGGGGTAAAAAGAAGTTGGAGCCTGTTGACTGGCCCTTTAAAATACTGATTTACCAAGATTTGAACCAGCCACAAAAGTGACCGAAGGAATCATTGAGCGTGGCATATGCTCCTCCACTACACGGTGTCTCTCGCTGCCACAACAGGGTTTTTGGACGTAAAGCTCCAGATAAAATTGCTTGAAAAATCAGTTTCGAATTCATCATGTAGAGATGCTCGCACCTCTACATGATGATGAAGCTACTTTTGCCGCATGGCGAACACACGTCCTGCAGACTGCCTTCACCACCGTGGCCGTGCAAGAGATGGTGTGCCGTGTTCGCACGGTGGCGCCGCCGCCGCTACATAGAGCGGGCCGATGACGAAGAGCCCTATTTGAGGATACCTTTTACGGACTTGAAGAAATGAGTAAATTCAAGGGCTCCTTTTCTTTGTTAGACTCAATAATAATAATTGGAAGTTTGGTGCTTATGGCGGCGTTGCCGTTGGTGGCTTGCCGTTGGTGACTTAACGCAAAATTGGCTACATTGTGACACCGTCTCGCGGCAAAATTTCAGGTTGTTCCACGGTTATTTTGACTTCTGTTTTAGCGCATTAAGTAAGCATTTCTCACACTTTACAAGCTGTTCACTCATGTCAGCCCATGACCCCCCCTCCCTCTTCTGCAGGCTGGTGCGCATCGAGGCCAACGAGAACGCGCGGCGTGCCTCCAACATTGATGCGGCAAAATTGCGTGACAAGCACTTTAGCCACCATCTATGCTGATCATACGCGCAATTTTCATGCACAGTTTTTACTTGACAAAAAACCAAAATCCGCACCAAAATAAAGGTGGGCCGTTCATCGTCAAAGATGACTATCGAGTGGCAATACGTACGCTCTACTAATCAAAGTTTATTGATAGGCATTTAGTAGATTGTTCCAAAAATTTTTATCCGGCAAGAGCACTATGTATATTCTTTATAATTTGTGTATTCATGGCTGCCACTAAATTATTATAAGTAATTCATTTTTTGCAATTATCAGTGGCTTGAATACTAATCAAGTGTGTAAAATTTTGCAAATATTTTTATGGGCTTCATTATCCAAATGGTATTGTTTATTGTTCAGTAATAAAAGCTCAAGACATAATACTACTTCTGCTTTATTTCGCTAAAAGTTTCGCGATGAAATAAATGACATGGCTACATTTAGCTTGAAATTTGGCTCCTTTTCAAATCCACCCAATGACCAACCTGGCTGTTCATCGACGGTAACCTCACGCAGGGAGGTCCGTGCACCGTATACACCACTTTGCACCGTTAGTTTGGTTTCAAGCACCCGTTCGCATAAAGGGAACGACGACCAATTTTTACGGTGCCATTTTTTTAGCGGAGCAGAAAGCTTACCGGTCAGTCAGTCTAATCACGGAATGGCCAAATGGAAAACGCTGCGAAACATTTGTAATTGTTTTTTTTATCTGCTGCGCATATTACGTCATATGCTGCACACAGTGGGTGCGAGAGTAGTTCGCGTTCGAGCGCGGCGGTTCACTGCGCATGCGCCACGAATCGGCTTCGTTCACTGGTGGTTGCGACGGCAGCGCCGCTTCTCAGCGTGCAACTCCTTTTACGTCATAAGCAGCGCCGAATTGAGTGGGGCCGGATAATATACGTACTGTAATTTTCAGGACTGGTGTGCATGACAGCATCAGGCTACGCGACCACGTATACGTACAGCAAAGTGATCGAGTCCATATTTCATAATCCAGCTTCAATTCTCTTCCGCATAAGCTGCGCCACATGTGATGGTTTTTGTTACTTTTGAGTGCGATTTCAAAATATTGTTTCTACTCACAACGCGAAAAAAATGCTAGAATTTGAGACTATATATAATGGTCTCCTAATGACACTTTCTGGCCAGTTGTTGGTCCCCAACTAGCCTTTCAGTGTTGATTTTCTAACTAAGACACCCTTTAGGAGACAGGAGTGGTTAGCGTTGCAGAAACACCCCTGGGCCATATCGCAGCGCGCCAGGTGATAACTGGGACTCTATGATTAAAGCATAGTTGGTTCCTAGTTGAGATTACATTAGAAGATTCTCTCTTTTAGGGATATATATATATATATATATATATATATATATATATATACAAGCGTACCATAAGTTCACGCCCATTCTCCTAATGTTTATTGTTCATTTATACATATAATCCGTCGGTGGAACTCAGTGTTGACTACCCCGTAGCTCTGCACCCAAACTAACTATTATTAACCTTAACGCAAGAAGCATAACATGCAAATTCCCCGACTTCTTTTCTCTCGTTTCGACATATTCCCCACACATCATTGGTATAACTGAAACGTGGCTCCACGAGGCTATATATGACTTTGAATTTACACCACCCGGATATGTCGTGGTTCGTGTCGATCGACGAATCGGCCGAGGCGGCGGTGTAGCCTTGCTCTTTCGGTCGGACTTACGGTTCTCAGTCCTGCCTAGTCCTTCTGGCATTGAATCAATATGGTGCAAACTTCACATCGACAAACTTCAGATTGTAATTGGTGTCATATACCGCCCCCCGGATTCCTCCCTTGATATGTTTCACACTCTTAACGAGTTCGCAAACGCACACAACTTCGGCACCAAGCATCTTGTTCTTATGGGGGATTTTAACGCCCCTGGAGTTGACTGGCCTTCCTTGACTCACAGCGGCCGCGACTCCCATATTTGTGGTGAGCTTATAGATTTTTCGTTATCCTTCGGGCTTACCCAGATCGTAACTGACTACACCCGGCATAATGCACTCCTTGACTTGGTATTTGTAAGTTCAAACATGTTACATAACGTGTGTAAATGCGAGATTATCGACGGTATCTCGGATCACAAGGCAGTGCTAGTTTCCTTGCAGTGTTCGATTGCAAAACGGCAATTCGTGGTCACTTCCTTTCACGATTTTAACCGCGCTGATGACGTTTCCGTCCTCGACTGTTTAGCCGATAAATTTGAACAATTTTTAGCACTCGCCACACGCAACGATGTTGATGTTTTAGTTGGTTTCTTTGAACAGTTGGTAAAAACTTGCACTCTGGAATTTGTACCGATCAAAACAAAAAAGAAAAATACTAATGTTCCCTGGATGAACCGTGAAATCTTGCATCTTTCACGTCGGGTACGTAGGATGAGGCAGGCGAGGTCACGCTGTTCCTCTTATGATCACTGTAGATTTCTTCAGGCAAAGGAAGAACTCCGGGTCAAAACAAACGCCGCAAAAAACCATTTCTTTCGAATAGAACTACCGAACCTGTTATCCAATAACCCACGCAAGTTTTGGTCATCAATATTGCCCCGCGATGCCGCATCAGCGTCATTTACCATTGGCAATGAAACAACCAATGATCCTGCGGAAATTTCCGAAGCCTTCAATAGGTTTTTTGAGTCTGTTTTCACTCGCGACGACCTTGAAGTTCCTCTTTTTCATAGTACAAGCTCATTCTTATCAATACCGGACATTATTATTAGCGAAGAGGGGGTTCTCAACCTAATATTAAACTTAAACACAAAGAAATGCAAAGGTCCGGACGACATTCCCAATGCGTTCTTGGTCCGTTATTCCGATTGCACTTCCAAATATCTTACTGTCATATTTCAGAAATCCCTTGAAACTGGCATAGTGCCTAGCTCATGGAAACTGGCAAAAGTAATTGCGTTATTTAAGTCCGGAGAAAAGCATATTATTACTAACTATAGACCAATATCACTGACTTCCTACTCTTGTAAACTATTGGAGCATATAATTTATAAACACATCATGGAGCATTTAGAACAACACAACCTATTATTTCAGTTTCAGCATGGATTCAGGAGTGGTTTCAGCACGGTTACGCAATTAACAGAATTCGTTCACGACATTTCTTGTTCACTTGATTCCGGAGAGCAGGTCGACGCCATTTTCATCGATTTTTCTAAAGCATTCGACACGGTATCTCACACTAAGCTGATATGCAAACTAACTGCCATATTAAACAACCCTGTCTTGGTCAAGTGGATAGAAAACTTTCTTTCAGATCGCGCGCAATTCGTAGAATTTAATGGTTCCGTATCCAATAAATCTAACGTAACTTCTGGAGTTTGCCAGGGCTCGGTCCTTGGACCACTGCTATTTTTGATCTACATAAACGACCTGCCTGGCAACATCAATTCTAAAATCCGTTTTTATGCGGACGATTGCGTACTATATGACACCATTAGCACACCGCAGTGTCACCAAAAACTAAACGAGTCGTTTTCTAGGTTTTGCGCGTGGTGTAAAACGTGGCAGATGTCCGTAAATTTCCGCAAAACAGTATCCATGTCTTTTACTCACAAACGTTCCCTGTCTAATTTCACGTACTCATCCGCTGACATAAACCTCCAAAGAGTTACAGAATATAAGTATCTTGGCATTATTTTCACAAGTAACCTATCCTGGTCGAAACACATCGAATATGTATGCATAAAGTCACTTAAGAAACTGGGTTATCTTCGGCGCACACTCAGCCAAGCACCGAAAGACACCAAACTCCTGATGTATAAAACACTAATCCGACCGACACTCGACTACGCATGCTCCGTGTGGAACCCTTACCGAAAAGGCGAAATTAACAAAATTGAAGCCGTTCAAAAGAAAGCCATCCGATTCATCTGTCGCAGGTATGACTGCGCTTTTTCACCAACCACAGCCCTCGTATCTCTAGAGCTAACCACCTTAGCTGCCCGTCGTGAAATTGAATCACTAACCTTTTTTCACCGCATCATTCACTGTTCATATCGCCTGTCATCGAACAAATATGTCACATATGCAAGTCCCACTCAGACCAGAAGCAATCACACCCTTAACGTTTTCCCGTATCATCCCCGCACAGACACGTTCAAATATAGCTTTTTTCCGCTAACGATTGAGCGTTGGAATTTGTTGCCTGGCCACGTGTGCTCTCTTGACTTGCTTACATTTCCTTCTAAAATACAACTATTGTAAACTACGTACATATACCGCTTTGTTTCCTTTCCCCCTTTGTACGAGTGCACTTTTGTACTTAGATGTGTATATTAGGTCGATTTTATGTAACCCTTTACCATGCCGCTAAAACTGTACACTTCCTTCTATGTTGACTTTCGAACACCTGGTTTCGTCGTTACTGTGTTTTCTTTCTTTTTTTTTGCTTTTGTTTCATTATTGAACTTGTTCGATGCACGTTTTTGTGCGATGTACCCACTCCTGCTATAGCCCCAAGAGGGGCTGCAGTATGTTAAAATAAATAAATAAATAAAAATAAGATGAACACAGCATCTGTTTAAGTTATGCCTACTGTCAAAATTGCATCTATTATTTGAAGGTTAGATTAGTTCATTTGATTGTTTGGTTAGGTTTTTATGTTGCATAAGCAACCTATGCCATTATGCGAATTGGATCGTGGAAATTACTCAATTAGGTATGCACAACAGCTTCATATCCCTCCAATATTAAAACTGGCTTAATAATTTACTTACTTCTTGTACAAAGAGACAGTTCATTGCTGCTGGCTCTCTCAGATTGTGCACTAAAATCTCAAGTGCTGCCAATGTCAACATGTCTGAAAAAAAAAAAACATTTTAAAGTGTTCCTGAAGAAGGTCACAGCAATGCTCAATAACCGCCTCAGATAACTTTTATTTTGGTCACCGATTACTTTTCCCACGATTATTGTGATAAGGATTCAGTGTACTTCCCTCGGTACTGCTAGCTGCCTCCTCTTACTAGCGATAAAATGTAACTGCATAACTGAAATGGCAAAAGACAAAGAAACTGTTTCTGCTAGAAGCTGCTTAACTTAAGGTCAATGAATTCTTTGGATCAAGATTAAAACAAGACACTCGGTTTGCACAGTTAACATAAGCCCCACAAGATCATGGCGAAAGACTACACTTAATTCTGCACAATGTGAGCACCCATGCATTTGCAGCATTTTCAAGAACAATGAAGTCCACACATAAAACAGTTCTTCTAACAAGGTCATTCTATAGTTCGAGAAATGGAATCATGAATTCAATGACACTATTTTCTGTAAGACTTAGTTTTCTGGTCACATTTGAGTTATCGATTACAAGTTTACGACTAGAGTTGAAGCTGTCATACAGCGCAGCCTGTGCAATGTGGCCCTAGCTTCGCACATAATATTTTTGCGTCATATACGTACGGCGAGTCTGAAGCCTTTCAGTGTCCAAGTCCGATGTCTCCAACAGCAACCGCAAGGTCTTTTCTTTGCATTTCAGGAGCTTTTTTCGAGCCAGGTTAGCAATTCTGTCGATTCCGGCGCGTACCTTTGCTCTTATGTCTTTATCTTTCATGAGTGTCTCGAGGTCATTAATAAACTGCAATAAATATAACAATGTAGTGATGCTTAGTTGTACTAGTATCATAAAACAGGAAAAAAGACGATATCATTTGTTGAGGCTCTTTTAACTGTGGGGAATTTTTATAGTCTCATACTGTGAAATGCATGAAGGCAAGCGACACTACAAACACTAAAGAGTGCTATTTATATCAATGCTGTAAATTATTTTTAATTTGTTTCCTTTCAAATGTATAAATAAAGGTTAGAAGCTTATTGCCATAATGTACATTTAATAAAGAATAGCCTTACTCGACATGAGTCCATTAGGTAGGGATAGTGCTGCTTGATTTCCCTGACACTCATTTTCGCCAAGCCTGCTAGCCGCCTTTGTGCAGTCAGTTCCATCCGTGCCTCAATTTCCTTCTCGTTAGGCAATGGTTTTTTTGTTTCCTCGAGAAGCCACGCTTCATGTGAGCGAAGGCTGCTTTCATCTTCATCAAACCGCACTGCAGCATCGACGGTCTGCAAGAATAAATACAATGCAGATGACCCATGCTCTTTCACCAATAGTTACTCCTGGAAAAATTTTCATACACTTATTCATGGAACACTGAGAACAAGTCCAAGTAGGATGAGCAATATATACATGACACACACTAAGAAAAAAACAAAAACGAAGTTGAAACACTGTTTTGCACAATATGTCTCTAAAGAAATTATGCCAGAACATATCTATACAATGAAAATGGTATACAGATGACTGGCATAGCAAAAATGCTTTAGTTATTTAATTATAGACAGAAGTAACATTCTGTAGACATTACCAAGTTACAGTATATTAGCTTCACAATTTTCTGAGGCAGTACTCAATTGACCAAGCTGTATATGTCAACACATCACATCAACTTCTCTTCTACGACAAAAATAAAACAAATTTCAAAATCTTGTAGATTAGGTTGGAGAAAAACTAGATATTTTTTTTCAATGAAGTGGACGTTCTTTCCGTTTGCAGTAATAAATACACAGCACTCTTAATGGTTTACTCTGATCTATTCCACCTGAAAATTTTTTCGCCACCCTAAACTGCCAACCCTGTAAACTGCCATCCAGATGTTAGTGTGCTCTAAAGAGCGTGAAAACAGCAGATGGTTTCAATCACCATGTCATTAAATTACCGATTAACAATACAGTATACCAAAGTGTATTTTTAATGACTACTACATCCAAAGTATTTATACCAGATGATAGTTTGAACTGAGTCATCATGAAAACTAGGACCCATTCGAGTTAGGAACAGCAATGCAACTTTCTAATCGACATTTAGCTCAGGCAATGCCTGAATTGTTAGGCAGAAATTCGAATTACAGTTCAAACTTTTTCGACTAATCTGGATGAAAATATGTCGCAACAAATGATCTCAGAGCAGGTTACATTTTCAGTTGCACAATATGGCACCAGGGAAATGTCGAGAGCATATAGAGATTACATATATATTTGACAAAAAATCGTGAACTTTTCTTACCTACAATGCTATAAACATAGCCTTGTTTGGCCTTGTCAATGCATGGTGATAATTATCCAGCACAGAAGCAACAAAAGAAAAAAACAGGAGTGACAGACATGGGTCGGCAAAATAAATGGATCTCACTCACACTTTATCAAATAGATTTTTCGCTCAGGACTCACTCGAACTCAGACTTTCTAAAGCTTTCCTCAAATGTACTCATTCGGAATCAGACTCAAATATTTTCATCAAACTGACTCACTTGGACTTAGACTCGCCAAAATTTTTCTCAAACGAATTCACTCCACAATCTGAGTGAGTCCCCTCATGAGCGAGTTTGCCGACCTATGATGATAGAAGATGCACCAATTTCATTTCCACAGAACATTTTACAGTGACTATGAACAGAGGCACTGCAACAAGACATGATGTGCAGACACACCATATTACTCGCGTAATGAACACACTTTTATTTCACAAAAGCTAATGCGAAATGGGGGGGGGGGTTATTACACGGCAGAAAAGTCACGGGAGTTATAACAGCGAAAATTTCGCATGCCAGCTTTACTTCTTTAGGGTTTTTGTATCCCGAAGCTCTTGTTCTCTCCCGTAACAAACGTGCACAGTCCAGCCGCCTGGCTCCTATGCTACAGCGCATGCTCCACCAACTTTAAGTTTTAAACCAGCCATGTGGCTAGCGTACCGGCCGAACACGCCTTGTGCAGTAGGTGTGTCCCCAACTAAGTTTCTTACGACAAACCCGATATCAAGAACGCAGCGCCGAATGGCGGCACACAAATGTTTCGGGCGAAGCGCCGATGGCGCGGTGGGAAGTTTGCATGGCCTCTGACATGACAGGGCATGGTGTGTTTTTATGCCACACGCCCACCATCTCAAAAGCCATGCGTTTATTTTTTCGCTTTTTTCTCTTGCCGCCATGCATGCGGGGTGCCATAAGCAAAGAGCTTTCTCCTGTATTCGACAGGTGACGCTCTGCTGCAAAAAACGCGACATTTAAATTTTGATTGACGTTGTGCACATTCGCCCTGCTCACAACTGTTTAGCCTGGCTGCAAAACTAGGCGTTGACTTTTATTGCTTCATTATTTTGTGATGTATTGGCTCAATTTAACATTTTTATGATCATCAGCGGCACTGAATATCACACCAAAATAAATTGATACAAAATTTTTTTTCTTAAAGACCAAGGTGGATAGTGCGTGGGTTCATTATGCGATTGGGTAAATTACGTGAGTAAATACGGTAGGTCTTTTCCTCTAATATTGACACGAAATAAAAAACAATAATGAACTAATTACACACTTAGTACCTTGGCACTCCTTGGAGCTTTTGTTATAGTATGACTTGTTCATATCTAATAACAAAATCTTTCTATGCTGAAAGGATTCACACTCCCAAGCTCTACAACACAGTGAAAGAGAATTTCAATCTAGTAAAGAACGAAAACAATGGATGACTGGAGTTAAATTTTACATTCCGTAATTGTGAGCCCTTCGGAATAGAAAAGTTTCATAAACTAAACTGAAGGAACTGAACTATCAAGATTGATAATATAAGCAGCTAAATGGGGCAAGCACGTAAACAGATGTGCATGCGCTAGGCTCTCATCTTTAACAGAGAGAATTGATATTCCTGCAAGTGGAGAAGAGTCAGTTACCAATCACTTGTGCATCTTTAAAAAAAAAAGATATATATCTCAGCCCATGGCATTTGGTGCAGCGTGTAGGCATAACATTTCTATAAATTTATTCTTTGGGTGTAATAAAGTATGTTGTTTGAAATTAGTACATATATCTTTCTTTGTTAATCCTTGTGCTGGTTTTGGACCAAATGTTAGTTACTTTCATATCCTATGAATAAAGCACAAAGGGCACATGCCTTATGGGGAATCTTACCATCTTTGCCTTCTTGTTCTTTCGGAGCTCGTCATCCGATGTTCTTGTGGATGCTTTGTTTGTTGCCAAACTTTTCTCTATTCTCCTTTAGGCGCTCATCTGCTGTCATATGCCTCCTTGCATTCTTGAATTTGTTTCTGAGTGCCATCTTCCATGAATCCCAGGGTAGAAAACAGAAACTTTACTAGGTCATAGGAATCATTGCTCCCTACCTACTAAGACTAAGAGGACTGTCATCTTGTATACATTTTATGGCTACAGTATCCTAAATGTCAGCAATGTAATTTAGCTTTGGTAGATTATGTACGTCTTTAATTTCTACATTAACTACTTATGCCTAAAGCCTTATAAAAGCGGTAGTGTTTAAAAACCCATACGTGCATGGCACAGGTAACCGAAATAGAAACTTCGGAAACTCTATGGTGATGGAATGGGAATATAATGCTTGCTGAATACCAAAATAGTGGATACAGTACATTAACATGTAGTAATCTGTAAATCTTAAAAAGACTGACATATCCAGTTCCCATCACATCTGCCAGGTTTGGATACTTTTCCAGAAGCTGGAGGGCAACTCTGCTATAGAATTGTTGTGTTGGCACTCTGAAAAATAAAAAAAAATATTTCTGGAGATGTTTAGGACACAATGGAGTTAAGGCAACTTACATTGATCAAGAGGGCATCATGACAAGGTTTGAAGTAGGAAGATGAACAATAACATATAAAAAACAGATCTCATGCATCGTGCAAATCGATGTAATGTTAAAGCAGCGTGCGACATTATGCACACCACCATCCGGAATGAAAAAATTCACCAACACCGGTACTGCCGAATGAAAATTTCTGAGTGCGCTTGGTATTGAGTAATGCCAGCTGCATTTGTAGCACAGACTGTATAGACTGTGTATAGACTACATAGTATAGTATAGACTTTTATAGTATAGACTCTATAATAACGTATAGACTGTGGCATAATTAAATTTTTACAAAGAAAAACGGCATCCACTTCCCATTATTAGCTTTTTAGTGGATAACCAAAGTACCCACTACACGTCTGTATAGTACTGTGTGGCCTTTGTTTATGCTGCATGTGGCTGATAAAAAAATTATGCCTGAGCACTGCTTGGCTGAGTGTGTGTGCACTGGTCAGTGTGAAAACCACACTCATTGGGCACTTATCACTGTGACCGACTGGCTACTATATTACTCTTCTGTAATGCTATATTACATATGGCTATGCGATTTCTTGCCCAACATGGCTCGGGTAGAAGGTCTTTTTGTAAATGGATTTCATATCAATTGCAGTTGCACTACTGACAATAATACACTACTTATTCACGAATATTCTTGCCAAGTGATTACGAACATTGTTGCATACTGTAAAATTCGAGACCAATATCAGAGTGTCCTCTACTTTCTTTAGCGCATATAGCTTAATTGGAGACAATCAGTACAAGTACATACACCACCACTTTCTGGGAGGGCAACATGCACCATACATTAAATTTAAAAGCCGAGCCATGACACATGACTTGCAAGATTTGATTGCTACTGCACGACAGCACCCAACGCAGTTCATCATTCACCGCGTTACTAACGGCTGTACATACAACAATGGTAACGTCACTGTGGAGGCCCTGAAAAGCAGATCGCATGCAAAAGTCACCCTTACAACAGTTCTACCTAGATCACCAACAAACACCAATCCCTAACTACACAATCGCGCACACTGCTAGCTCATGCAGGTGGATCACGTAAGGTTGAAGAATTCGTTCAGGAGATTGAACACGGCCACAAAAACATAGATGTCATCCACCATGCCGATATTCACCAGGACCCTGGCAACTTACTTGCTTGGGACAGACTACACCCTAACTTTTCAGGCGTCACAGCAATTTGTAGAAACATCAAGCACAGAATCAGAAATGATTTCAAACCGACACAGCCCCTAAGACAACCAGGACTCAGCAACATGTGTACATGTTAACCTCCCCGCAGATTCCTTTTTTTCTTTTTATTAATGTTATTAGTGAAATAACTGTTCTTTTTCACTCATACTATTCGTCACAGCACTCCACCCTCCCCCGCTTTCTCACACCAACATTGAGTATGTTGGTGTGATGCCCCTCTCTCTTCTTTGCTAAGATGGAGGAGAGGGTACCCTAGCAAAAATTCTGATAGACGCCTGAATCAGTCTAATACAGTTTCCTATAAGTTGTACCAGTCTTGTACCAGACTGATACAAAGTCTTACCAGTCCTTATAGACATTCATATCAGTCTGATACATTTTCTTACCAGTGCTACCAGTCTCATATCAGACTGGTACACAGTCTTACCAGTGGCCAGCTTTTGAATAAGTTTGATTGGTCATTTATATGGCATATATTAGGCTATAGGTTTTTAGTTTTTTGTTCATTTATCGGATCTTCATAAGATTCATTACTGTCATTTCAACGGTAGTTCTTTTTTTAACACACTGCCCACATGTATGTGATTGGTCACTTCTGCGTGTATATTAGTGTATCAGTTTTCTATTGAACACTTGACGACCATTGTGTGATATATATGATGACTCAAAGAGTGCAACTGGCAGCTTTTGGATGCGTAGAATAAAATGTACAATTTCATGGTGGTGCATAATTGACAAACTGAGCTTTAAATATGCAAAGCAGCTTTCAGCCTAGATGAACGCTTTATTCTGTGTACAAATGGGATTGCAGGTACCAGATAGCAACACAATGCTGAGAATGATAGATGACATCTAAAAATTTCAAGATACTAGTATCCAAAGCTTATCAGATGACAGCTATAAACATAACTTGAAACAATACAAACAAAACTTCTCATCACAGAGCTATATTAACAAATTTCTGAATTTTAAGTTATAGGGCTAGAACATTCCAAGGGAGATAACTTAATAATCAGTTATTAGTGAGATGAGCATGCTGATACAATAATTTTTCCAAACGGCGTGGATTCGAAAGCCTCGGGTGGTGCTGCAGTTTTTCCCTTTCACAACACAAGTCAACCCAGCTGTCTCTCCCACATAGTGCTTTGCCTTTTATGACGAGCCACTACATTAGTGTCATAATCCATACTAGATGAAATACTTTAAAGAAACAATGAAATGCTTATTTGAGTAATCATTAATTGACCTTATCATCAAAACTTAATGCCTTGCAAATCCACTGCCAGAAATATTTCAAACCAAGTTGAGGGGTTTATTGCACACTTTAACCACTTTCTTTTTTTTCTCGTCGGTCCCAACAAGCTGCACGAAAAACTACAGGGAGGAATGGCAGTAAAGAAGTCCAATATGTAAGCACACATTATGAGCTAGAGCATGCTTGAAGAAACACAGTAGCTTTTTCGTGTTGCCATTCCCATGTGCGAGTGTGACTATGCAATGTTAGATGATTTGGACAGCAGTGCCAGCATGTGGCAGCACACTGTGGCAAGAAGCACATTCGATTAAAACGCTGCTCTTGATTTATTTTGGCTATAGGCCAATAGCATGCTTTCAGATGTTTTACACCACATACAGGCATCCGAAAATTCGAAGTGAGCACAGTCATCTATATGAAAAAAGTCACTTGCAGCTGCAAAACTTGGCTGATATGTTGATAGCAGCATCTGTTATTCACAGGTGTGTCTTTTCACAAAGCCCAAGTGGTGGCACAGACCTGCTATATTACTTGCCTGTAATCCTCACAAGAATGATAAATCAAAAACCATGTACTAATTAAGGCTAAAGCATTTGACTGTAAACACACACACACACACAACACCACAAACACACACAGAAACTGCTATCATGAGAAAAGTTCAGCTGTGAAGAGAACAACAAGAAAAAAGGATCATGCCACATTTAGTTGTCCTACCTTGCTAAACTCACGTTTTAAACAAGTTGTTACATCAGCAACATAGCAAAACA
>WOVY01009387.1:0-169292 GCA_013436015.1 Rhipicephalus annulatus
GGCACGGCAGCTTCGATGTTGGCCACGATGTCGTCCAAGTCAAGGGTCGCGTGTCGGCCCATAGATGGTGCTCACGCAGCTGTTTTTCACGAGGAGCTTCCCCCTGACGTGGGTGTCGCAGATCCAGGTGACCTGGAGCAGGGGTGTGGATCCCCGAGGGGATGGGTATCCACAGCGACGACGTTGCGCCGAAAATTGACGCGGACGCGCCGAGTGGCCGAGAAGCCAGAAAGGAAAAAGCCCCGATGGCTTCGCGCGTCGTGGCGAGGAGTGGAAGTTGGACTTCTTGCCAACTGGGCGGTAAATGATGGTGCCGTCGTGATCTCCCCACAGCTGCAGGAGGGTCCGGGGGCTGCGTCACGGGCTCAGATTCTGGGTCGGCATCCAGTTGAGCTGAGGGGCGAGATGGAGTGTTGAAACGGAAGCTGGGGGTGCCAGTTCCCTCCCATGTCGTGTCCTGGCTATGCGGTGACGACGACAGTGGTGTATGATGTTCCCATCAGGAACTAGAGGTGGACGATACATCCGTCTCCGAGGGTTCCGCCCGAGTTTGCGCGTCCTTGGTGGAACGCTATTTCTCGCGCGCGCGCCCGAAGGCGAGCTTTGCGCAGTTGAGGCCGAGGGCCATGGCCGTCGGTTGCGAAGCGTTGGTGTTGTAGATGTATCCGGAAGCTTCTACTGCTTCGGGTGAAAGTTTGCCTTCAGGATTTGGTTGGCCCGAGCCCGGTACCTGTGCTACTAGAGCTGAGTGCCACAACGTTTGTACAATTGTATTGTTCTGGCTTATAATTACCAAGACCTGGGGAGTGCTACCGAAAACGCCATATATCTGAGCCGACTGCAGTTTCAAGCTGTTATCAAGGTTGTTCTGGGCTTGTCTTGTTGCTACTGGCTTCACTCAAGCATCAGTGGCAACGACGAAAGGACGCACGCCAACCTACTGTCTGCAATTTTGCAGATAATGTCATAACATCAAGAAGGTGTAAGCCATTCCATCTAAGAGTAGTCTTCTGCAAGCAAAGCTGAGTGCCACATCGTTTGTACATTGTTTTGCTGTGGATTCATCATTACCAGGACTTATGCCGCACTACCATAAACGCCCTTTACTGAGCCGACTGCATTTTCCAGCTCTTATCAGGTTTGTTTTGTGGGCGTAGTCTTTTGGCTACTATCTTCAATCAGACCGCCATGGGGACAACGAAAGAACGCACACTGACCTACTGTCTGCACTTTTTGCAGATACCGGTAAGAAAGAATAAGCCATCTCATCGGAGTTATGTTCTGCAACCAGAGATGAGTGCCACATCGTTTGTACATTTGTATTGCTGTGGCTTTATCATTACCAGGACCTGGGCAGTGCTACCGAAAATGCCATCTATCTGAGCCGACTGGAGTTTCAAGCTGTTATCAAGTTTGTTATGGGGGCGTTGCCTTTTGCTACTGTCTTCACTTATGAAGCAGCAGCGGCGAACATGAAAGGACGCACACTAACCTACTGTCTGCCCTTTTTGAAGATACCGGCATAACATCAAGAAAGTTTAAGCCATCGCATCCCGAGTCGTCTTTTGCAACCAGAGCCGAGTGTCACATCATTTGTACAATGGTATTGCTGTGGCTTTGTCATTACCAGGACCTTGGCAGTGCTACCCAAAACGCCATTTACCTGAGCCGACGGCAGTTTGAAGCTACTATCAAGTTTGTTCTGGGGGCGTTGTCTTTTTGCTACTGTCTTAATCTGCTTCTCGTCCCTACCACTCTTCGTTCTGAGGTATTGCAAGCATGCCGCAACGAGGTCACATCTGGAAATTTAGGCTACACGCGCACACTGCGCAGAGTTCGAGGGAGGTATTACTGGCCTAGACTCACCGATGCCGTGAAGAATCATGTTCGGACCTGCCTGGTTTGCCTACGGCACAAGTTACCTCCAATGAAACCAGTCGGTTTGCTACACCCTGTACAGATCCCGACAACGCCATTTAACCAGATCGGAATGGACCTTTTGCACCCACTTCACACCTCTAGTGCTGGTAACCACTGGGTTATAGTGGCGACCGACTACCTTACTCGCTACGCCGAGACAAAATCCATCCAGAGAGGCACAGCTGAGGAGGTGGCCCAATTCTTCATAGAGAACATTGTGCTGAGACACGGTGGGCCGTCGATCGTTGTAACATATCACGCAACCGCATTCCCAGCCGCGCTTTTGATTATGTGTTGGTGCTCGGTGGTACTATTCATCGCAAGTCGACAGCTTACCATCCACAAACCGACGGGTTGACCGAGTGGCTCAACAAAACTCTGGAAAAATGCTTTCAATGTATTTGGACATCGAACACAAAAATTGGGTCAAGATTATCCTTTACAGAATGTTTGCATACAATACTGCTGAACAAGAAACAACACGGATGACTCCATTCAACCTTGTTCACGGGCGAGAAGTAAGGACGATGTTGGACGTGATGCTACCACACAAATGTGATGACAATGAAATGAGTGCTGATGAGTTTATTCAACTTGCAGAGGAAGCCAGGCAGTTCGCACGTCTGCGAATATACCAACAGCAACAGTACGACGCAGGTCGCTATAACCTACGTCATACACCTGTAACGGACGAAACCGGGGACAGGGTATGGGTGTGTACCCCTGTACAAAGACGGAGACTATCCGAAAAGTTGCTCAGAAGATACTTCGGACCTTATCGAGTGCCGCGACGACTAAGTGACGTTATCTACGAAGTCGTCCCGGATAGCCCAAACTGTACAAGGCGTCGCCAGCACCGACTTGAACTTGTGCACGTAGTGCGCATTAAGCCATACGTCAGCGAGTGACTCTGAGAAGCACCGTCGCTTCTACAAAGTTACTTTATGCACAAATGACTGGCTAAGCTATAGCATCGGGGTGGTTCTCTTTCACGGGGAGGCAAATGCCGCGCTCGAAATAGACAGAGAACGAAGACGATGTGCGCGCCACCAGACTCATGAAAAGAGACACTGAAGAAGACGACGTGCTTTTGTTTGTCTCTTGCTCTTGGCTCCTGCATAAAAAACACACACCGTCGGTTTGGACTGAACATCTCGGTGATCTGCTTACGTTGAATTGCGACAATACATCGTAAAACGTAATGACGCCAAGCGTATCAAATTATATTTTCTCAGCACATACCATTAGCGATCATATTCTAGCTTGTACGCATTCTGTCTTCATCAGCTTTCTCTGTCATCGAGCTCACGTAGTATGTCGCTCTTTCTACTTGAGTCAGCTTAAAGCAGGTAGCAAGTGGTGTCTATATTGTGCAAGGCTACATTCTGATATAGTTCAGCGTTGAAACTTTCAGGCTGGCTTCATGATTACTTCCTGGCTACTTCTGAACTTACATTGGGTGAATTGGATAGCCAAAACTCTTATTAACTGCGCATAGGGCTTGTTATAGAAACAAAAGAAATAACATTATAAAGGCTTTCAATGAAATAAAGGTTCAAATAAATCACACTTTGAAGGCTATTCAATATATAACGGGAAGGAAACAATAGCTAGTAGAATTGGTGCATGTTATCTCCTATTGGCCTATAGGGTTTCACAACATTTTAAAACAGTTGCGCCATGAAATAACGTTAATTTTGTTTTCAATACGTCGTGTATAGTGTCCACAATTTTGCAACAATGTAAATCTGACCCTGCACCGAGAAACACAAGGTACAATCAGGAGATGGTCCAGAAACTCAGTTTAGGGAGAAGGTGGGAGCGTGCATCAAGTAAAACTGAAAAAGAGAGTGCCGAATCTCCTGCGTTTTTAAGTTATGGCTATCAAAAGAACTCTATCAAATACTGTTCATTTGTGCTCACAGGGATCCTACTTATTTGTTTAATCGGTTTTTAGTCGCAATGAATTGGAAAAATTGAAGCAAATTACGGTCTGCCACAATTCAGATCTGGCAAATTTTGCTGCGCTAAGCTTTTGTTAGATGGGGTCGAATGGTCACTGCAGGAATACGAGTTCGAGGCACTGAAGATATAGTGTAGGAGGGGCTGACACAGGCTCGGGGGGAGAGGGGTTTCTCTACCACCTCTCTCCCCTTTCCAGATCCGCTACTGGGTTACAGTAAATAAAGTGCAACGAAGTTTCCCTAAGTTGCAACAAGGTGTGTGCAGGACAAACAGGGTGATGCTACAGTGATAAGATATGCGCGCAGTAAGGATATATATGCAGCAAAAAACAATGCCGTGCGCATTTGGCACAACACTGTAAGCGTAGCAACCGTTGTCCAATCCCTAATTCGACCCAATATTTTGGCACGACCCGGGGATAAATTAGAGATCTTCGACGCCTTTTGTATTTCGCACGCAGGATACACGCACATTATTTGCGCGTGAATGGCAGTCGGAAAAAGCAAATGCCTTAGTACGTCATGTTTTTTTTCCTCACGTGCAAGTATTCATGTTCAAATCAAATTGAGATGATAGTTTGCGCCAGTGTGTTGTAAGAATAGGCAAGCGCAAGGTTCATGATCGAAGGCGGGGAGGGGGGGGGGGAGAGATTTCAAACCAAATTCCGGCTTGACAGCAGCAGCGCCTCATTCTCCCGTTGCTTCGAGTAGGAAAGACAACAAGTTCCGCAATGGATGCAAACCCAAAATGGAGCGATGACGCACTACCAGCTTTTCGGAGGAGGGAGAGAAGTAACACTTCTTTGAATGCAATGTCAGGGATTCTTGGTGACCATTATTGTGAAAAAACATGTCTGGTCAGAAGCCTGCCCATTAGACATGGCGTAAAAGGCACGACTCAGTAACCGCACTGGGGCACAATTGGTACCCTCCTTCACATAATCAGTGGGGGGTGTCCGCCCTCCGTAACCCCCCCCATCCTCCCGGCTATGTTTTAAGTGTTTTGTTCAGTATTTTTTCTTCCAGTGCCCATTATATACAGGCTCTTCTTTCTTATCAGCCGATGCGTGCGTTATAAGGGCCGTGGGTGAATCTTTGAACGAAGTCGAATATGAACGGAAATTACGAATTGAATGCTGTTTGGAATAGTTTTCGTAATAGTAAGGCACCCATTTTCGATGGATCCCCAGAGTGGTTATGTAACTATTTTAAAAACAGCCGGATAATTTGCAATGACGCCTTTATTTTTTTAAATATATGGTGATTTTTGGCGTTTAGCGTTCCCAAAACCACCATATGATTATAGGAGACGCCGTAGTGAAGGGGCTCCGGCAATACCGGCCACCTGGGGTTTCTTGAACGCGTGCCTAAATCTAAGCACACCGGGGGCCTCACGCATTTTCGCCTCCATATAAACTGTGGCCGCAGGGGCCGCGGGGTTCATTCTTTGTTGTCTCTCTCTCTCTCTCTCTCCCTTACATATACGACGTGTTTCACACTTGGAGGGAGGCGCATAGCGACAGCGGGCTGGCAAAAAAAAAAAGAACGAAAGAAGAAAGGAAGGACAAAATCTTGGTGTCTCGGTCCTCGGGCAGGCGCGGATCCACTTTCGGCTATCCCTTACCGAGATGGTGCTTGGCGCCAGCGCCGGTTTCTCGTCTTCCGGGGAAAAGACGCCGAAATGTGGTGTCCATGTCAGATATTTAGCAGAAGTGAACGAGACTAGGGGACTCACGCCAGAAAAGGAACCCAGGCAGACGCTACGTGAAAAGTGAACTGAAAAGACAGGTGTGTTAGTCTCTCTGTATCTGCGTGTTAGTGTGACTTATGTAATAGATCCCTTGTGTTTGGGATATCGTTAAACGTTGTCGACGCGCCTTCCAACGCTCAGAACTTGTTCTGCGACTATAGTCACAACACCATTGCCGGTGTTGGCGAACAGATCAAAGCAGGGGAGTGCACAAAAGAACGCGGAGGACCGAATGACTGCGTGTCCTCGCCTGCACTGATACTCTCTCATGAAGATAAAAAGTTACGATGACCGCCATCTTAAGGTACCATGCGTAGAGAATCTGTCTGTGGCGTCATGTGGAACAATGTAAAGTGCAAGGGGTGGGATAGCCATGTATCAGTGGGAGAAAGGGAAATAAGGAGATGGGTTTGAAAATAGTATAGTCTTGTGTAGTATACATTTTTCCAAGGGGTGGCAAATAGAAGTGAGAGTGAGGGAGAGAGGGAGTGGAAGGCCACAGCTTCGCCTTTTCCTCAGTGCACAGCTTATCCAATGTTATAAAAACTTTATTTCATGCTCACAATCAAGGGAAAAGATGATGCCGTCGACAGAAAAATGCGTCAACTTCTTCATTTACACGGTTTTAATAAAAAGATGCATAATTGCGAAAAACATTACCTCGTGAAATCAAGGAAGGCCGTGATTGTGGCTGCGGGACTTCTGTGTAAAATACAACCACCACCCTCACTCTCAAATCACTCCTACTTACATCACCCCCCTCGCCCCTTATTACTGTATCATGCTTGACTATGCTACGATTACTGTCTAGCGTCATCAAATCCTCATTCACATTTCACATTACTTGCTATCTTATAATGTACGCAAGTATGCTTTACCTTTTTACCCCTTCTCCTCCTTCCTTGCTAAATTATAGAAGACTATATGCCATTCATTATCCTCTCTCCTCCACCTATCCTTGCTCCCCCCCTCACTTTCCTCCTAATCTCGTACGTAATACTATACTTGCGCTCCTTTCTCGAGTTTGCGTGCCTTGGCATGGCTATGCTGTGCTTCCACTTTGTTTGTTTGTTTGTTTGTTTGTTGCTTGTACGTAATGGCACATACCCACTCAGGGGGATTGACCATGAAATCTAGTAGTATCATATATGTAATACACTGTGTTGAGAGCATGTTGTTAAAAGAACAAAACAATGATATAATAAAATTATAATAAAATAATAAAATAATGATAAACTAGTAATAAAGTAAAGATGAATCAATAGGAGAAAAGCAGAGCTAATACTATATTAGAAGACTGAAATTTCGAGTAGACCAGGCAGTTGAGTTTATCTCACCCGGTCAAAACCGAATGAATGTGCGACTTTCGTTCACATTATCTCAAGTATTCGTCAAAAATATATTTAGGCACACGTTATATTGACATGCTTTTACATTCTTGAATAAAACTGCATACGGGATTGAATACGTTTCTGTGGCAATGTCCCAAGCGAGAAGCAGCAAAACTAAGACATTATCTGCAGTTAAATTTAAGCCTACTGTGGAAAACGGAACTACAAGTCTTCCTAATTGATCACTAGTTTCTACATGATATAAAGTAATGCTCTATTGGTTTCAGTTCTTCTCAGATTGGACACAGGGGAGATATTGCCGGAGCAGCTCTGTGCAAATAAACTTTCAATGGAGAGACACGACATCAAAATTCCAGTAAAATAACTTCTAACTTTCTAGATTGACTCCAATGAGGTTTCCCTCTAAGGTGTCTCGTCTTCATTCAACCGGAGCGTGTTTTTTTTTTTGTTCCGCGCGCGTACATGGGGCAGATCAGATGTGACTTTTTTTAAAAGTTGATAGTCTTTTTGGGGGACCTTCAACGCAAAAATTTTGGTCTGTCTTGCTGTACACTTGTCTTTTTTGTCCACCTTTCTTAACGGTACTGGGGTACTCTAAACGGCCCCAGCCGATACCCCAAACAGCCGACCCCATCCACAGCGCTCACCAATGTTGCTCAAGGTTGAGCGTTCATACTTGTGCGATTGTCAATCAAAAAAAGCAATTATGCGCATACCTGAAGCACCATAACAATACGTATATATATTCTGCATGGGCGTACTTCACATAGAAAAGGCAAACATAAGTTATTCCAAGGACTGTAGCGTTTATCACGCTGCGCTGACCATGTAACGCTCGCACGAAAAGGCGAGTGTTTCCAACGCTTTGCTAAGACGAGACGGTGGTGACACCTACCCGTCGCCTTGCTTTCTACACCTGATCACCTCCGATCACTTCGTTTTCCAAGATAACTGCCAGATGGCGTTCATGTCTCACGTGGGACGTGATTTGGTGCGCTCGTTCCCCGCCGCTGCACGCTCGAGGCACACTAACGCACCGCCTCCAGAAAACCATTCACCGATTTTCTTGCGCAGAACATTGAATAAATGTTTTCTTCACTCTCTCCACACGCAAGACTATCGTCTTTCAACGACACTTGCAGATTAACATGCAGATACGAGACCAATTTTTCTTCTCTTCTTTTTTCCTTATATTCATGCCCTTTTATTTCCCACTATCTCATTCCTTGTACCAACCTGTTGAGGTGTCATCGACATGATCGACAGTTAAGGGCGGCACTTTTCTCTTCTTTTTCATCATAATCACATGGAGTTTTGCTGAGCCTAAAAGACCCGTTAGCGAAATTTTCGCTTGTGAGGTTTTACTTTATTAATATGCTTACAGATAATCCCCCCCCCTTTTTTTTACTCGTAAAATGATATTCCTTGTTCTATATTGTATACTGCAACTGATTTCTCAATTTCTTTTTTGTTGTTTGCATTTTTCGTCTCGCTTGTGCAGAAGTCTCTACGTGCTCCAAGTGGAACAAGTCGCATATCCGAGTACCTTAGCCACCAGACCACTGCGGCGGAGCTGTCTCCTTAGGAGCCTCCTCATTAGGTCAGCGTCACCGGGATATATGTTCTGCTCTAGAAAGATTCTTAATCGAATCAAGGTGGTTCTGATTGAAAAATCCCCCACTTAGTGAAATTTGATTTCTTCTAACCATATTAAAATTCATTAGATTTAAAAGTAATATGCGATCACTGTCTAGTTAATTGTTTTTCGGCCAATCCCCCAGAGTGGGTGTGAGCCATGCTTTTATGCAAATATCATCATCATCCACATTATAGAGGATGAGAATAAAGTCACTGCTGGAGTCGACGTAACAGTTCTACGTTCGATAATTGGTTTGATGATTGATATGTGGTGTTAAACGCCCCTGAACCATTATATGAATATGAGAGAGGCCACAGTGGAGGGCTCCAGAAATTTCGACCATCTGGGGTTCTTTAACGGGCACCTAAACCTGAACACACGGGCCTACAGTACTTTAGCCTCCATCGACAATGCAGCCACCGCCACCAGGATTCGATCCCGCGACCTGCGGGTAAGCAGCCGATTACCTAAGTCATATAGACCATGGTGGTGGAGGAACAGTTTTACGTTTGACAACACAAACGAAGAATCAGACCGGTGTCCCTTAGCAAGCGCAACACCGCTTTCGTTGCCTTTCGAAACTGTAACGGGCATCCCCAAGTTCACAATCCCTACTCGACAGTGGAAGCACTTCTGTCAAGTTGATTTAGAACAATGTGGAGCTGAAGCTGCTTAAACCTCTCGTTTGGGTGTGTCGCACAGTGCCACAAAAGGTGTTCAATAGTTTCCTCGACGACAGAGTAGTTGCACTCAGCCTTCTTGGTCATCTCAATCTCAAATGAGTAGGCGTTGCCGAATGCCACGCCCAGACGCTGACGGCACAACACAACCTCCCGGGAAAGACCAGGAAGTAGCCGCAGTCGTAAAGACGGGTTTGGAGCATGCAATCGATGATGTGTCAACAGTCATGATTAACCCGTGTGCAGCTTCATGCTTTGCGTGACCCTGGAATGTTTTTTTAAATATTCTCAGCTAGAATATCAGTAAAGTGAAAATATCATATCGTTACAGCTAGAATATCAATAAACTACAAGTTTAGCAACAAAACGTGTACCAAGGCCGCTACGAACAATTATATTACACACTCCTTCTCACATATGCCTTGCCTTCGCAATTCATGAGACGCGCTGGCATCACTGACGATTGCACAGCTCTCATAAGCGCACTCGACTATTTGAGCTTCGCCCAGTCTAGACCTCTGAGATCGCACGCCAACAAGCAGCGGCAGTCTCGAAGGCCATCACATAATGCGTCCAGCAGCATGCACGCTGTCTGCCAACAGAAACAAAGATTCCGCAGCGGCTGACATGTGCTACGTCTGGTGCCGCCAGCCTACCAGCCAATCTTACTTCTGCACATTCCACAGCCAATCAGATCAGCAACACCGGTGCCGTCACTTTACCATATCATGTTCTGTGAGTGGGCGGTTTACAACGCGTTTGACCAAATCGCAGCGATCTGCAGCAATTTGCAGCTTTATAGTGTTGTGATAAATTGCACAGTTTGAAGCGAACTCAATTCGGTCTGTGTACTTTTAAGACTTGGTCTACCATTCCCATGTGTTTGTACAATATCGTCAACACTATTTCACCCAAGTCAATTCGGCATAAAAATATAGAAACAACGTCTGTTTATGCGTGTGCTTGTCTGACAGTTTCAGCGGCGAGGTTCACTAGACAAAACATGTTGTGTGGCTAGTTGTTTATACATTTTTACTTATAAAATGTAGCACTATATTTGACGAGGACGGGACGAAGAAGTTTCATGAGAGGACCGGTGCTGTCTGTCATGTCGTGTTCCTTCTTGTCCTCGACAATTGTGGCACTACAATAACAAGGTTGACAAGGTCGTTGCCAGAGATACCGCGATGACTTGGTATCCACTGGAACACAAGGTTGTGCCCTTTTTATTTGCACAGTGCAGCGAAAGAGCAAGAAACAAGGGATATCAACTACAATTGGTTTATTTAAACGATCAAGAAAAGCATAGAAAAGCAATGAGATATTATCAAAAACAATCAATACTGGTGATGTAGCAAGCGCATTAGTAGCGTCGAGATATGATCACAGCATTCTAACAGTCGAAATAACAAATAATGGTTATCTACAAAATTTACGTCTGTTTAAAAGCAAAAAAGCATATTTGGCCGCAGTTATAATTGTAGTGTTCAAATATACTTGGACGAGCGTGGAAAACATCCACGACCTGTTAGCCTCCATCCCAGTGCGTCCAGGTGACCGCTGCCCAGTTCAGGCAACACCTTCTGGACTTGGACAGCCCTGATCTCTGCAGTAGGGACCTCGGCATCTGGGTGGCACGAGTCTTGGGTGCCACGGGCACTTTGGTGTCATGGGGATGGACAGACTTGCGCTTGTTCTTCAACCCAAGGATGGCAGGTGGCTTAGCGGAGATGGTTGACGTCGCTCTCGGCACACCTGCGACGACAGGTCAGCATCTGTGAGCCGCGTGGTTGGCTGACCTCCGCGTGGGCGTAGACAGCCGAGTCGGGGGCAGCGATTACTGGCCACGGCCTGGCTGCCACCCGGATCGTTGATCGAGATGGCCTGCACGGCCGGTGGCTGGACGGCCTTGGACTCGTCATCCGGGAGTTCCCATTGTTTCTGTTCATCGATGCTGCTACCTTTGAACCCCTTTTGGAAGACCATAGTGTTGGCTGCCAGGGAAGTCGAAGGCAAGGGAGGCGTTTTCAAGCACGGGTTCTTCCTAGGAACGTACTGCAGTGTGGAACCACTCTCATCAAGTGACACTCGCATGAAGCAAATGCTGGACTGTATCGCAACATGGTCGAAGCCGCACAGTGGACCATGGCTGGGACACCCCGGATTGTGGTAGACGCGTGGTTGGCCCGATGTTTTGGTAGGAAGTAGCTGGGAGCTAAGTTCTTCGTTCCATCTGACCTCGTTGCGATACTGTCCCCTGTTGTCGATGCCAAAATCATGGTGGTGACGTCCGCGGGGCCACATCCTCGGCGAACAGGAGCTCCAAGTGCGCGCAGGCTGCGTAAGCCTTATGAATCCAGACATGGAGTAACGTCAGAGCTTCGAGAGCGGAGCCACCACGCACGCTCCTGCTCGATGGCTTGCGAATACGTGGCAATGAACAAAGAAAGAGGCAGTGACGGAGGCGCGAGACACTTTGGCATCTTCTTTTTTTTCTTTGAGCGCATTCTCGAACATTCATCCAGAGAAAAAAAAAGATCTAGTTGAAAAGCTGTTTCACCAGTGCAACGGTTTAAGACTGAAGTTTATTTTTCTTCCGTTGCATTCCATTATATTGAAAATAATAGGTCGCAAGGCACAGTCCAGCGAGCCCTTCAATACAGTAATTTTCTTTTTCAACAACCTGCATTCGCTTTTGCGGTTTGCTTTTGAATGCGGAACAGATCTCAAAAACTATGCTCATGATGGACACATGCGTCAAAAAAGTGCTTGTTTTCGAGCCCAGAAACATTGCGTGTCGCAGTTCTCAACAGTGAAGAGATCTTAAAAACATCTTCCTCAAATAAAGTTAATGGCTAGTGCCACAAAGTTCCTCCTCTATTTTTCATCTGTCACTCAATAGTTTTAGCTAAAAAGTTCTCATTTCTGACTTTCCTTCTTCTCTCTGTTTTCCTCGTTACCAAATATAGTTTATTTTTGAAATATTTTA
Source organism: Rhipicephalus annulatus (assembly GCA_013436015.1). Taxonomy (NCBI): domain Eukaryota; kingdom Metazoa; phylum Arthropoda; class Arachnida; order Ixodida; family Ixodidae; genus Rhipicephalus; species Rhipicephalus annulatus. Next base: position 12,295 of record WOVY01009387.1, read on the forward strand.
ACTTTCCGCCACTAGCCTTTCAGTCTTCTGAGGTCACTCAACTTCTGATCTCCACTGTAGATTCAATTGTGTATGAGCAAGCTGCGGGACTTCTTTCCGTAGACGCGTTCACTTAAAAATATTGTTAAATACTTTTGCCACGCGTAGTGTGTCTTGTTTTGTTTTATTCCGGGCAAAAAATTAAGATGCTTTGTGCCATATTTATTCCAAAGAGTATCGTCGTTTTCGTATGATGGCTTTAGCAATCAGTTACAGCAACGCGCAGCCTGAAGGAATTGAAGATCACATTCACAACGACGAAATGCGAGCTTGAATTGTGAGGACTTACAGAACTTGAGGGCTGAACCTATTGCATAGCTTCCAAAGCGTTGTGCCTGATGTAGGTAACGCAGAGTAATATAAGGAGTAGATTTGCTTCTTCGTTGATTTTAAGATGGATGTCTTGATATACTCATGTTACCGTAAGGTTAAGTATATAATGCCGTTTTTAACATGAACAAGAGGGACCAGAAGGACATGACACTCGCTACACTCGCAACTAAGTTTATTACAAAAATACATCATATATATGCACCTACGCTGACCCTGGCGACACAGATATGAAATAACAGGCACTGAAAAGCTAATCAATATGAAATTTCGAGCACTTATTGATGAAATAATCGCAACACGTGTAAAAATCAGCTTTAAAAACATGCCTTTTTACCATTGCAGCAAAGATACAGAGATACCATCAATACCTGCTGGTTTCTGTCGTTTGAAACCAGAAACTATTCAAACGAGTTCGTCTTTTCCTAAAGTTGGGAGGAAGGCAGAGGCAGGTATTAATTTATTTAAACGAGAGTGGCCTGCCAGCGCTGATTATACCCAAGCAAACGCTTTTGCAAAACGTTAAGTGTATCGGCTGGTTGTGCTGGATCATCAGTAAACGCCGAAGTATATAGGCTTAGCATCGCTGCTTTCTTTAGCACAAAGGTGGTTTATCAGTGGGCACACCCGCACCGGGTTTCTGGCAGATAACTGAAACTGATAGTGAAAATATTGTCACGTAGCCGCAACGATGAAGGAACGTGCACGACAGGATCGGGAGCAAGCCGCAACAATCTTATTTCACTGGACTGACCTGCGCCCGAAAGAAACAAGTGAACCGCCGTACAGCTGGCGAACTACTACCCCGGTGCCCACGGCTACCTTCGGCTTATTCGCGAGGGGCGTTTTCCGATAAAACGCGGCACGAAGATAAGTTCACGGATCACGCCTTCATGATGGAGCACAGATACACACTAACCACGTGCGTCACAAGCAAATCGATAAGGATTGCAAGTGATTACGGCATTACTCCCCTTTTAAATAAGCATCGGCCCAATGCTTAAAAGAGCAAACATTGAAAACCGAGAACAGTGTCATAAGAACACACGAGAACAAAAAGGAAGATCAAAATTCGCAGTTGACATTGCAAATTGTAAGGTCTATTACCGCGTGTAATAAGGTTTAAGGTGCACGATATGCACAAGTTCTGGGTTAGCGCGGCGCCGTTGCGGTGTCGTCGCGCCATCGGGAACAACTCCACAGTCCAGTTCACTAACACGACGTATGACCTCGTAAGGTCCAAAATAGCGGCACAACAACTTTTCGCCGAGTCCTCGGCGGCGAATGGGGGTCCAAATCCACACGCGGTCACCGGGTTTGTATTCCGTATGGCAGCGGCGTAAGTTGTAGCATCGAGCGTCAATGGACTGCTGTTCCTTAATCCGCAGGCGTGCAAGTTGTCGGGCTTCTTCGGCACGTTGAAGGTAGGTGGCGACGTTGTGGTTCTCTTCTGTGACATCTGGGAGCATGGCGTCCAACATTGTAGCTGCCTCTCTGCCGTAGACGAGGCTGAAAGGCAGTCATGCGCGTGGTCTCTTGTATTGCAGTGTTATAGGCAAATACGACGAATGGAAGGATGCTGTCCCAGGTTTTGTGTTCTGCATCGACATACATGGCAAGCATGTCAGTGATAGTTTTGTTCAGCCGTTCCACGAGGCCGTTTGTCTGCGGATGATACGCAGTAGTCTTCCGGTGGCTGGTTTGACTGTGGTGCAGGATAGCTCGCATTAGCTCTGCCGTGAACGCTGTTCCCCTGTCCGTGATGAGGACCTCGGGGGCACCGTGTCGCGACAGGATGCAGTTTACAAAAAACTTTGCGACCTCCTTTGCTGTTCCGTTCGCAAGGCTTTTGCTTCGGCATAACGGGTGAGGTAGTCAGTTGCTACGATAGTCATTCTATTGCCAGAAGTTGATGTCGGAAAGGGACCGAGAAGGTCCATTCCAATCTGTTGGAAAGGCTTTGCTGGGGGTGGTATGGGGTTCAGCAGCCCGGCTGGCCTGGTCGGTGGCCTCTTTCTTCGTTGGCATTCCCGGCAAGTCTTTACGTACTGCGCGACGTCGGCGGGCAGTCGTGGCCAGTAGAATTTCTCTTGGATTCGGCGAAGAGTGCGCGCATATACAAGGTGTCCCGCAGTCGGTTCGTCGTCGGAAGCCTGTAGAATTTCTTCTCGAAGGTTGCTGGGAACGACAATAAGATACGTAGTCTTATTGGGCGCAAAGTTCTTCTTTACGATGATGCCGTTTTGAAAACGGAAGGATGAGAGTCCACGCTTGAATGATGCAGGGGGTGATGAAGTGTTGCCTTCCAGGTATTCATGAGACGCTTGAGGTCAGGGTCCACGCGTTGCTGTTGCGCAAAAGTGCTGCTACTGATAGATCCAAGGAAACTGTCATCGTCGTCGTTCTTTGGGGCTTCATCGACAGGGGCCCTTGACAAGCAGTCTGCGTCCGAATGCTTCCTCCCAGACTTGTATGTTACGGTGACATCAAGTTCCTGGAGACGAAGACTCCATCGAGCGAGGCAGCCGGAGGGATCTTTCAAATTTGCAAGCCAGCAGAGGGCGTGATGGTCACTCACAACCTTGAATGGTCGTCCGTAAATGTAAGGACGGAATTTCGATGTCGCCCAAATGATTGCGAGACACTCCTTCTCAGTAGTTGAATAGTTACTCTCCGCCTTCGATAGGGAACGGCTAGCGTATGCGATCACTTTCTCGAACCCGTTGCTTTTCTGGACAAGGACCGCGCCTATGCCCACGCTGCTTGCGTCGGTATGAATTTCAGTTTGGGCATCTTCGTTGAAGTGTGAAAGGATGGGAGGGGACTGTAAACGACGCTGGAGGTCCTTAAAGGCTTTTTCTTGCGGTGCTTCCCATTGAAATGGTACATCAGCCTTTGTTAGCTTCGTCAAAGGTTCAGCTATGCATGAAAAATTCCTCACAAACCTTCTGTAGTAAGCACACAAGCCAAGAAACCTTCGTACGGCTTTCTTGTCTGTCGGCCGCGGAAAATGCTCGACAGCGGACGTCTTCTGGGGGTCGGGTCGTACACCGTCCGGGCTGATGATATGGCAAAGAAATAACAGCTCATGATATGCCAAGCGGCACTTCTCAGGCTTTAGGGTAAGTCATTGCATTGAGTACGGCCCTCAGTCTTCGCATGTGTTCGTCAAAGTTTGCCGCAAAGACTACGACGTCGTCGAGATACACGAGGCAGGTTTGCCATTTCAGGCCTGCCAACACCATGTCCATTACTCGTTGAAACGTTGCCGGTGCGGAACAAAGCCCAAATTGCATGACCTTAAACTCGAATAACCCGTCCGGAGTGATGAAAGCCGTCTTTTCTCTGTCCCTTTCGTCGATTTCAATCTGCCAATATCCGCTTTTGAGGTCCATTGACGAGAAGTACTTGGCATGACAGAGTCGGTCTAGGGTGTCGTCTATCCTTGGGAGCAGGTAGACATCCCTCTTCGTTATGTTGTTTAGCCTGCGATAGTCGATGCAGAACCGGAGGCTTCCGTCTTTTTTCTTTACGAGAACGACTGGTGCTGCCCAAGGGCTTTTCGAAGGTTGAATGACGTCATCGCGAAGCATTTCGTCCCCTTGTTTCCGAATTGCTTCACGCTCTCGCGGCGACACACGGTACGGGCTTTGGCGGAGAGGTCGGGCGTGCTCGCTGGTTATGATCCGATGCTTGGCAATTGGTGTTTTCGGCACCTTGGACGAGGTTGCGAAACAGTGAGCGTAGCTTTCTAGGAGAATGCGGATCTGATTTGGCCTGTCGCTGATGGGAAGCTCAGGGTTGATGTCGAACACAGGCGGCTGGTTTTGCATTGACGAGTCTTGGTGGGATTGGTCGGAGATGGCGAACGTGCCTGGCATGTCCCCTACTTCATCTAAGAAGCCAATCGTGCTGCCTTTGTTGAGGTGTCGGTGTTCCCTGCCGAATTTGCTTACGAGCACGTCAGCTTGTCCATTCGTGAAGTAAGCGATGCCTCTGGCGACGCCAAGCTGTCGGTCTAAGGGGAACTGCCTGTTTCCCTCGATCACGCCTTCAACATCCTCGGTGTTGCCTGTAACCACTGGTATTAGGACGCTTGACCTTGGTGGGATGCTTACTTCTTCGTCTAGAACACGCAGGATGGCGTGGTGCCCTAGGGTGGTCTTCGACTGAATGGTTTGGTCCGTATAAAGTGTGATCTGTCTTGATTGAAGGTCGATGATTGCTCGATGTTCGGTCAGAAAATCCATGCCCAAGATGACACGCGGGAACACTGCTGCAGGACTATGAAGCACGCTGGGTAAGTACGTCCACTGACAGTCACTCGTGCTGTGCATCGTCCCGTTGGCAACACGAGATGGCCTCCGGCTGTGCGGATCACGGGACCATCCCATCTAGTCATTACCTTCTTTAGTTGCTCTGCGAAGGCTCCGCTTATTACAGAAAAGTCGGCTCCTGTGTCGATAAGTGCTGTTACACTACGGCCGTCTATAAGTACTCCTAGGTCAGAGATTCTAGATCTCGAGTTGGACATCAGTCCTGGTGTCGAATCACGGCTTCTGCGAGTGCTGCAAGTGCGGTTGGGGCGTGCCATCGAGCTTAGTGCGAAGTGTCGTCGTATCAGCCGTGGTGACTCCGTCGGGGCGCCGTCGTCGTGCGGTATGATCAGTGGAGGTTCTTCGTCTATTCGCCGGCAAGCAACCTCTCCTCCAAAGGCTGCTTTACTCAGTTTCCCCTACGAGGGCTCGGGGACCTTCCTCGCGCTGCCGCCGCGTTGCCACGGCCTGGCGATGTGTAGCGGCTGTATGGCATTGATGGTGATCGTGACGGACGGGTGGGCGGATACTCGGCACGGCGCAAGTAGTCTTTACCTTCACGTGGTCGCTGTCTGGGTTGCGGTCGTGGTGCGTTGAGGGCAGAACCACAAAGTCCCATGCGTTTGTAAGGGCAGTATCTGAGGATGTGGCCTGGCTCACCGCAGTGAAAGCATAGTGGGCGTTGTTGGTCGGGGGTTCTCCAGAGGTCTGCTTTTTGTGGCGCTTCCAAAAAAACAGGCGAGTGGACGGGTGACGGCGATCGCTGGGGTGGTTCGTAATGCTCATGGCGCATGTTGGCGGTACCCCTTGGGCTGCGTACTGCGGCAGCGTAACTTATTCCCTGGTTTTCTTGACATGAAGTCGCCGTCCGAGAAACACCCAAAGCAATGCAAACTTCGTCGCGTATGACATCCGTGAGTGACGCTTCTGGAGGCTGCGAGGGTGATAGTATAAGTAGCCGCAGCTCCTCGCGGACGACTTCGCGTATTATTTCACGCAAATTGCTGATACTTGCAAACGTTGCTTGAGGGTCCATGGAAGCTATGTGCGCTGTACGGTTGTACTGGCGGTTTCGGGAATCTAAGGTCTTCTCAATGGTGGATGCCTCTTGCGTGAACTCAGCAACGGTTTTCGGCGGGTTGCGAACTAGGCCAGCGAAAAGGGACTCTTTTACTCCTCGCACTAGAAGCCCAACCTGCTTTTCCTCTGCCATGTTCGGATTCACACGGCGGATGAGGAGCTTCATTTCCTCGACGTATCTAGGCACAGTTTCGTTAGGCTTTTGGATCCTCGATTGTAGCAGAATTTCAGCCCTTTCTTTGTGCAGCATGTTGGCAAACGTCCTCAAGAAATCAGTCTTGAACACCTCCCACGTAGTCAAAGAGGCCTCGTGGTTTTGAAACCACGTTTTAGCGGGGCCGTCGAGTGCGAAGAAAACGTTACTCACCTTCATCTCGTCATCTCATTTGTTTAGTGAAGCCACCCGAGTGAATTGGTCGAGCCAATCTTCTGCATCTTCTGCAGGCGAGCCGTGGAAGGTTGGAGGCACTCGAGGGTGTTGCAAGATGACAGGAGTGGGCGCAGCTGGTAGGCTCATGGTTGACGTCGAGTCTTCTTTTTTCTGTCGAGTGTACTCCGGTAGTGTTCCGGGTTCCGGTGGCAACCCTTGTAGGCGGCGGCTACTGCGAGTCGCGTCGCTGCTTTTGGGGGCCTCGTCCTTCCGTGCAGCTGTCGGCTCAGGGACCTGGTGCATACCCCGCACCTCCACCAGTTGTCACGTAGCCGCGACGATGAAGGAACGTGCACGACAGGATCGGGAGCAAGCCGCAACAATCTTTTATTTCACAGGGCTGACCTGCGCTCGAAAGAAACAAGTGAACCGCCGTACAGCTGGCGAACTACTACCCCGGTGCCCACGGCTACCCTCGGCTTATTCGCGAGGGGCGTTTTCCGATAAAACGCGGCACGAAGATAAGTTCACGGATCACGCCTTCATGATGGAGCACAGATACACATTAGCAACGTGCGTCAAAAGCAAAGCGATAAGGATGGCAAGTGATTGCGGCAATATCGTCGTTTGGCCAATCGGTTAAAGGAAACCACTTTATTCCTTGCGATTCTGTAGTTGATACCAAGTGCTGCATTACCTGGAGAGTGCTTAAACTGTTTCCAAAGCAAATCTGTCTCGCAAATTGCTTCGAAAATATCTAGGGAAAGCCAGATGTGACTACGCGTCTGCTTTGCCCTTCTAATACGAATACAAAATTGCTGCAGACTACGTATTTTCGTCCTAAACCTTTCATATAGTCACCAGGAGATCCAGTAGCAATAAAATAAGACAAATCAAATTGTTTAAATAATGACTCCAGTTTGCAGTACTACTACTGCTACTACTACTACTACTACTACTACTACTACTACTAATGATAATAATAATAATAATAATACTTTGTTCACATGCCTAGGAACAACCATAAAGTCTGTGTGCAGGAGCACGCAAAAATAAAAAAGTTAGTCATACAGAACAGTCTACATAAAATAGAAAAGAGAGCGGACACGCAAACACGAAAAGAAATCGGCGCGAAATGGGAAGAATAACAGACAAGACGAGAATTATGGAATGGCAGTGAAAAATGAATGGGAATATATACAACCATGTGGAAGACATCCTGAAAAATGGATAGGAAAAACGGATAGGAAAAACGGATAGGGGTAGCATCTGAAACTTGTGAAAAAATATCTATTGACAGTGCAAAGCTGAAAAAAAACAATAACAGTGGACTGTGAAAAAAATCAAGGTCATGAAAGTTGACATTATATAGACTGCACATTCTCTGAGCAGCATAGTGTTGAAAGAATTTGCCAGGTACATCAAATGGTCGATTCTCTGTTAGTAACTTACGCTGAATCTGAAAATTTACCTAACTGAGAAGGAAATGGTAGAATATCATACTGTGAACTAGTTTGTAAAGAAATAAGAAGCCAGCGCGATTTCGTCGGCAGTGAAGTGATGGCAATGATAATATTCTGTCAGTGTTGGAACGAGATCTAGATGCTTTCGAGCAAAAAACCAACGTTGTAAATGCTGATGATTTTTTTCCAGACTCCCTCAATTGCGACACTGCCATATTTAGCATATAATAATAAACAAGTGAAGAGCAGCGAGCGCTATAGTGGGTCATCATCTCCTGCGACATAGGAGGTCTGTCTGTACTGCGCATTGCTCGAGGGCGCTGCTCGTTCGCTTGCAAGATCCGCTTATTGGAATCATTGGGCAAGCTACCAGCCAATCCCTACACAAGAATTCAATAAACATTTGAACAGGAACAACAGCAATACAATAATCATTCGAGAATAATACACTTGTTACTATTAATGTAATTACTTTCAATAATAATAATAATAATAATAATAATAATATCATTGATATTACTAATAATAATACTATATATGTAAGCCACATTTGTTCTTTGAAAAAGTTAGTATAATGTTAATAGAGGCGTCACTAACGGGAACGATGGATGCAGTACTACAGTTATTACACCAGCTTTGCGTTCAGCGCGGGGTTATTTATTGGTGGCTAAATAGTATACCAAACCAAAGGGATCTGTTGCGAAAACGTGATATATCCTTAGGCTTCGCCTTTAAAAGTATAACTCGATAGCAATACTCTGACCCTGGTGCGTGCTTCAAACACTTAGTGTATGAAATCTTTACGAACAAGCTATGCACCCACTACATGGCCTGAAGGGAATAGGTGCGGTAACATGTGTGCCTTTTGTCCTGGGTGACAGGCTTTAAACCATGAAGTCATTATGATAATCACATGCTGAGAGTGAGTGAATGAGTGAATAAACTTTTATTGGGCCCTGCAAAACGTGTGAATAAGTCGTGAGATTATCCAGGTGGGCGTTTTTATTACATGTTTGACACCCGATAGCGATGTGCGCTTGTACCACGCATTGTCGCTGCAATATTTCTTATTGTATTGCGAAGCAGAGAACGCGTGTGTTTTCTAGCAGAGCAAGTTATTTTCACCATGTTCAGAAACGCAGGCGAGACAGTTTTATAGAACAACCGCTTACAACGCAAGTGATCCGGGATCGATGCGGGTTCGAGCATCCCTCGGACTTTGAATGTTTTTATATTTAATTGCATATTTCTCGGATTTTCGGTCATGCACAAAATGATTTTTCGCTCACAACCAACAACACCAACGCCACAATTTGTGCGAAAGGAGCTCTTTAACACTATTTGGTCAATATGTCTTACAAGGTATTTTTAAGAAACATTAAGAGCAAGGTACCCCCAAAAGACAATTACCCTAGTAGCAACATAGAAACCTGAGAAGCAATATGTCATCAAACTTAGTTATGCGTGTTGTTCGTTCTAAATAAAAGAGGCCGAAATAGCCGGGTCTCGAAACAAAACCTGATGCCGATATGCAGACCACGTCGAACATTCCGGAGCCCTCCCCTACGGCGTCTCTCATATTCGTATGGTGGTTGTAGGACGCTAAACCCCGCATATCAACCACTGTGCAGACCACTTAGCCATTGAAACAAAGGGGTATGTTTTACGGTTGTGTACGTCGAATTGTCATTCGAGCTTTTACGCCCCAAAACCACGACATGATTATGAGGGATGCCATCGTATAGGGCTCCATGAATTTTTTTCATCTGGTGCTCTTTAACATGCAAAGACATTGCAGAGTATACATACACGCATCCACCATTCTGCCTCCATCGAAATATGGCCTCGGCGGTCGGAGTCGAACACGCGGCCTTCGAGTGGGTACCCGAGTTCTGTAACCACTACATCACAGCAGCGGACGGTTGCGCATTACGGTCGTAATGAAACAATTATAATTGGTTTCATTACACTTCAACGAACAGTTCGCACAAAGGGGAAGACGACCTGTATAACATGTCATGCACGTAATGAAATACACTATTTAGGGTGGCTTTTGTTATGTGCTCTTGAAACTTAAAGAGCTATATTTAAATTAAAGCATCTTATTTAAAATGCTCATATTTGGAAGATAATAAAGCACTTTCCCTTCTGGAATTATATCTGCCTTTCCTTCTGCTTCTTTTTGAGCTCTCAAAAATATTTCAGTGGCAGAGAATATGGCACGAACGTTGGCTTCATGCTAAAGCGAAAAAAAAACAACAACTAATAACTCGCTATTTGACGCCAACAAATATTAGCAACCTGAGGCTTGTTTCTTCATATTCTCAAAGTCATCACCATCGAATACGCTAATATTTTCTTGAAGTTAGCTTTTGCAGATTGAGCTGAAGTGCAGCACGAACACATTTCTGTACTCTTTCTTTCCACGGACAATCGCCGAATGCCTTACCTTCTGATGGGGAACCACTGCATAACATTGTTTCTTTTATGCATGCGATAAAAGATATGACTCCGTAGACGTTGCGGCAATTGGTGGGTGTAATGTGACGTCATGTGTTTTTGTTTTTATTTTGCCATGTTCAAATGAATGCTGCAACTTTTTTTGTGTGCTATGTAAGTACGGGATCAGTGCTTGTTTGGGCTCTATGCTTGATTGATATGTGGGGTTTAACGTCCCAAAACGACCATATGATTATGAGAGACGCCGTAGTGGCGGGCTCCGGAAATTTCACCACCTGTGGTTCTTTAACGTGCACCCGAATCTGAGCACACGGGCCTACACCATTTCCGCCTCCTTCGGAAATGCAGCCGCCCCAGCTGGAATTCGAGCCCGCGACCTGCGGGTCAGCAGCCGAGTACTGTTACATTTGGCCCGGCGATTCGTCTGGGCAGACGCCATCGTGCGTAAGCCGGTCTACTGGGGAGGCTCTCAACTCCATCGGCGCCCAATCTGCCGGACGCTGTCGAAGATTTCGGCAATTACCTAGACCATGTGGCAATCAAAGGCGAGTTCCTGACTTTCAAATGCGGACGCTTTCGTCGTGCCTTCGAGCAGCAACGGTGCCTGATGACTTCGGCGACTCATCTGGCGACCGGGAAGCTGTTGTGACCGGCGCCAGAGCTGGCGGGGGAGCGGCGCTCTTTTAATCCTCAATCAAGTAGCCGACCGGCTGGCTGCCTATGCTCCTAAGGCACTGTCCTGGCTAGCCGGAGGATGAGACGTCATGTCGCCACGACGCCGTAAACTGTTCGAGTGAGGGCGACAAACACAGCATCTTCCTTGGAAGTGACCGTGGCGGCCGGCGTAAGTTGCCCCGCTAATTGAGCGAATAAATCGGTGGAACCTTTGATGTATGCTTTCAGGAGCTTGGGACCTCTCGACAAGTGGCACACACACGACGAGGAAGAGCACCGCTGGTGCCACCTTGCAGTGCAGTGTTCACGACTAAATATTGGACGTTCATGTGGACCGTGCATGCTCGTCCCCCTCACCTGTTGTGTGTGTGTGTTTGGTGTTTCACTCAGAGAGGAGGAGCCCGACAGGGCTTAAAACGACGCCTCAGAGTGCTGGACGTCGCTCTGAACCATGTAACGGTTCAACTACCACGTTCGTGGTTTGTGAAACTCCTCACCTTTCTTTGCTCTAAATATGTGTAAATAGTGTCATAAACCTGTTTGTTTTTCGTATCCTCTTGTTGTCAGCGTTCATTTCTTCCACCCGCTTACACCACGCGACCACAAGAGACCGGGTAGTTCCCCATTCGCAACAACTGGTGGCAGCGGTGGAATGTCATCAGCAACTTCCTCCTTCGACCTTAACAGTACCTTAGCTACTAGACCACCGCGGCGGGGCAAATGCTATATGCTATGTAGGTTATTGTGTAATGGGTTGTTTGGGCTTTGTGAGCGCTTACTGCCACAAAGTTTGTTTGATTTTGTTGTTTTTGCATATTTTTCGATATCGCTATTTCACAAGATATCGCTTCGTGTACTGCTTTTTTTATCTCATTTTTCTCGTGTGTGTGTTGTGTTACTTATTTATGCCCGACTTCTCCCTAAGGCCTTCATGGAAGGCTGGCAGTATGTAACAAAGTAAATAAATAAATCACAATAACAGCAGTTACAAATGGACGTCCTAACTTTCTTCGGGGAACCTTTGCTGCCGAATATACAAGCAGACGAAATATATTGGAACCGATGACAAAAACGTTAGTGCTCCCTTTCAAAATAGAACTTTTAGGGGCGAAGCTCCTTAGGGCGTGGGCTGTGCGTCCCCTGTAGCCTGTATGTAGCCACCTCTAGTTTAGTTCTTGCAGTGTTCACTAGATGGCGGGACCGTCCCCTGTATCTAGCCACCTCTAGTTTAGTTCTTGCAGTGTTCACTAGATGACAGTACCATCTCCTGTATGTAGCCACCTCCCGTTTAGTTCTTGTAGTGTTTACTAGATGGTGGTACTTGTAGCTGATGATGAAAAGATGCAAGATGTTATAAACTAGAAAGCGGTACTTGTAGTTGATGAAAGACGCGAGATCTTATAAAATAGGAATGATGTCACATATGGCGCGTGTCATTGGTTGAAGGCAATTGTTCGATTTAGTGCGGCGACGTACGCTAGGGGGAGTGATGTAATAAAATCGAGTGGACAAAATGTACAGAGGATTCATGGTTTACCAGGTTTACCTCCGGAGCTTCGCCCACTCATCATCATTCACTTCGTGGATATGGCGGAATTTTTTTTCAAGCACAGCCGAGCGATTTGTGCGCACACGTTTATTAAGAAAAACACACTTGATTCACAATCGAGCAACTAACCGACCGCTCGTCGTACGACTTGCGCTTATCAGTCAGCGATCATGGTTCGCTCTTGCTCACTGTTATGTTTTGCCGCTCATAGGTTGATCGTGCGGATGGGACAGCACCAGAAGCTACGTTATTCAAAGCTTCTTTCTCGGATCTCTCTCGGCAAGGTCGCAAATTGCTTCCTTTGAGCATGGGACGACAGCGCGGGAACCTACGTTATACAAAGCTTCTTTCTCGACTCTCTCTCGGTATGCCCGTGTAACTATACACCACTTATCCCCTGGAATGCAAACTACGTCCGTCTCCTCCGCTGCCGGGGACAAACACACAATGTGAAACGAACCCGCTCTGCCAACTGGCTTGGAATGTTTGTGGTTTAGAGACAAGTCGCCGCTGCCCGGGGCAAACGCACAATGGGGTTAAGCGACCCCGTCCTGCCTCCGCTGCCGGGCGCGAGCTCAGTGGGAGTAGGCGACACGCTCTGTTCTGGTGATCAGCTCAAATTCGCAGCGATGCACGACCCGAGCACAAGGAAAGCGGAGAAAGTCAAAGGCCGCTTGCTTCCTGCGGGGGCAATAACGTTCCGCGCGCAATCATTCAATTACCGACTTTGGAGGTTCGTCTCGGCTCGCTGGGTTTAGGAAAGGGCATGAATGTACGGGGTCTACAATGCCGATATCTCCCGAGCGTTAGAATTCCTGAGCGCGTGGGAGGTGGAGAGAGAGAGAGACATGATGGGAAAGAGTACCAAAACGCCTGTTTAAACTGTAGAAGTGCTGCTGTCGAGAGTAAGGTCAGCCCAGTAGGGAGTGACTTAATCTGAGTGGAAACAGATTGGATGAGAGAATGTTGAGGCGGACCAGCAGTGGCCCCCTCCCCTTTTTCTTTGTTACCGCAAGATGCTTAAGACTGGAGGGAATCCGTTTCTCTTCAGTCGAGGCTGCAATCACTTAACTGATAGATCAGTACGACTCCGTACGATGCAACTTTTGTCTGGGCCGTAACCACTTTGTGGTCGAACAGTGAGACTAAGTGCGTTGTATGTAGTAACAGTGTTCTAGGCTCTAACTTAGGAAAAGTTAAGTAGAAGAGTAAGACGCTGTTGATGTCTGTGATATCATGAGTGTGCTTCGGCAAGATGTACATATGACTGTAAATATTTCGCTGTAATATACCTTGAAGTTTTCATTACCTCCAACCTGCCTCCTGCTTCATCGACGCCGATCATCCCCTTGACGGGACTTCAATCCATATCAAGGAGATCAACGAACGAAAAGAAAAACTTAACTCTCACTATAGTAGACATCGAACTGTTTTTTTTAATGTTTGGCCAATTTTTCTGCCGCGCGGCTTAAGTTATCGTGTCAGTTTTAAAAGTTGAATGTCTGTACGCCACGTTGTGTGAAACTGGCGAATTAAAAGCGATGTCCCGAATTCCTAGGTATGTTTCAGTTTCTTGTTGGCTGCTGCTATTTCACAAGCACTGGCTAAGACAACGCTTCAATTCTCGGTGCAGATTGGCAACTTAGTCATAAAGTATGCTCTAACTACTGTTATTTCACTATGCGGTGCGTCACATTCGGCGGTGACTGCCTGAATGAGTATTGTGGGCCTCACTAAAAAAATGATATCTTATATTTTTTATCTTCTTTGCATTGCTTGTGTGAGCGAGACGAATATGGGTGACCGAGGTCTGAAATTGAAAGGTGCATTTTTTGGCTTCTTTGAGAAGGCTGTCTCGTTTGGCACGGCTTTTCAGTAGATTGATTGATATGTGGGGTTTAACGTCCCAAAACCACTGTATGATTATGAGAGACGCTGTAGTGGAGGGCTCCGGAAATTTCGACCACCTGGGGTTCTTTAACGTGTACCCAAATCTGAGCACATGGGCCTACAACATTTCTGCCTCCATCGGAAATGCAGCCGCCGCAGCCGGGATTCGAACCCGCGACCTGCGGGTCAGCAGCCGAGTACCTTAGCCACTAGACCACCGTGGCGGGGCTTTCAGTAGAACAATTTTACTAGGAGGCTCGAAACTTTTACGGCTTTTGACCCTGTGGCACACCTCAATTTCATTAGGAATGAGTGGTTCATTCAGGAGAGTGCCGACCTGACAAACTGTCTTTACTAGATCTTCACAATCTTCCTGCGCAATTCCTTTATTCTCTGAATTAAATTTCCTGGATTAGAATATATTTTGATTATGAAAACCTTTAATGTGAACAACGATGTTGCCAGAATTTTTCAAAAGACATTGCGCTCGCTCGATTCATATTTAGAACACTATCTGTTTTTTTTTCAAAATTGAGCATACGGCAGAAGCCTGTACATGGTTGGGATAAAAAAATTAAAAAAACAGAAAACTTTCGCCAATATTCATATTATTAAGAAACCCGATGTTCTGAATCCTGATCGGCTTTTCTCTTCAGGGGTGACAAGGCCCGAGATGTTTGCCACCACTCGTTGCAAGCCCTCTAAGTAGATAAGGGCAGTGTCCCCAGTGGTGGTTTTGTCTCCCACTATCTGCTGACTGTGCCAGGATTGAGAGGGTAGCCGCCGGCGAAAGTGTCTTTCCGTTTAGATCACCGCTAGGATGGCTAGAATGGGGAGGTGTGAAAAGCGGCCACCGAAACTGGTCGCCAAAGCGCGCCGATGCCGCTTGGGGCGCTGCACGCACCGGCGCAGTGCGAGCGCGGTGGTGCACCAGCGTGGATCAAAAGCCAGAGAGGAAAACCAGGCAATTTCGGAGTGTATATCAAAGGACATTGAGGAATTAGGAGGAGAGTGCGAGATAATTATACTAAGAGATATGAATGCGCACATAGAATATATAGATGGGTATACTGACTCAACAGGCAAAATGATCATGGATAGGGGTGAAAGCCATGATTTCATCATTTGCAACAGTACCAAGAAATGTGAAGGGCAAATAACATGAGAGGTAGGAAGGCTGCAGTCAACGATAGATTACGCACTGATGTCACATAGGATGTATGATAAGCTCAGGGGAATGCACATAGATGAAGGTGGCTCCAGAAGTCTGGGTAGTGATCACAAACGTATCAAGCTAAGTTTTGGAATGGCAGCGAAAGTGGGAAGGAGACAAGATGAGCAACTACAGGAAAATTTTCATTCAGAAAGGCAAAGAGCAATTGCTACTAAACAAATTGAGAAAAATCACTGATGGTAATAAAACTGTGTGGACATACACGAATCTAATTAGACTGTTTGGACTAGAGCTTGCTAAGGCACGGGACAAGTCACCCCTGAAAAGAAGACACAAACCCAAAAGTTGGTTGGATGAGGAAGTTAAGAGAGCCATAGCAAAACGCCAGGAAGCCTCTAGGATACACAGACATGGTAAGCAGCGGGGTGAACCGGCAGATGATGTTGAAAGAAAATGGGAAATCTTTCTAAGCTGTAGAAGAAATGCATTCCTTCTGATCAATTAAAATATTAGAAGAAAGGGAGCTCAGTGGCTGGCAGAAGTAGAAAAAAAAGATAGAAAGGCAGCTGGAAAATTTTCGACCCATCTAAACTCCCTAAGAAAGGAGACGAGCCTAGAGCAGACGTTTATAACTATAGCTCAAGGTGCTAGGCTAGAAGGGGACGAAGCTTTTTAGTACATAAGAACAAGGGCGTCAGAAAAATTTCAGAAAAGAAGTGGTGGAAAAGAAGCGACAACCACGCCTTGTGTTGTCTAGCCACATTGAAGGACCCTTCAGATCGCCTCGCACGATTGAGCCTGAGACTTCAAGAATATGACATTACTGTCGTTTACAAGTCCGGCAAGAAACACTCCGACGCCGACTGTCTCTCTCGAGCGCCTGTCGACCAACCACCGCCCGACGACCCGGATTACGACTACTTCTTGGGAACGATAACTACCGACGACTTCGCTGAACGACAGCGGGCCGACCCGGAACTTAAGGCCCTAATAGAATACCTCGAAAGCAGGACCACCGAAGTCCAGAAGGTATTCAAGCGCGCACTTTCGTCGTTCTTCCTGCGAAACGGTCTTCTACAAAAGAAAAACTTTTCACCACTTCGAGCTAAGTACCTCCTTGTGGTGCCTTCAGCTTTGCGACCACAGCCCCTGCAGCCCCTGCACGACGATCCGACGACAAGGCACCTCGGTGTTTCTCGCACGCTCGCGAGGATACAAGAAAGGTATTACTGGCAACGTCTTACCAACGACGTTACTCGTTATGTGAGGACAGTGCCGGGACTGTCAGCGACGCCAGGCACCGCCGACAAGGCCAGCGGGACTTCTGCAGCCAATTGATCCACCTTGCCGACCTTTTCCAGCAGATTGGTATGGACCTACTAGGGCCGTTCCCGGCCTCGGCTTTCGGAAACAAGTGGATTGTGATAGCTGCCGTCTACCTCACACGCTACGCCGAGACAAAAGCCCTGCCAAAAGGCAGTACATCCGAGGTAGCTAAGTTCTTCGTCGAAAATATCGTCCTACGTCACGGCGCTCCGGAGGTCCTTATCACCGACAGAGGAACGGCATTCACTGCCGACTTAACTCAAGCGATCTTGGCATACAGCCAAACAAACCACCGCCGGACGACGGCGTACCACCCAAAGACCAACGGCCCCACCGAACGGCTTAACAGGACGATCGCCGACATGCTGTCAATGTACGTCGATGTCGAACACAAGACGTGAGACGCCATTCTACCGTATTTGACCTTCGCATACAACACGGCGGTGCAGGAGACGACGCAGATATCTCCATACAAATTGGTCTACGGAAGGAGCCCGGCAACGACGCTTGATGCCATGTTACCCAACGTCACCGACGAAGAAAACCTCGATGTGAGTGAGTACCTTCAACGCGCAGAAGAAGCACGACAACTTGCGCGTCTCCGTATTAAGAATCAACAGACGACAGACAGCCACCGTTACAACATTCGACGACGCTTCGTGGAATACCAGCCCGGTGAACGTGTTAGGCTGTGGACGCCGATACGCCGACGTGGACTAAGTGAAAAGCTTCTGCGACGCTACTTCGGACCATACAGGGTGTTTCGACGTCTCGGCCCACTTGATCACGAGGTTGTCCCCGACGGCATCACGAACTCTCAACGACGCCGATCGCGACCTGAAGTCGTCCATGTCGCGCGCCTCAAGCCGTTTCATGCGCGTTAACAAACTGAAACAATGTTTTTTGTATTGTTGCATCGTAATTTATTCATTGTACTTTCTTGCATTATTATTGTACCTTCATCATTAGTTAAAGCATCGGGATGACGCCTTTTTTCAGAGGGGGGCAAGGCCACGTTCCATTTCCCAAGTTTTTGTTATCGTCCCAAAACACCACACGATTCTCAGCGCAAACCACGCCTGCAGTTTTCGAGAAGGTTCCGGACTGTAGTAGATCATTTCGATAAGATCACGCCCACTGTGCGAATGGTACATATTGTTCTGGAACCTACGCCACCGCCAGCGATAACGCTAGAACATTCGACGGCAAGAGTATAAATGCCGACGCGCTTCGCCGCTTGTGAGTTGTTGATCGAAGGCCGACGCTCCGTTCGCCGCTATCAGTCCGAGACTGCTATCTGTGCAAGACGGCGGCTGTAATTGGACTTTCCGTTTACCGGGCACAGGTTCGCCCAAATAAACAGTTGAATCCAAACACGAAGTCTCCTGTCTTCGGCCCACGTCACGACCCCGTGACATTATAAGGACAAGGGCGACAGAAAAATTTCAACAAGAAGTACTTTATGCACAACAATAGACAAGGATGAATCAAGTGGCCCAAGGCTCCATTTTCACAACGAGTGAGAAAAGGCTGAGAAAAGGGGTTCCTACTAGTACATCAACAGGCCCAGATGGCATTCCAATTATGCTGATAAAAACATTAGGTCCGAAGTCTAAGCAGGCTTTGAGAGAGGCAGTGAACAAAACAGCAATCGATGGAGAAGTTCCCGACGGGTGGAAACATAGCAGGATTAGCATGATCTATAAAGGAAAGGGGGACAAAGATGACATAAACAACTACCGTCCTATAACAGTGACATCAGGGGTCTACAGGCTGGCGATGCAGATTATAAAGGAAAGACTGCAGGCATGGATAGAGGATGAGGGGGTGCTGGGGGAACTGCAGAATGAGTTTCGGAAACATAGGAGGTTGAATGACAATCTGTTCTCACTGACGCAGTGCATCAAAATGGCAGAAAAGGAACTCAGGCCCCTGTGGCTAGCATTTTTGGATATCAAGGGAGCGCATGATAGCGTGGATTCAAGAGGACTTGTGGGGAATACTAGACACACTGGGTGTGGAAGATGGAGTCCCTAATCTTTTAAAAGAAATCTGTAAAAGTAACAAGGTAATTATAAGGTGGTAAAAACAAGTATCCAAGCCCACAGAGCTGAAACGGGGACTTAGGTAGGGGTGTCCACTGTCACCCTTGCTATTCATGATGTACCTACAAGGATTAGAGGCCAAATTAGAGGGAAGTGGACTTGACTTCAACCTCTCTTTAGTCAAACATGGAAAACTCATTGATCAGGCACTACCAGCATTAATGTATGCAGATGATATAGTGCTAATGGCTGACAACAAGGAAGATTTGCAGAGATTGATGGACATGTGCAGTAATGGGAGAGATAGGTTAGATTTTAGATTCAGTAAGGAAAAATCAGCCGTTATGATTTTCAATTATAATGAAGGTAGTGAGCTTAGAATACAGGAGGTCGCGTTAGAGATAACAGACAAATACAAATATCTGGGCGTATGGATAAGCAATGGGACTGAGTACCTAAAGGAACACGAAATATACGTGACGACTAAAGGTAACAGGAATGCAGCAGTCATGAAAAATAGGGCACTATGGAATTAAAATAGGTATGATGTTGTGAGAGGAATATGGAAAGGGGTCATGGTTTCTGGTCTGACATTTGGCAATGCGGTTTTGTGCATGAGATCAGAAGTTCAAGCAAGATTAGAAATTAAGCAACGTGGAATAGGTAGGCTTGCCCTATAGGAGCTCACGGGAATACACCAAATCAGGAAGTACTAGGTGATATAGGATGGACATCATTTGAGGGCAGGGAAGCTAGCAGCAAGATAAAATTTGAAAAGCGATTGAGAGAAATGGGGGAGGAGCGTTGGGCTAGGAAGGTTTTCAGCTACTTGTACATGAAGAACGTCGATACGAAATGGAGGAAGCGAACCAGGAAATTGACTGGTAAATACTTAGAAAACAGCAGGGGGCCAAACCAAAAAGAATTATCGGAAAAGAAGAAAGTGAAGGAAACGGAGACTGACATGTGAAGAATTGGCATGATTAAGAAGTCCGCACTAGAAACCTATCAAATTTTTATGCAGGAAATTGCCAAGGAAATGATCTATGATAATACTCGGGGTAGTTCTCTACTGTTTGAGGCCAGGACGGGGGTATTGCGAACCAAGACATATCGGGCCAAATACGAAGGGGTAGACACAGTATGCAGTGCGTGTGGAGGGGAAGAAGAAACTGCCGACAATTGATAATGTCCTGTAAAGGGCTTCACCCTATAGTTCAGGATGATGGCGCAGAGTTTTTCAAAGCACTGGGGTTTAGTGACGGGGAGGGTAAAATAGACTTTAAGCGGGTAGACTTAACTAGAAGGAGGTTATCTGATTGGTGGCTAAAGTCAAGGCACAAGTGAAAATTAAACCCTTCACGGCAAAGTACAAATCCTCTAGCTTCTAATTAAAGGAAAAAAGATAAATCTAATGGCTAGTTCACTAAGTCTTACGGCTATATGGCGTTAGCCGCCGCCCGATCTAAAGGGTACAGCCACATCCATCCATCCATCCGTTCATCCATCCATCCGGGTAACTTTGCGGTGGAGACAAACGAGACGGCACGCGCTGCTCTCCACAAAAATTGCTCTCATACTGTGTGGTGGTGACCCGTTTTCGGTAATATAATTTTGATGGAGCAAGTGTAGGGCAGTACATTGCACTTAGGCACTTTAATGTCTCATATCTGAAAACCTTTCTTGAAAAGGCGCACGAGCAAGACTCGACGCCAACTTTCGTGTACTTAAGGGTCAACTCCGGCGATTTTTCGACCATGTCAAGGTTATGGTGTTTCTATGTTCCTGAGACACTCTTGTCACGAGACCGATAGCTGAAATGCTCAGGAGATTTGCAAATGATTTTAATAAGGAAAAGGGTGCGAAACCGAAACCCGACCGGGCGCCCTTTCTGCGTATGACAAACTATCTGGTAAGAACCGGAGGCCGTATACTGGTCCCGCCGGCGCGTAAAGTGAAAACTGTGAAAGCCAGACAAGTGAAGCACCGGCCAAACGCCACTCAGGAAAGAAGAGAGCTTTTCTCTGCAATACCCGCGCCAAACACTTCCGCCGTTGCCTTGTGGCCGCCACAATAAACACTGTAGCGGCCAAAGTAGCGTTGGCATCAGCTGCGTCACTTCCGTTGACATGCCAAACATGACTTCACCCAGACAGTGTTTCCAATAATTCTGGCAAGCGAAGTGAGCTTTGCAAGGAAATCTTCGACATTTATTTGCAAACAATCAGCGCATCTCTCAAGCCTATAAGTTGGTATAAATGACGAAACTGTGGGAAGCAATGTACCCAGCGAACTTCATTCAGATCCATTGACCTCGAAAAATTGCCGGAGTTGGCCTGTAATGATATTGCGGTTATTCGTGGCGGACCTGGAGGTGCGCCGAGATTTGTTAATCACTGTGAGGCTCCATATTAATTTAAACACACTAAATTCATTCAACCATGAGTGGAAACTTTGGTATCAGATCCCCGTTTCGCTGTTTCGAACGCATAATCTTGCGCAAGCCGCAACTTGAATACTCACTTAGCGTTCATTATCGGCCATCGAATGTAACAGTTTTAGTTGCGTACAGTTGCTCATTCTCAAATTTGGGTGCATGTGAAAGAACACCAAGCGATTGAAACTTCTGGAGTCCTCCACTACCGCGTCTCTTATAACCATATGGTCGTTTAGGGACGTTAAACCCTACATATCAATAAATAAATAAATAAATCACAGTTACACACAAATAGCGCAATACCCATGTCTCCAGCAGCAGACATGCGAACAGTCTTTACAAAAACACTTTATTTTCATGCATGTCAGGTGTTCATGAACTAAAACACTCATAGCTTTACTATTTGCTTTTTTATTATTATAGTTGGTTTACGGCTTTTAAAAAAAAGAGGGATCGAGTGAGTCAATAACATTGCACTAAGGAAATTCGACCGATCTGCAAAGCTCCGCTGAGATACCACTTCTGCCTGAACTGGGAGATTTCTTGGCGCATCTAGTTTAGAAACAAGTGGTGTTGTATACCTTACCAAAAAAAGTAACCAGACAGGTAACTCACTACGCTAATAATAAATATTCGCGTTACCATCCTATGTTGCCTACCAGAAAGGCAACGAATTACCGTTAGCGAACTAAAAATAACGTACGTCTTTTTCTATTACACTCCATGATTGATAAGTGGGGTTGAACGTCCCAGAACCACCATATAATTATGAGAGACGCCGTAGTGAAGGGCTCCGGAAATTTCGACCACCTGGGTTTTTTTTATCAATTATACTCCAAGGTCAGAAGTTTGAATCCGCGCGTCCACGCTGCGGGAGCCAGAATATCATTTTAATAAACCTCGTATTTATATTTGACATGTTATAAAGCATTCATTAAACATGGTTCTAGTACCATAATTAATCTGGCTAAGATAAACGTAAACCCAAGTGTTTGTCTCACTAGGCTGGAAAAATTAAACGTGGATTTTACCACTTCCTTGAAGTACTTAAGATGAACATTACCCTACAGGCTACCTTACCTATGAACCATCCTAAACCACGAAGACTTTGACACTTCGTCCTTTCTTCTGTCATTGAGAACTTCCTATGAATCTATTTAAAGATTGCAAGAAACGTCGCTACAATTGGCTGTCTTGCGCATTTCAAAATAATTCTTATTACTGTATTGTATCTTTTACTGTGATGTCTCTGTGTATCAGTGTATAGCTTTGGTCCTGATGGTGTGTAACACTTCATTATAATATTATGTGTAATTGTTTCTTACGAACAATGCCCAACTAGGGCGTTGTAGATGTATGTAGTGTTAATTAATCAAAATAGTCACATAAGATGCTTCGCTCAGCTCATTCACTTTCCCGAATAGTACATCTCCTGGAATTGCGGTCACTCTACTTATTGATTTTTGCTTTTCATGTCCATGCCACGTCATGATACATATGTATTCCCCCGCTCTCTATTTGTGGAGCTCAGTTTCATAACTTTTGTGTTCGTACTTGGCGTCATTTTATACTTGTAAAGTTTATTTTTTATTCTGTGTGTATGAATGCCTGTCGTGTATTGTTGCTTTGCCAACTTGTGACTGGGCCGGTACTTTGTCAATCCCTCGAGCTTTCAGTCCCGTGCTCCTCGACCTATCGAAAAAAAGAAAGGAAGTCTCTGACCAAAAGAACTATAGCTAATTTAGGTGAATTAAACTAGCGATTTTTGCACAAGATGCCAGACGTAGAACACAGTGGCCTAATGTGCACCGGAGAGTTGCGTGTGATGGCTTATAATAACGAGGCACATGTTAAATCTTTTTCTCATTGTTACAGAAAGCCGAAGTATTACTTCACCGTCAACCTTCTCCGCAAATATATGATCACGGACCTAAAAAAAACTACAGTAATTTTGACAGCTTGCATCTGCTAGCGGACCATAATCTCAGGTATTTGCAGTGTAAAATATTTGTTTGCACTGTAAATAATTTTTCTCCTTTAACCTACACAGGGCCCCCTAAAATCACAACTGTTTATTGAAACGCGAGCTTTGCTTTTCCAAGTACTGCAAACTTAGTGCTCCGTGACCTGTACTCTCAGCCGAAGCAAATTTTATTTTGGAAACTGAACTGATAAATAGCGCTACCGTGCTGCAGGAACGACTTGCTGACAACTTCAACTCGCACAATTTAAGCAGCAGCTCTATTTCTACATGTATAACGAGTGAGTCAAACACTAATTGCCGAAATAACGTGCTATACCAGTAACGGTGTTACTTATAACGCGTAACCACCAACACTGGAAACAAGACGGGCATTCTTACACTCATCGCGATTATTACGAAGTACCTGATTTCTCAAAGCATAGCTTGCCACATAATATACAGGGCGACCATCCGCCACTCAGCGGTGTACAATTCATGGGCGACAGACACTGCTAGTACATCAGATATAAGTCTTTCGTATAGTCTTCTTCATTTTATTCCATCTCATTAAGCATTGTTTCTACAGACAGAGAGACTCCTCCACTAAGTGATCCGCGTTGCCACATCTGGGTCTCTTCAAGAGGCTCAGCTGAAGCACAAAGTTTTGCGGACAAGCATAATGCAGCGACGCTAGATTTACTTTTTTTGTCGTTGACACCTTCAGACATTTCAAAGAAACCCAGTGCAATCGCCGATTTACGAAGTACTTGTAAAGCAGCCACCGCCTGTGAGAAAAAAAAAGCAGCACACCCGAGGCAAACCCTGTGAAGTGCGCCGCTCACTACTCATGGATGCATGGATATGGCTGTATCCTTTAGATCGGGTGGTGGCAAGTGCCACCAAGCAGTAATACTTAATGAACCAAAAACTATAGATTTATTTTTTTTATTTAAATAGTGAGGTTGAGGATTCGTACTTTGCACTGAAGGGTTTAATTTTCACTCATGCCTTGACTTTAACCACCATTCTGATAACCTCCTTCTAGTTCATTCTACCCGCTGAAAGTCTACTTTGCCCTCCCTGTCTCTAAACTCCAGTGCTTTGAAAAACTCTGCGCCATCATCCTGAACTATAGGCTGAAGCCCTTTACAGAACATTATCAGGTGTTCGGCAGTTTCTATTTCCTCTCCACACGTACTGCATACCGTGTCTACGCCTTCGTATTTGGCCCGATATGTCTTTGTTCGCAATACTCCCGTCCTGGCTTCGAACAGTAGAGAACTACCCCGAGTATTATCATAGATCCTTTCCTTGGTAATTTCCTGCTTAAAAGTTCGATAGATCTCTAGTGCGGACTTCTTAATCATGCCAATTCTCCAGATATCGATCTCTGCTTCCTTCACCTTCTTTTTAACAGATAATTCTTTTTGGTTTGGCCCCCTGCTGTTTTCTAAGCATTTACCAGTCCATTTCCTGGTTCGCTTCATCCATTTTGTAACGGCATTCTTCATGTGCAAGTAGCTGAATACCTTCCTAGCCCTATGCTCCTCCCCCATTTTCCTCAATTGCTTCTCAAATTTTATCTTGCTGCTAGCTTCCCTGCCCTCAAATGATGTCCATCCCATATCACTTTGTACTGCTTGATTTGGTGTATTCCCGTGAGCTCCTAAGGCAAGCCTACCTATTCCACGTTGCTTAATTTCTAATCTTGCTTGTACTTCTGATCTCATGCACAAGACCGCATTGTAGAACGTCAGACCAGGAAGCATGACCCATTTCCATAGTCCTCTCACAACATCATACCTATTGTAATTTCACAGTGCCCTGTTTTTCATTACCGCTACATTCTGTTACATTTAGTCGTCACGTATATTTCGTGTTCCCTTAGGTACTCGGCCCCATTGCTTATTCATACACCCAGATATTTGTATTTATCTGTTTTCTCTAGCGTGACCTCCTGTATTCTACGCTCACTACCTTCATTGTGATTAAAAATCACGACTGCTGATTTTTCGCTACTGAATCTGAAATCTAACCTATCCCTCCCATTACTGCATATGTCCATCAATCTCTGCAAATCTTCCTTGTTGTCAGCCATTAGCACTATATCATCTGCATACATTAATGCTGGTAGTGCCTGATCAATGAGTTTTCCATGTTTGACTAAAGAGAGGTTGAAGTCAAGTCCACTTCCCTCTAATTTGGCCTCTAATCCTTGTAGGTACATCATGAAAAACAAGGGTGACAGTGGACACCCCTACCTAAGTCCCCGTTTTATTTCTGCAGGCTTGGATACCTGTTTTTCTGACTTTATAATTACCTTGTTACCTTTATAGATATCCTTTAAAAGAATAGTGACTACATCTTCCAAGCCTAGTGTGTCCAGTATGCCCCACAGTTCTTCTTGAACTACGCTATCATGCGCTCCCTTGATATCCAAAAATGCTAGCCACAGGGGCCTGAGTTCCTTTTCTGCTATTTTGATGCACTGCGTCAGTGAGAACAGATTGTCATTCAACCTCCTATGTTTCCGAAACTCATTCTGCAGTTCCCCCAGCACCCCCTCATCCTCTATCCATGCCTGCAGTCTTTCCTTTATAATCTGCATCGCCAGCCTGTAGACCCCTGATGTCACTGTTATAGGACGGTAGTTGTTTATGTCATCTTTGTCCCCCTTTCCTTTATAGATCATGCTAATCCTGCTAAGTTTCCACCCGTCGGGAACTTCTCCATCGATTGCTGTTTTGCTCACTGCCTCTCTCAAAGCCTGCTTAGACTTCGGACCTAATGTTTTTATCAGCATAATTGGAATGCCATCTGGGCCTGTTGATGTACTAGTAGGAACCCCTTTTCTCAGCCTTTTCTCACTCGTTGTGAAAATGGAGCCTTGGGCCACTTGATTCATCCTTGTCTATTGTTGTGCATAAAGTACTTCTTGTTGAAATTTTTCTGTCGCCCTTGTTCTTATAATGTCACGGGGTCGTGACGTGGCCGAAGACAGGAGACTTCGTGTTTGGATTCAACTGTTTATTTGGACGAACCTGTGCCCGGTAAACGGAAAGTCCAATTACAGCCGCCGTCTGCACAGATAGTAGTCTCGGACTGATAGCGGCGAACGGAGCGTCGGCCTTCGATCAACAACTCACAAGCGGCGAAGCGCGTCGGCATTTATACTCTTGCCGTCGAATGTTCTAGCGTTATCGCTGGCGGTGGCGTAGGTTCTAGAACAATCTGTACCATTCGCACAGTGGGCGTGATCTTATCGAAATTATCTACTACAGTCCGGAACCTTCTCGAAAACTGCAGGCGCGGTTTGCGCTGAGAATCGTGTGGTGTTTTGGGACGATAACAAAAACTTGGAGAATGGAACGTGGCATTGCCCCCCTCTGAAAAAAGGCATCGTCCCGATGCTTTAACTAATGATGAAGGTACAATAATAATGCGAGAAAGTACAATGAATAAATTACGATGCAACAATACTAAAAACATTGTTTCAGTTTGTTAACGCGCATGAAACGGCTTGAGGCGCGCGACATGGACGACTTCAGGTCGCGATCGGCGTCGTTGAGAGTTCGTGATGCTGTCGGGGACAACCTCGTGATCAAGTGGGCCGAGACGTCGAAACACCCTGTATGGTCCGAAGTAGCGTCGCAGAAGCTTTTCACTTAGTCCACGTCGGCGTATCGGCGTCCACACCCAAACACGTTCACCGGGCTGGTATTCCACGAAGCGTCGTCGAAGGTTGCAACGGTGGCTGTCTGTCGTCTGTTGATTCTTGATACGGAGACGCGCAAGTTGTCGCGCTTCTTCGGCGCGTTGAAGGTACTCACTCACATCGAGGTTTTCTTCATCGGTGACGTTGGGTAACATGGCATCGAGCGTCGTTGCTGGGCTCCTTCCGTAGACCAACTTGTATGGAGATATCTGCGTCGTCTCCTGCACCGCCGTGCTGTATGCGAAGGTCAAATACGGTAGAATGGCGTCCCACGTCTTGTGTTCGACATCGGCGTACATTGACACATGTCGGCGATCGTCTTGTTAAGCCGCTCGGTGAGGCCATTGGTCTTTGGGTGGTACGCTGTCGTCCGGCGGTGGTTTGTTTGGCTGTATGCCAAGATCGCTTGAGTTAAGTCGACAGTGAATGCCGTTCCTCTGTCGGTGATAAGGACCTCCGGGGCGCCGTGACGTAGGACGATATTTTCGACGAAGAACTTAGCTACCTCGGATGCACTGCCTTTTTGCAGGGCTTTTGTCTCGGCGTAGCGTGTGAGGTAGTCGGTAGCTATCATGATTCACTTGTTTCCGAAAGCCGACGCCGGGAACGGCCCTAGTAGGTCCATACCAATCTGCTGGAAAGGTCGGCAAGGTGGATCAATTGGCTGCAGAAGTCCCGCTGGCCTTGTCGGCGGTGTCTTGCGTCGCTGACAGTCCCGGCATGCCTCATGTAACAAGTGACGTCGGTGATAAGACGTGGCCAGTAGTACCTTTCTTGTATCCTCGCGAGCGTGCGAGAAACACGGAGGTGCCCTGCCGTCGGATCGTCGTGCAGGGCCTGCAGGAGTTCTGGTCACAGAGCTGAAGGCACCACAAGGAGGTACTTAGCTCGAAGCGGGGGAAAGTTTTTCTTTTGTAGAAGACCGTTTCGTAGAAAGAACGACGCAAATGCACGCTTGAATACCTTCGGGACTTCGGCGGTCCTGCCTTCGAGGTATTCTATTAGGGCCTTAAGTTCCGGGTCGGCCCGCTGTCGTTCAGCGAAGTCGTCGGTAGTTATCGTTCCCAAGAAGTAGTCGTCATCCGGGTCGTCGGTTAGCGGTTGGTCGACAGGCGCGCGAGAGAGACAGTCGGCGTCGGAGTGTTTCTTGCCGGACTTGTAAACGACGGTAATGTCATATTCTTGAAGTCTCAGGCTCTAACATGCGAGGCGATCTGAAGGGTCTTTCAAGGTGGCTAGCCAACACAAGGCGTGGTGGTCGCTCATAACTTTGAAGGGCCTGCCGTAGAGGTAGGGGCGAAATTTCGACGTAGCCCAGATGATGGCGAGGCACTCCTTTTCTGTTGTGGAATAATTTGCTTCTGCTTTGGATAGCGATCGGCTGGCGTAACTAATAACCCTTTCAAGTCCGTCAGCCCTCTGCACAAGAACGGCACCAAGACCTACGCTGCGTCCGTCAGTATGTATTTCTGTCTCGGCGAATTCGTCGAAATGGGCAAGTAACGGAGGCGTCTGGAGGCGATGTTTAAGCTCCTAGAAAGCGTGTTCCTGTGGTGTTTCCAACTTGAATTCCACGTCAGCCTTGGTAAGGTTAGTGAGAGGATCGGCGATGCGGGCGAAGTTTTTCACGAACCGCCTTTAGTAGGCACACAGGCCCAGAATTCGGCGGCACGGCCTTCTTGTCAGTGGGCGGCGGGAAGTTGGCGATGGCGGCTGTTTTTCGTGGATTGGGACGAACTCCAGACTTGCTGATAACGTGCCCCAGAAACAAGAGCTCCTCATGCGCAAATCCGCACTTTTCTGGCTTCAGTGTGAGTCCGGACGTCCTGATGGCTTGAAGTACAGCTTCAAGGTGCCGAAGATGCTCGTCGAAACTCGAGGAAAACACGACGATGTCGTCCAAGTACACAAGGCAAGTCTGCCACTTCAATTCTGCCAGTACTGTATCCATAACACGTTGAAAAGTTGCAGGCGCTGAGCAAAGGCCGAAGGGCGTCAACTTAAACTCGAAGAGGCCGTCCGGTGTTATAAACCCCGTCTTCTCTCGGTCTCTTTCGTCAACTTCGATTTGCCAATAACCAGTCTTGAGGTCCATTGACGAAAAGTACTTGGTGCTCCTCAGGCATGTCTGGGTCAGCGTGATGAAATAGGCGGGTCATCTCCTCTGTGAAAATTCCAATCTTTTCATTTGGTAGCTGAACTCGGGTCTCTAGTAGGGCAGCGGCCCTCTCTTTGCGAGCGGCGCTCGCGAATGTTTGCAGGAATGTGCCGCAGAAAACATCCCACGTTCGGAGCGTGGACTCCCAATTTTCAAGCCAGGTGCTTGCGGTGTCTTCCAAATAGAAGAACACACGACGGAGCTTTTCTTCGTTGTCCCAGTGGTTGAGGGCGGCCACACGGTCGTATGTTTCTAGCCAGGTTTCCGGGTCTTCAAACGATGACCCATGCATGAAACGTTGGTGGTTCCCTGGGTTGATGAATGACGATCGCGGGCTGGGACGCTCCGGTTGTCATTGTCGCTTCAGTAGAGGTCATGGCCTTGGCCTTCCGCGCCTTGTCTTGTAGAAGCCCGTACTACGGTGGGAGACCTTGCTGTCGGCGGCTTGTTCGCTGCTCTTGGTTGGCGTCGGTGTCTTCTCCGCGACGTGGGCTGTGTTCACGGCTTGACGGGGGCGTCCGGTACATGAACGAAGCAGCACCTCCACCAGATGTCACGGGGTCGTGACGTGGCCGAAGACAGGAGACTTCGTGTTGGGATTTAACTGTTTATTTGGGCGAACCTGTGCCCGGTAAACGGAAAGTCCAATTACAGCAGCAGTCTTGCACAGATAGTAGTCTTGGACTGATAGCGGCGAACGGAGCGTCAGCCTTCGATCTACAACTCACAAGCGGCGAAGTGCGTCGGCATTTATACTCTTGCCGTCAAATGTTCTAGCGTTATCGCTGGCGGTGGCATAGGTTACAGAACAATCTGTACCTTTCGCACAGTGGGCGTAATCTTATCGAAATGATCTACTACAGTCCGGAACCTTCTCGAAAACTGCCGGCGCGGTTGGCGCTGAGAATCGTGTGGTGTTTTGGGACGATAACAAAAACTTGGGAAATGGAACGTGGCAATATACTAAAAACTTTCGTCCCATTCTAGCCTAGCACCTTGAGCTGTAGTTATAAATCTCTGCTCTAGGCTCCTCTCATTTCTTAAAGAGTTTAGATAGTTCCGAAATTTCGCAGCTGCCTTTCTATCTTCTTTATGTACTTCTGCCAGCCACTGCGCTCCCTTTCTTCTAATCTTTTCATTGATCAGAAGGAATGCATCACTTCTTCAGCTTAGAAAGATTTCCAATTTTCTTTCAACATCATCTGTCGGTTCACCCCGCTTCTTAGCATGCCTGTGTTGATTCATTGATATGTGGGGTTTAACGTCCCAAAACCACTATATGATTATGAGAGACGCCG
Organism: Rhipicephalus annulatus; assembly: GCA_013436015.1. Lineage (NCBI taxonomy): Eukaryota > Metazoa > Arthropoda > Arachnida > Ixodida > Ixodidae > Rhipicephalus > Rhipicephalus annulatus. The sequence goes on from WOVY01009387.1 coordinate 42,583, forward strand.
TAGTGGAGGGCTCCGGAAATTTAGACCACCTGGGGTTCTTTAACGTGCACCCAAATCTGAGCACACGGGCCTACGCCATTTCCGCCTCCATCGGAAATGCAGCCGCCGCAGCCGGGATTCGAACCCGCGCCCTGCGGGTCAGCAGCATGTCTGTGTTCCCTAGAGGCTTCCTGACGTTTTGCTATGTCTTTCTTAACTTCCTCATCCGACCAACTTTTGGGTTTGTGTCTTCTTTTCCGGGATGACTTGTCGCGTGTCTTAGGAAGCTCAAGCTCAAACAGCCTAATTAGATTCGTGTATGTCCACGCTGTTTTATTATCCTCAATGATTACATTCTCAATTTGTTTAGTGGCTATTTCAATTTGCCTTTCTGAATAAAAAAAATTCTGTAGTTGCTCATCTTGTCTCCTTCCCACTTTCACTGCTCTTCCAAAACTTAGCTTGATACGTTTGTGATCACTACCCAAACTTCTGGAGCCACCTTCATCTATGCGCATTCCCCTGAGCTTATCATACATACTATGTGACATCAGTGCGCAATCTTTTGTCGACTGCAGCCTTCCTACCTCCCACGTTATTTGCCCTTCACACTTCTCGGTACTGTTGCAAATGATCAAATGAAGTATTTCACACATATCCATGATCATTTTTCCTGTCGTGTCGGTATACCCATCTATATCTTCTATGTGCGCATTCATATCTCAGAGTATAATTATCTCGCACTCTCCTCCTAACTCCTGAATATAATTTCATATATACTCTACCATTGCCTGGTTTTCCTCTCTGGCCTTTGCTCCCGTCCACAAGTACACGAAACCAAAGAGTATCATTTGCCCTGCCACTTTTCCTTTCAGCCATAAATGTTCCTTGCACTCCTGCTTGACCCTTTGCCAGTCTGTACTTTTATGAATGAATGCCTCAATACCACCCCCCTTTCTGCTGCCTTCTGTTCTATTACATTATTCCTACGCGTAGTCTACATTGTTAGGAGTTTGTTCCATGTCCCTGAGATGTATTTCTACAAAACCTTATACCATCGGCCTCCCCTTCCTTAGCTGTTCTTCTATCTCTTCCCACTTCAGCCAGTTCCTACCACCCTGCATGTTCATATACCCTATGTCTGAACTGGCTGGGCGCTCGTGGCTGCGTCTATTTCTGCTCCGGACTCTACCTATCTTAAATACTGGTGCCACTTTAGAATCGTATCTATCCATACCACCTGTCAAAGAGTCTCCCTGCTTGTTTTCCTCGTTAGTAGCTATCTGGCGTCCCGAAGGGCCGGCTATCCCAAAAAAAGCTACTGCGCGTCCTGCAAGTCGCCAACCCACCTCATGACCTAGCCGCCCATCGAAGTGAATTCTGTCTCGTTGAAAACCACCCCACCTATGCACCTCTCAGTTTATTTCCACCACCTCAAAGCCTTTTACTCGACTCATCCGCCATATCTCTTGGTTTTCGTTGACAACCGCTCTTTGCAGGTTGCCATCACGCACCGGTACCTCCGGTATCATGCATATCACTACCTGTACCTGAGGCGAAGTGGCGTGCATGTCATCAACGCCTTTTGCCAGTGTGGTTGCTAGTCCTGCTGTATCTTCATTTAAGACATCGTTTAAACTGCCTGAAATTATCACGAGGTTTCGTCTATCAGCTGTAGTTTTGAGTTTTGCGCTCGCTTTCCTCATGACTGCTTCCAGCTTGCGTCCTGGGAATGCCCCTATTGCAGCCCTCTTGTCACCTCATACCCTCTCTAAAGCTTCTTTCCATCGATTTAAATTTGAGTCCGCGGCGATTATTACATGCTGTCACTTTTCAGCTGGAGCGTCCTGCACCTGGGGGTTACTTGCACCTGTGACGCCGGCTGCTTTGTTCCCTCCCAGCCCCACCACTACTTCGCTGAAGCTGGGCCATGCGACAATTGAACTGGCTGAACCTGTTTTTCCGAACCTGCTTGCTCTTTCTTCTCCACCGTTCTAGTTGCCGGTTTCCTACTGTTCTTTCCGTAGGCCGCTCCTCTATTCCCTTTGGCTAGTGCTTCCTCGGCGGACTTCAGCCTTTCTCCCATAGCCCTCGTTTTCTCTTCCTCTGTCGCCAAAGCAATCTCGAGTTCGGTGATTGTCATCAGCAGGTCACTCTGGGCAACCATATTTTTCTCCATTTTGTCCTCGACCTCACATTGCCTACACTTCGAGTCAGCCTCTTCTCCTTCCGCTTCTACACTTGGGTCCACTTTCAAAGCCACCCCACATCCTGAACACTTTACAGTCTTTTTAACCATGTCTTTCCGACACCAATTGTCCCTGTGACTTGTCTCACTCGATAATTACAAAACTATATGCAGTGATTCGCAGCTTTATAGCGTGGTGATAAATTGCACAGTTGGAAGAGAACTCGATTCGGTCGGTATACTTTTATTACTCCGTCTACCATTCCAATGTGTGTGTACAATATTGTCAGCACTATTTCACCCAAGTCATTTCAGCATAAAGATATGAAAACAAGGTCTGTTTCTGCGTGTGCTTGTCTGTCATCTTCGGCGGCGAGGTTGACTTTACAAAACACGTTACGCGGCTAGTTCGTTATAGATTTTCTTTAAAAATGTAGCACTATATTTGACGAGGACGGGACGAAGAAGTTACATGACGGAACAGGTGCTGTCCTGTCATGTCGTTTCACTTCTTGTCCTCGACAAATCTAGTGCTACAATTTTTAAGTAAGAATGACAAGGTCGTTGAAAGAGATACCGCGATGACTTGTAATCCACTGGAACACAACGTTGTGTCCTTTTTGAATCGCACAGTGCAGCGAAGGAGCAAGAAACAAATGATATCAACTACCGCTGGTTTAAATAAACGATCAAAAAAGCAATAAAAAGTGACGCGATATGATCCAAAACAATCATAACATTACTAGTGATGTAGCAAGCGCATTAGTAGCGTCGAGATATGATCACAGCATTTTAACAGTCGAAATAACAAATAATGGGTATCTACAAAATTTACGTCTGTTTAAAAAAAGCATATTTGGCTGCGATTATAATTGTATTGTTCAATTATACTTGGATGAGCGTGGAAAACATCCACGCCCCTTCAGCCTCCATCCAAGTGCGTCCAGGTGACCGCTGACCAGTTCAGGCAACACCTTCTGGACTTGGACAGCCCTGATCTCTGCAGTAGGGACCTCGGCATCTGGGTGGCACGAGTATTGGGTGCCACGGGCGCATTGGTGTCGTGGGAATGACAGACCTGCGCTTGTTTGTAAACCCAAGGATGGCAGGTGGCTTAGCGGAGATGGTTGACGTCGCTCTCGGCGCACCTTCGACGACAGGTCAGGATCTGTGAGCCGCGTGGTTGGCCGACCTCCGCGTGGGCGTGGACAGCCGAGTCGGAGCAGCGGTTACTGGCCACGGCCTGGCTGCCACACGCATCGTTGATCGAGATAGCCTGCACGGCCGGTGGTGGGATGGCCTTACACTCGTCATCCAGGAGTTCCCATTGTTTCTGTTCGTCGATGCTGCTATCTTTGAACCCTTTTTGGAAGACCGTAGTGTTGGCCGCCAGGGAAGTAGAAGGCAAGGGAGGCGTTTTCAGGCACGGGTTCTTCACAGGAACGTGCTGCAGTGTGGATATGAAGGCCTTAGGCAGGGGTCGGGCATAATTAGGTAACAAAACACACACACTCGGCAAAGGTAGGAAGAAAAAAGTACATGAAGTGATATCTTGTGAAATAGTAACATAAAAAAATATGCAAAGACAACAAGATCAAACAAACCTTGTGGCAGTAAGCGCTCACAAATCCCAAACAACCCATTACACAATAACCTACATAGCTTAGAGCCCATACCAGCACTGATCCGGTACTTACATAGCACACAAAAAAGTTTCTGCATTCATCTTAACATGGCAAAATAAAAATAAAAACACATGACGTCACATTACGCCCGCCAAGTGCCGCAACGCCTACGGAGTCATATCTTTTATCGCATGCATAAAAGCAACAATGTTATACAGTGGTACCACGTAGTACCACATCAGAAGGTAAAGCGTTCCATTCGGCGATTGTCCGTGAAAAGAATGAGTACATAAATGTGTTCGTGCTGCACTTCAGCTCAATCTGCAAAGCTTGATTTATATGTGGGGTTTAACGTCCCAAAACCACCATATGATTATGAGAGACGCCGTAGTGGAGGGCTCCGGAAATTTCGACCACCTGGGTTCTTTAACGTGCACCCAAATCTGAGCACACGGGCCTACAGCATTTCCGCCTCAATCAAAAATGCAGCCGCCGTAGCCGGAATTCGAACCCGCGACCTGCGGGAATCTGCAAGGCTAACTTCAAGAAAATATTGGCACATTCGATGGTGATGACTCTTTGAGAATATGCAGAAACAAGCCTCAGGTTGCTAATATTTGTTGGCGTCAAATAGCGAGTTATTAGCTTTTTTTCCGCTATAGCGTGAGGCTAACTTGTAGTGCCATATTCTCTGCCACTGACAATATTTTTGAGATTTCAAAAAGAACCAGAAGGAAAGGCAGAAATAATTCCAGAAGGGAAAGTGCTTTATTATCTTCCAAATATGAGCATTTTAAATAAGATGCTTTAATTTAAATATAGCTCTTTAAGTTTCAAGAGCACATAACAAAAGCCACCCTAAATAGTGTATTTCATTACGTGCATGACATGTTATACAGGTCGTCTTCCCCTTTGTGCGAACTGTTCGTTGAAGTGTAATGAAACCAATTATAATTGTTTCATTACGACCGTAATGCGCAACCGTCCGCTGCTGTGATGTAGTGGTTACAGAACTCGGGTACCGACTCGAAGGCCGCGTGTTCGACTCCGACCGCCGAGGCCATATTTCGATGGAGGCAGAATGGTGGATGCGTGTATGTATACTCTGCAATGTCTTTGCATGTTAAAGAGCACCAGATGAAAAAAATTCATGGAGCCCTATACGATGGCATCCCTCATAATCATGTCGTGGTTTTGGGGCGTAAAAGCTCGAATGACAATTCGACGTACACAACCGTAAAACATACCCCTTTGTTTCAATGGCTAAGTGGTCTGCACAGTGGTTGATATGCGGGGTTTAGCGTCCTACAACCACCATACGAATATGAGAGACGCCGTAGGGGAGGGCTCCGGAATGTTCGACGTGGTCTGCATATCGGCATCAGGTTTTGTTTCGAGACCCGGCTATTTCGGCCTCTTTTATTTAGAACGAACAACACGCATAACTAAGTTTGATGACATATTGCTTCTCAGGTTTCTATGTTGCTACTAGGGTAATTGTCTTTTGGGGGTACCTTGCTCTTAATGTTTCTTAAAAATACCTTGTAAGACATATTGACCAACTAGTGTTAAAGAGCTCCTTTCGCACAAATTGTGGCGTTGGTGTTGTTGGTTGTGAGCGAAAAATCATTTTGTGCATGACCGAAAATCCGAGAAATATGCAATTAAATATAAAAACATTCAAAGTCCGAGGGATGCTCGAACCCGCATCGATCCCGGATCACTTGCGTTGTAAGCGGTTGTTCTATAAAACTGTCTCGCCTGCGTTTCTGAACATGGTGAAAATAACTTGCTCTGCTAGAAAACACACGCGTTCTCTGCTTCGCAATACAATAAGAAATATTGCAGCGACAATGCGTGGTACAAGCGCACATCGCTATCGGGTGTCAAACATGTAATAAAAACGCCCACCTGGATAATCTCACGACTTATTCACACGTTTTGCAGGGCCCAATAAAAGTTTATTCACTCATTCACTCACTCTCAGCATGTGATTATCATAATGACTTCATGGTTTAAAGCCTGTCACCCAGGACAAAAGGCACACATGTTACCGCACCTATTCCCTTCAGGCCACGTAGCGGGTGCATAGCTTGTTCGTAAAGATTTCATACACTAAGTGTTTGAAGCACGCACCAGGGTCAGAGTATTGCTATCGAGTTATACTTTTAAAGGCGAAGCCTAAGGATATATCACGTTTTCGCAACAGATCCCTTTGGTTTGGTATACTATTTAGCCACCAATAAATAACCCCGCGCTGAACGCAAAGCTGGTGTAATAACTGTAGTACTGCATCCATCGTTCCCGTTAGTGACGCCTCTATTAACATTATACTAACTTTTTCAAAGAACAAATGTGGCTTACATATATAGTATTATTATTAGTAATATCAATGATATTGTTACGGGGAAGATTTATTTACCGAGAGCTGGTCTTGCTAACGGCTGAAAGAGCGCACAGTCATGCAGGCCAACGGGAGAAGCTGGAGAGTCCCACCCACTACAACCACGTTGTTGTCTTCTTCATTTGGGTGCCAATTCAGCTGTGTCGGGGTGACAGTTTCATACACGTATCATCACCCCGGCCCGTAAGGCACCGTCTCGGTGCCTGTTAAATGAGCGAGTCGGTGTTGTAGGGCTTGAGACGAGAAACGTGGACTACTTCCGTTCTGGGTGCAGCAGCTGATGAGTTTGTGGTAGCGGAAATCTCGTAGGTCACAGGTGTGACCTGACGAATGATTCGGTAGGGCCCGGCGTATCGCGATAGTAGTTTTTCGCAGAGGCCAACACGTCGAGATGGGAGCCACAAGAGAACAAGAGATCCCGCAGAAAAAACGGCATCTCTATGTCGACGGTCGTAAAGGGACTTTTGTGCTGTCTGCGACGACGATAACCGAGCGCGCGCTACCGCGCGTGCCGTGAGGGCCCGGGTGATCGCATCCTGAGCGTACGAAGTGGAGGATGGGTGGTCTGATGAAAGCAGTGTGTCGAAGGGCAGTAAGGGATGACGTCCGAAGAGTAGATAAAAGGGGGAGTAGCCCGCTGTTTCATGACGCGACGAGTTATAGGCGAAGGTTACGAACGGAAGAGCTATGTCCCAATCAGTGTGGTCGGTAGATACGTACATGGAAAGCATGTCCGTCAATGTGCGGTTTAGGCGCTCCGTAAGGCCGTTAGTCTGAGGGTGGTAAGATGTGGTGAAGTTGTGACGGGTAGCACAAGATCGGAGTAGGTCATCAACCACACGAGATAGAAAGTAGCGACCACGGTCTGTGAGCAGGTGAGTCGGAGCGCCATGCTGGAGAATAATATCGTACAGCAAGAAGTCGGCAACGTCGGTTGCGCAGCTGGTTGGTAGCGCTCGAGTGATTGCATACCGAGTGGCATAGTCTGTGGCCACTGCAATCCATTTATTTCCAGTTGTAGAAGTGGGAAAGGGACCTAGCAAGTCCAACCCCACTCGATAAAATGGCTCGGCTGGAACTTCAATAGGTTGAAGAAGACCGGCAGGGGGAGTCGTAGGCTTCTTTCGGCGCTGGCAGAGGTCACAAGATGTGACGTAACGGCGAACAGAGCGGTACAGACCCTTCCAGAATACTCGTCGTCGAATGCGGTCGTAAGTTCTGGAGACTCCTAGATGTCCAGAAGTTGGAGCGTCGTGGAATTGTCGCAGAACATCCTTCCGCAGGTGATGCGGTACGACGAGTAAAAGTTCCGCGCCGTCGGGGTGTAAGTTGCGGCGGTACAAAATGTTGTCTTGAAGCAGGTATCTGCTGAGAGAAGGGTCAGCATAACGCGATTGAAGGCGGTCAATGATGGTGAGCAACGATGGATCTCGGCGCTGTTCGTCAGCCACGTTCAAAAAGTCAGTGATGGCTAAAACGCAGGCATCGGATTCCAAATCAGTGGAGCTAGGTGGATCAACGGGGTGCCGGGATAAGCAGTCAGCATCGCTGTGCAGCTTTCCACATTTATAAACAACCGAGAAAGTGTACTCCTGTAATCGAAGAGCCCATCGGCCGAGTCTCCCTGTAGGGTCCTTAAGCGTCGACAGCCAGCAAAGCGCATGATGGTCCGTGATGACTGCGAACGGACGTCCGTATAAGTACGGACGGAATTTCGCGATAGCACAAACGAGGGCTAAGCATTCCCGCTCAGTTATAGAATAATTTTGTTCCGCTTGCGACAAAAGGCGGCTAGCGTAGGCTATCACACGGTTGGTGCCATTCTGTATCTGAGCGAGTATAGCACCAATGCCATGGCCGCTTGCATCGGTGCGAAGCTCTGTTCGAGCCGTTGAATCAAAATGAGCCAACACAGGTGGTGAGGTGAGGGCGGTAATTAGCGACGCGAAGGAATGTTCTTGGTCCCTTCCCCAAGAGAAGGCCACATTCTTTTTGAGGAGATCCGTGAGGGGCCTAGCAATATCCGCGAAGTTGAAGACAAAGCGGCGGAAGTATGAGCAGAGCCCAATAAAACTGCGAACTTCTTGTGTGGAACGCGGAACCGGGAATTCTCGGACTGCACGGACTTTGTCAGGGTCGGGTTGAACACCAGTGGCGTCAACAAGGTGGCCGAGTAGTTTAATCTGCCGACGTCCAAATGAACATTTCGACGAATTCAGTTGGAGACCAGCGCAACGAAAAACGTCAAGAATTGCTGAGAGACGAGACAGGTGGCTTTCGAAGGAGGGCGAGAAAACTATTACATCATCCAGATAGCAAAGGCAGGTCGACCATTTGAAACCGCGAAGAAGAGAGTCCATCATACGTTCAAACGTAGCCGGGGCATTGCACAACCCAAAAGGCATGACCTTGAATTGGTGAAGGCCGTCGGGTGTGATGAATGCTGTCTTCTCGCGGTCGCGGTCGTCGACCGAAATTTGCCAGTATCCGGATCGAAGGTCAAGGGTCGAGAAATAGTTGGCGCCGTGGAGGCAGTCGAGTGCATCATCGATTCGGGGTAAAGGATAAACGTCCTTCTTGGTGATCCGATTCAGGTGGCGATAGTCGACGCAAAAGCGCCAGGTGTTGTCCTTCTTTTTAACTAAGACCACAGGGGAGGCCCAAGGACTCGATGAAGGCTCAATGACGTCTTTACTCAACATTTTCTCGACCTCCGTCTGTATAACTTGGCTCTCAGCATGTGACACGCGATAAGGGCGTTTGTGGAGTGGACTGGCGTCGCCGGTGTCGATGCGGTGGGTTACGGCACTTGTGCGGCCCAGGGGACGGTCGTCGACGTCAAAGATATCCAGGTAAGAAAACAGAACACCCCGGAGCGCCGCAATTTGGGAAGGTAAGAGGTCGCTGGATATCATTTTGTCGAGGAATGCCTTATTTTGCGACGTGATGACAGGTTTCGCCATGGTCTTAGTGTCAGGTGTAAAAGAACAAATCGAACATTCATCGAGGGTGGAAAGATCGGCTAAAGTGATGCCTTGGGGAAGAACTCGGGTCGACGTAGAGAAGTTCAGAACTGGAAGTAGCACCGTGTTGTTGGCAACAATCACTATAGTATGTGGTAGTGCGATGTGGTGCGTAAGGGTCAAATCAATGAGGGGAGCTACCAGATAGTCTCCATCAGGAACGGACGGGAAGGGCGACAGAGGAACGTACATAGCAGCCTGGGGCGGTAGCCGTAGAGACTCCACGGATCGTAGCCGAGTGCGACTTGGAGGAGTGAAATCGGAGCGCAAAGGCAATTCGAGCCGTAAGATACCGGTAGAACAATCGATGAGGGCGGAGTGGGTGGTTAAGAAGTCAATTCCAAAGATGACGTCGTGTGGGCAAGCATCGAGGACTGCGAAGAGAACGGAAGTGTGGTGGCCAGCAACAGTAACGCGGGCAGTACACATACCAAGTACCGATGTTCGACTTCCGTTAGCAACTCGAACAGTAGAGAACATAGCTGGTGTGAGAACTTTTTTCAGGCGAGATCGAAGTGTAGAACTCATAACAGATACTTGGGCACCAGTGTCAATTAGAGCAGTAACGGCGTGGCCATCAACGAACACCCGAAGTAAATTGCGTCTTGAAATTGTAGCCGGTTGAGGGTTTTCGTTCCGAGTCGTCAACGCAGCGCCACCTCCAGGAGCTGCACTCGTCAGTTTCCCGGGGAATGGCCAGAATAAGCCGGTGACGGAGAGCGGCGGCGTTGAGGGGAGCGTGACGGCCGACCCTGAGGTGACGGCGAGCGGCTTGACCAGTTTCTTTGGGCGACGACGTCAGCGTAGGACGGTTCGGAGCGTGGAGATGAACGGCGAGCTGAAGAGTCCTGAATATGGTCATCCGAAAAACCGGGTTGCGAATAGTGTCCACGGTCCTGACGGCGGTCGACATTACGAAAGCTTGGCCGGAAATACCCCCTGTTGCGACAATGGCGGGAGATGTGCCCAATTCGAGAGCAAGAAAAACAGATGGGTCGATCATCGTGCGTACGCCACTCAGATGGATTTCGGTAGCGTGGTGGAAACCGAGGAGTCGAAGCTGCCGCAGCGACAAGTGGGGCAGAGTGGTGGTCAGCGTTGTGGACGGGAGTGCTCATGGGCTGCGGCTGGGGAACCTGGACGCCCAGGTTAGCAAACTCCTGGCGTACGACGGCTTGAATGAGCGAGACTGTTGCCCAGTGGTCTTGCGCAGGGGGCTGATAGGAAGCGGGTGCCATGGCTTCCAGCTCCTGGCGAACAATCCTTGCGATATTGGCAGGAGGCGCAAGTGAACGGGGCGCTGCAGAATCCTCGCAAGACGAAGTCGCAGCAGTGTTTGGTAGTCTCGCGATGTGGTGAGTGATTCGCCTGCTTTTTGCTTGTTCAAATCGTCGGCATTCGGAGATGATGGAGTCGACAGTGGTGCAGTTCTTGCACATTAGTATGTTGAAAGCATCATCAGCAATGCCTTTCAACACGTTGCTGATCTTGTCCGCCTCGGACATGTTTTTGTCCGTCTTCCGGCACAGTGCCAGTACGTCTTGGATGTACGTGACGTACGACTCCGTCGATGATTGAACACGCGACGCGAGGTCCTGCCTGGCTGCCATCTGACGAGCAACTGACCGACCGAACAAATCGCGAAGCTTTTGCTTGCATGTGTCCCAGCTGGTTAATTCTTCTTCATGCGTCTCATACCAGGCGCGTGCCGTACCCCTTAGGTAGAACAGAATATTTGCCAGCATAAGCGTTTCGTCCCACCTGTAGTGCTTGCTGACGCGCTCGAATAATGCGAGCCATTCTTCGACGTCCGTGCTGTCCGTGCCGGAAAATGTGCCAGGGTCGAGAAGATGGGGGGGGGAATCACAGGTGATGGAGCCGGCGCGGATGGCGAGGCCTGAGTGCCAGTTTCAGGCATCGCGGCTGGAGAAAGCTGGCGTCCACTGCGGAGTTCCAGAGCCGGGTTGTGTGAAGTACCCAGCACCTCCACCAAAAGATGTTACGGGGAAGATTTATTTACCGAGAGCTGGTCTTGCTAACGGCTGAAAGAGCGCACAGTCATGCAGGCCAACGGGAGAAGCTGGAGAGTCCCACCCACTACAACCACGTTGTTGTCTTCTTCATTTGGGTGCCAATTCAGCTGTGTCGGGGTGACAGTTTCATACACGTATCAATATTATTATTATTATTATTATTATTATTATTATTATTATTATTATTATTATTATTATTATTATTAAAAGTAATTACAATAATAGTAACAAGTGTATTATTCTCGAATGATTATTGTATTGCTGTTGTTCCTGTTCAAAAGTTTATTGAATTCTTGTGTAGGGATTGGCTGGTAGCTTGCCCAATGATTCCAATAAGCGGATCTTGCAAGCGAACGAGCAGCGCCCTCGAGCAATGCGCAGTACAGACAGACCTCCTATGTCGCAGGAGATGATGACCCACTATAGAGCTCGTTCCTCTTCACTTGTTTATTATTATATGCTAAATGTGGCAGTGTCGCAATTGAGGGAGTCCAGAAAAAATTCATGAGCATTTACAACCTTGGTTTTTCGCTCGAAACCATCTGGATCTCGTTCCAACACTGACAGAATATTATCATTGCCATCACTTCACTGCCGACGAAATCGCGCTGGCTTCTTATTTCTTTACTAACTAGTTCACAGTATGATATTGTACCATTCGCTTCTCAGTTAGGTAAATTTTCGGATTCCGCGTAAGTTACTAACAGAGAATCGACCACATGATGTACCTGGCAAATTCTTTCAACACTATGCTGCTCACAGAAAGTACAGTCTATATAATGTTAACTTTTATGACCTTGATGTTTTTCACAGTCCACTTTCATTGTTTTTTTCTCAGTTTTGCACTGTCATTAGATATTTTTTCACAAGTTTCAGATTCTACACCTATTCGTTTTTCCTATCCGTTTTTCAGGAAATCTTCCACATGGTTGTATATACTCCAGTTCATTTTTCACTGCCATTCCATGATTCTTGTCTTGTCTGGTATTCTTCCCATTTCGCGCCGATTACTTTTCGCCTGTGCGTGTCCGCTCTCTTTCTATTTATGTAGACTGTTCTGTATTACTAACTTTTTTATTTTTGCGTCCTCTTGCACAAAGACCTTATGGTTGTTCCTGGGCACGTAAACAAACTATTATTATTATTATAGTATAATTATTATTATTATTATTATTATTATTATTATTATTATTATTATTTGATTCACTATTTAAACATATTATTTTTTCCTATGTTATTGCTACTGGATCTCTTGGTGGCTATATAATAGGTTTAGGACGAATATACGTAGTATGCAACACTCTTGTACTCATACTAGAAGGGCAAAGCAGAGGCGTAGTCACAGCTGGCTGTTTCCAGATATTTTCGAAGCAATTTCCGAGAGAGATTTGCTTTGGAAACAGTTTAAGCACTCTCCAGGCAATGCAGCACTTGGTATCAACTACATAATCGCAAGGAATAAACTGGTTGCCTTCGACCGATCAGCGAAACGACGATATTTTGACTATCAGCTTCAGTTATCTGCCAGAAACTCGGTGCGGGTGTGCCCACTGATAAACCACCTTTGTGCTAAAGAAAGCAGCGATGCTAAACCTATATACTGCGGCGTTTACTGATGATCCAGCACAACCAGCCGATACACTTAACGTTTTGCAAGCGTCTGCTGGGGTATAATGAGCGCTGGCAGGCCACTTTCGTTTAAATAAATTAATGCGTGCCTTTCCTCCCAACTTTAAGAAAAGACAAACTAGTTTGAATAGTTTCTCGTTTCAAACGGCAGAAACCAGCAGGTATTGATGGTATCTCTGTATCTTTGCTGCAATGGTAAAAAGACATGTTTTTTAAGCTGATTTTTACACGTGCTGCGATTATTTCATCAATAAGTGCTCAAAATTTCATATTGAATAGGTTTTCAGTGCCTGTTATTTCATATCTGTGTCGCCAGGATCAGCGTAGGTGCATATATATGATGTATTTTTTGTAATAAACTTAGTTGCGAGTGTAGCGAGTGTCATGTCCTTCTGGTACCTCTTGTCCATGTTAAAAACGGCATTATATACTTAACCTTACGGTAACATGAGTATATCAAGACATCCATCTTAAAATCAACAAAGGAGCAAATCTACTCGATATATTACTCTGCGTTACCTACATCAAGCACAACGCTTTGGAAGCTATGCAATAGGTTCAGCCCTCAAGTTCTGTAAGTCCTCACGATTCAAGCTCGCATTTCGTCGTTGTGAACGTGATCTTCAATTCCTTCAGGCTGCGCGTTGCTGTAACTGATTGCTAAAGCCATCATACGAAAATGACGATACTCTTAGGAATAAATATGGCACAAAGCATCTTTTTTTATTGCCCGGAATAAAACAAAACAACACACACTACGCGTGGCAAAAGTATTTAACAATATTTTTAAGTGAATGCGTCTACGGAAAGAAGTCCCGCAGCTTGCTCATACACAATTGAATCTACGGTGGAGATCAGAAGTTGAGTGACCTCAGAAGACTGAAAGGCTAGTGGCGGAAAGTTAAAAATATTTCAAAAATAAACTATATTTGGTAACGAGGAAAAGAGAGAGAAGAAAGAAAGTCAGAAATGAGAACTTTTTAGCTAAAACTATTGAGTGACAGATGAAAAGTAGAGAAGGAACTTTGTGGCACTAGCCATTAACCTTATTTGAGGAAGATGTTTTTAACATCTCTTCACTGTTGAGAACTGCGACACGTAATGTTTCTGGGCTCGAAAACAAGTGCTTTTTTTTGACGCATGTGTCCATCATGAGCATAGTTTTTGAGATCTATTCCGCATTCAAAAGCGAACCGTAAAAGCGAATGTAGGTTGTTGAAAAAGAAAATTACTTTATTAGGGGCTCGCTAGACTGTGCCTTGGAACCTATTATTTCCAATATAATTGAATGCGATGGAAGAAAAATAACCTTCATCCTTCAAATATTGCACTGGTGAAAAATCTTTTCAATTAGATCTTTTTTTTTCTCTGGATAAATGTTAGAGAATGCGCTCAAAGAACAAAAAGAAGATGCCAAAGTGTCTCGCGCCTCCGTCACTGCCTGTATCTTTGTTAACTCGGTTTAGAATACTTACAGTTCAAACTTTCTTAAATATAGACAATTCGCCTCTGAGACAAGCGTTTAACGTTTTTATTCAAGAACCAACCGCATTCTTCGGAACACAATGGTCCTGACTACACTCCCCTCAGATTAGGTTTGTACAAGCGCTGCTGGAGCCTCTCAATGTAAATATTTATCAGATTGCCATAACGAAGATGCCTAATTCAAAACTTGAAATGAAATTTGAGGATATTTTCCCCTCTAATGTGAAACAACTGCCCGAATATCCTACAGAGCCTTGTGTCATCTGGGTGAGCGCGCGAGAATAGCTCTACTTCAGCTATATAATGATTGTTAGCTAGAGGGCACTGTCCTCTTAAGTTGGAAAACTAGTCGTCTAGTACCACTGCTAAAACCTGGTAAATCACCATTGGAACTCTTCTCCTATCGCCCGATCGCATTGGCTAGTTGCGTAGGTAAAGTGATGGAGAGAATGATTCTCGGCCGACTCGAGTGGTACTTGGAGTATCATGAGATCTAGCCAAATGCCATGGCTGGCTTTCGAATCATCAATCAATAGCGTCATCGACCTAATCACGTACGTTGAACACGAAACGCCATAAGCGTCTTTGCGCCTTTCCTTGTCGTCAAAGGAGCCTATGATAACGTTACACATGAAGCCGTCCTTACCGCACTAGAAGAGATTGGAGTGGGTGGCCGAATGTTTAAGTGGATACGCAGTTGTCTCCAAATGCGATCATTTTTTGTGAGTACGGAGGCCGGGAAGACGTCTGCACATTTCAGTTGTCGTGGCGTCCCTCAGGGTGGTTTACTGAGCCCCGTGCTATTCAATATAACACTAATCACTCTCCATACGCACCTACCAAACAATATTTATCTATCAACAAACTGCTGATGACATCTGCATCTGGACATCTGCGGTAACTCGCCTGCAGTTACGAGTGAAAATGCAAGGAATACTGCAACTGCTTTGTATCTCCGCAATCGAGGCCTAGAAATTTCCTCCGGAAAGTGCGCTCTTCTGGCATTTACGCGCAAAGCCATGTCGAATTACACTGTCAATTAACGGTCGAAACATACCATATCGTCGATCTCACAAATTTCTTGGTGTCATAGTCGACAGAGACATATCATGGAGCCCTCATGTGTCGTATTTGAAAAAGCGATTGACAGGCATATGCCATCTTTTCAAGTTTGTCGCTGGAAAGACTTGGGGAATGCAGCTTAATGCTATGTTACGACTGTACAGGGTGCTTGTCCTTGGCTTTTTACGATACAGTCTACCTGCATTATCAAACGCCAGCAAAACAAGTCGACGCATGATGTATACAAAGCGTTCAGGCACAGGTGCTTCGAATATGTCTAGATCTGCCTCAGCGTGCCTCAACAGTGGCGACAATAGCTTTAGCCAAAGACCACCTCGTGCAGACCCACATTGAAATTGAAGCTTTGAGGACACACATAAGGCATGTGGGCCGGACTCCCCATCACCACCTAGCCTCTCTACCAGCGGATAGACCTCATACTTCCTTTTGTCGAACAATAACAACACATGGTGACTCCCTACCAACTGGTTTTACGCCCGCGGCGAGACTTTCAATTTCTTCATGGTGCCTCAAACAGCCAGTCATCAACCTGAAAATACCAGGCATCCGGAAAAAAACGAGATTTCTCAATACGAGCCCTCAAGCAGCTCGCCTTACTTCTGCTGTACGAGAAGTACCAAGACTGCACCCACGTCTACACCGACGGCTCCGTCCGGCCAAACAGCTCAACTGCGGCGGTCCTTATTCCAACGCACGCCACAACCATCAAATTCAGGACAGCTCATGCAACCACAACAACGGAAGCAGAGCCTGCAGCGCTTGGCGCTGCGTTTCATTAACAACCAAAGCACCCAACGGTGGACGATTTTTTGCGACCGCAAGGCGGGACTGCAGTCACTTCTGTCAAATCTACGCCATGGTCAAATCTACACCGGAGATAATTCTAATCTATGCGCGTTCCTCCCGCGCTCGGCGCTTGCCCCACGACTGGAAGCATTCCGCGGCGCCGGCCTTCACTATAGAGGTTCTTGAAAGGCAAAAGAGAAGAGAAAAGCGCAGTCCAATTACTGCCTCTCTAAATTGAGGGCACCGCCACAGTTATGCGCAGGGAATTGGGGAATGAGAATTAAAGAGACAGAAGAGAAGGGGTAAGAGTAGGGTGGTGAAAAGCATTCGATCACTCATATCGCGCACGCGCGCAAGAAACAAACGCGGCAGGCGCGATATACAGAAAAACCCGCCGAAAAGCCGGGGTTGAGGAGATGCGCCCGTCAAGGAAAAGAAAGAAAAGAAAAAAAAGAGAAGAAGAAAAAGAAACCACTGGACAAGCGGAAAGAAGATGGGGCGCTCCCGAACTACCCGAACTTAGAAGTGTGGCAGCTTGGGCTAGTTGGTAGGGAATGACGATAGTTATAGCGCGAGAACAAGACGACACAGAGACAAGAAGGACACAGAGACAAGGACAAGAAGGTCTTCGTGTCCTTCTTGTCTCTGTGTCGTCGTTTTGTTCTCGCGCTATAACTATCGTCATACCCGAACTGATAGTGAAGGGGAGAGAGGGTCTGCGCAAGGGCGTTCCCTTGCGCAGAATAGGAAGGAAAGAAAAAAAAAGAAGTATCTGCGAGGGGTATCCCTCGCAGATAGCCACGGCCGTGGCAGGAGACGAGCAAGATCCGGTGTGCTCCTTCGCTTTGTTCAAAGCCAGGAAGATGGCAGCAGTGTGATGGCTGCTGTCTTTCTGCGGCTGGGCTTTCTTGAAGCGTGCTGCCTTGGATTGGGCCTGCTGCTGCAGCTGTGTGGGCACTGATGATGATGCCGAGTCTGCCACGACGGCGTCCTGCTGCGTTGTTTTTTTTTCGGGTGCCTCGCTGAGGCGCCATATGTAGCCCTTAAAAGGGCTGCGCGCTAAGAGCGCAGAGCGAAGATCGGGTAAGGACGGGAGCGCAAAAACACACGTCCTTCTTGGTTGAAATCTCCCCGGCCTTCACATCGTCCCACTTGTCGCCGTCTAGCTCTGGTGTTTCGTGCACCTTACGCTGTATTAAACGCGCCACGCCGACGAGTATTTCTCTGTCTTTTAAAAGCCGGGCGTTGAGGCGCCACGGTCGCTTACCCTGAGCTGCGATGTCTGTACCGGTGAGCCTTAAAATAAGGAAGCAATGGTCGCTTAAAGCCGAGGAGACTACCCACGAGGAATGCATACTGGGAGCCAGTGACGGCGAGACGTAAAAGCGGTCGATCCTGCTCCGCGTGCTGCTGCCAGCCCAAGTCATTCCTGACTGGGCCGGCCGAAGAGCGCGCCAAGCGACGATCAGCCCCAGCTCATCGACCAGCTCGCGCAGTATGTCTTCGCAATTCCTATCTGTTCATTCTGGAGCTGTGCCTCTGAACGTTTGACGCTCAATACGATCTAGCACGCAATTGAAATCCCCCACCAGTACGACTCGACAGGGGTCGACTAGGTGGTTATCCAATGCGGCAAAGAAATCTTTAAAACGGTAGTCGTTTAGAGCGTACACGTTTACCATGCGAATGCCAGAATCTAGATCCATCGACAATAGACGGCCATCAGAATCCCTGAAGTAGCGCAGCACGGTACCCGTAAAGCGCGGTATCAAAACGATAACCACGCCCCACGAGCCACTCACGCCAAAACCCCAGTAAGACCTGGTGCCAAACGTCGCGTCGAAGGACTTGATCTGACGGAGTCGATGGACGTAAGTTTCCTGTAATACGAGAATATCTACCTTTCTAGCACGAGCTAGCTCGATTACTGCGTTTTGTTTTGCGGTGCGAGAGGAGCCGTGACAGTTGAAAAAAGCGGTGGTGAGGCAAAGACAAGCCATAGTGATAGATTAGAAGAAGCGCGCCAGTTGCGCGAAAGAGGCGAACAGAAGGCCGAAGGGAAAGGAACTTCTATACGCCAGTCGTGAGCTAAGCTACGGGCTCTGCCGCGATGGGAGAGACCGGTGTGGACATGTAGGACATGTCCGAAAGGTCGGAACAGCCGCACACGACCGACTTGCAGGTGTCGCACGGAGCCTCCTCTGCGGTGACAGATGACGAATCGTCGTCCACCACCGCGGTTGCTGCGTGGCGCTTATACTCGGGCGAGGTGCTCTCCGAACGGCTAGATTCGAACCCCGAAGTTGACAGTTCCGTCGCGGCTGCAGCTGCACGTGCTCGGCTGCCCCCGCGCTTGCGACGACGAGATGACCTCCCTCGCCCCATGACAAACGGGGTAGGAGGCGCCTTCTCACCACTGAGGGAAGAGGGAAACCGGGTTGCGCTGCTGTCTTAGAAGTTGAGGGGCGAGCCCCTTCCTTCTTTTTCTGCACCTCGACGGGTTTTGGTGGCGGTGGTGGTGGTAGTGGTTAGAAGATGAGAAAAGGCACCTAATTTCTGCAACCCGGTCGGGAGCACGGCGCAGTGCCTAAAAAGAAACTCGGGATTTTGGTGCTTGCACGGGTGTGTTGGCACGTGGCGCCGGCTTTTTCGAAGCGGTGAGAGGGGCCTCGACCGGTCTTGGCTCCTTCTCTCCGCTTTTTTGCACCTCGGCTTCTCCTGGTGCAGCCTGAATGGCTTCGCCCTGCTCCCCTTTGTCCGAGATCGTAGGCGCTGGCGCGCCCTGAACCTCTGTACTGACCACGGTTGAAGGCTCGACCTGCGGCACACTAGACCGCGTGATTGCCTCCGAGTACAGCCTCTGCTTGCAGAGGTGTGGAGGGTGATCCCCACCCCAGCGCTTGCAAGGCGCGTCGCAGGTGGGATGCCCCCACTGCTCGCACCGTGCGCACCGCGGCGTGGTGCGCTTCTTCCTTTCACTTCCTGGTAGCCTGCACTTGCGACACAAGCGCATGACGCCGTCGTACTCACACCGAATGACGTGCCCGTCTACATCAGTGATGTTGGGCACGGGAGAACGAAGTTGCATGCGGGCACGTCGGTTTCCAGTTGTAATCCGGAGACCGGTCAGGTTATCGGTCGAGATACTCTGCACTTTGCCATAGACTTCGAGTGCTCGGCTGAGCACATGGTCACTGGCGTCGGCAGGATACTCGAACACGCGGACAGAGACTGTCCGGGGCAAGAAGAAAGGAAGTAGAAGAGTCAATTTCACCAATAGTCGTTGATCTGGGTTTCCTGGAGACACCGCCTGGCTGATACACGTTGCCACACGGTATTCGAATACCTGCCTTGCCTAGCGCTCTGTGCACATAAATTGAAGGCGACCCCATGTATACCAAGTACTCTACTAAGGTAGAGCTGAGAGCCATGCCGCGATTAAATAAGGACCATAAATGGTTGTTTTACGTATTCAATTACGGGAGAGCAAGCTTCGAGCCGTCCCGTGGGGTATTCCGAGTTATAAACGGATTTTCAATTGTGTGTTGAACCATTTAGAGTACTACGTACTCCACGATAGGAGAGCAAAAAGCCGTACACCCAATGCAAAACCAATAAAGTACAGACAATATCGAACTATTCCAGAGGACAGTCTAAACTCACGAACACAACGACTACACAATTCAACTTCTTATAACGTAAAAATACCCGCTCTGTGACACCAGATGAACCATGAAAAAAATTAACGCACTAATCAATTTTGCTTCAACAATGTGACACAAATATTGTGCAAAATATATAATACTGGTCAGAGACGCGATTTTTTATCTAAACATATATTTATTCATCATATCATTTTATCTACGCGATGTCATCAACTTGCAAAAAAAACATTTTTTTTTCAAAATCCAACTTTTTTATAGCCTCGTGACCCAACCTGACGTCAAAGCTTGCCAACATGTGTTGGGGACTAGTTGTAGTAGTAGTACAAAATTTTATTATGTACATAATTTACACAAGCCAAAAAAAAGCTCCTAAGCTACTAAACATCAACGAAAATGGTTGTATTTTGTCTGTTTTTTTTAGTGTCATGCACGTGACGTCAGTTTTTGTTTTCTGGTGTTGCGTCCGCCCGTCCCCCCCGGAAAGGTCCGCCATGGCCGAGCACAAGAAGTCGCCGCCGCGCCGTCTTTATTTCCGCGTGGCGGGACGTTTGGCATAGTGCCTGTGTTTTCATCGTGTGCCCTGCCCGTCATGCTGTAGAGAATCGTGAAGAACACCGTCTTGCTTACTTTGACGAGCTTGTCGGGTCAACGCGGGCCAGATAGAGGGTAAAAATTGCCCTATTCACGGCATGGATCCGTAAAAGCAGCGGGTTGGTGTTCAAGGCGCCCTTAATACAAGCCTGCTTCCGGAGGTCATCCACGCCTTCATTATAAATTACTTAACACTGTCGACGAATTATGTTTCGCTTGACCAGATGAAAGCGTACAAGTCGCTAGACTCTCACAACTATTTCGCTAGCGAATGGCTACAGTATACATCACAGACAAGGGGTTGCCTTCTCAGAGTGTCGTCGTACTTAGTCAGGTGAGCTTTAGTGCGTTCCGCATTTCACACAGTGAAACTGCAGCCTGGGGTAGCAGTGCTGGCGGGGCAACACGTTGCTTCCGTGTCGGCCGCGTCCATGGCGTTGCAAGCAAGTAAGATCTACGTTAATAAAATTGATTTCTTGGGATAAGCATTCTTAGAAAGCAATAGTTTTCGTACAGAACAAATTTTTGCAAATTTTTCGACATTTTGTTCGTGCTAAAAAAACAAGTCCAGCTGTCAAAACTTCGGCTCCAGCTCCCACCCGCTGTTTACAAAATTTTCGCCGCACCCAACTGCGCGGTTTTTACTTATAATTATATTAAAACTGTAGCAAAACCCGGTCCTACGAAGTTTCTTATGTAACAAAAAAAAATTTCCTTTCACCAGCAAATATTCATAGGTATTAGTGTTGGCGCCAAACCAATTTAGGAAACTAATTTGGCACCAAACATGATTCAAAGTTTTTCCTAAATTTATTTGCTAAAAAAGCAGTGATTTTCTTTTAATTTTGACCACAACAGATTGGAGCATGTGCTTGGACACTATCACAGTAAAACATTCATGTGCCCTAGTTGCAGCCCTAGCTTTAATGGAGCTGCATGCCGTACCCATGCACAGAAGAACAATGGATGGAGCCTTTGGTAGGGCTCTTACGTTCGTGATAATGTGAGAGTTACTTTTGATAGTTACTTTTCTTATTTCATGCTTTGTGTGACAAAAGGCATCGATCACTCCTGGGCTCTTTCTAGCTTGTTCAGCTCGCATAATCACTGCATTCATTGTCCTTGTCATTGCATAACTGTATCTTGTCATAGCCTCATGTGTCCCTGGCCTGCATCACCCAGACACAGTGCCCCTCCTCTATGTCAAGTTTGCCCTTACGGATATTTAAGACGTGCAGGTCAGGCTAGAAGTACTCTTTGCTGGGCTACTCTGTACATGTTCATGTACAAGCTACAAAGATATGGCTGCCTTGCTTGATGAAATAATGAGGAAGGGGGTCGAGGGGTGCGCAAGCTTTCTACTGCTTTTTCATCTTATCCTGCATCAAAAATTATAGGCATAAACAGGTGCAGCAAGGTAGGCACACATTGACCGCATATTACCTAATCACAATGCGATAACTAGTTCTCTATTTGCGACAAAGACATTGAAGTATCACTGACACACCCTGGGGATAAGCCAGAGGCTAGTACACTAGGCCCGTGCCTCTACCCCAGATATATTTTTCTCTCTCGGTGACGTAGAGATAATGAAATCTCAATTCAAAAGAATGCCCCCCCCCAAAAAAAAAATTAATGGCTACACCCCTACTGGTACTGATGATCTTCGTGATTTTATATAGAATGCCTGCACCGATTCTCTAGCACTAGTGTCCCTGCTTCTGCCAAGAGTTCGGACCTTATCCATGCACGGCTCACAATTACGAGTATTGCAATGCATCGGCAAAGTGCCCCATCCTTATCTTTTAACAATAGTACAAGTTTCCGCTCGCGCTCATTCCTCCCAGGCCAGCAGTCGTCTTTTGCCGCAGGATAGCGTTAATTCATAAGGGATGCTATTTGCGCATTTTGTGTATGCCTCAGCATCCCTCTTTCTGTACCCACCTTTGTTCCTTTCATCAGATAGAATACTACTAAATATGTGAAAGTTAACACGGCTTTCATGGCGCAGAAAAAACAATCGGCATACCATGTCTGTTTGCAACCATTCTTAAATTGTGTGCAGCTCTGTGCATATGCAGTACCACCTTGAGTATCAATGTTTTCCGCTCTTGTTTTACCCCGGTACCATGTTGGTCTCCCTAGATATCCTTGAAGAGGGGCTCAGCTACAGTGATAAGGAGCTTGTGAGGAAAACAGCCCACAGACAACCAATCCAATTGGTTTTGAAAAGCTTTCTGCATAACATGGGAGCACGGTCTTCACGTGCCCAGACTCTACGCATTATTTAGCTATGGCCATTTTCACAGTTTTGGATTCCGCCAACTTGTATGGAAGCATTTCTTTTGCACACTTGGGCAAATGAAGACAACAGGCAGGACAACTTTGCAAGGTAATGTGCTAAGCTAATAACTGTGAAGAGCCACAAGTCCGCAACTCCTGTGTACACACCCATCCTTTCCACAGTCTGCCAAAGCCTGCTTAAACATTGTTAACAATGGTCCTCAATAATAAACAAAAACAAGTACCCTATAGAAGGATTCGGTGGAAGAAAGTGGGTTATGCACGAGAAATCCTCAGTTTAAAGCAGTTATTTCATGACAACCGAGTTTAGCTGCTTTATTAAAAACTGACTAATCACATTCTGCCGGATACCTTATTCACTCACAGTCATTCAGAATAAAACATCCAGCTTATGCATCCTTGCCGTAAAGAACCCACTAAAGGTGTTTTTTTGCTATCTGGCAATAGACCATTCTAGTTTTGCAAGTTTTAAGTTGTTTTTGGAGTCACTACTTTGCTTCTTGAAACTCTTGTTTTGTTGGCTTTCAACTTGATGAATTACACTGTTTTTCCTGCCTTGAACTTGTATGAAGCTACATCCATTGCCATGACCCCACTGCCTTTATCCACTTGAAATAGACACAAATTATTGCACTTGAAGAATGACACAATGCCTGTCATAGGACCCTTCTTACATGAAATAGGTTTTCCCCCTGTTCTGGCTAGAGCTTCCACACCCTCTTGCAAGCAACAGTCCTTAACTGACATATCGGCTTTCCCGGCAACTCGTTGGTTTATATGCCAATAAACAATGAGCCATCAAAAAAGGTTCATGGCTAAATTTTAGGCCGTTGCTGAGTACACAGCGTATATTTTCTGGAATGTGGCATTTCTCTGCCCAGTGAGGCCTTTCCGGGTTGTGCGAGCCGGCTTCTTGGGTATGAAACAATGATATCCTTGGTAACATTTCAAGGCGCACACAATGGACGGGAAAACGGAAGGCTAGGAGACAAACAAGCACGAACTCGCAACTCAGTTTATTGAAAAAAAAAACACGAAGTATATACCTCAGGGTAGCTCAAGAGCGCATGTGAAAACGAAAAGCAAAAGAAAGATTGATAACAGACCATGACACTAATTTTTTACATAAGTGGTATCTACAACGTGCAGCAGAATGTGGAAGTCAAGTATGGCTCAAAAAGGTGAATTCTTTGTCAGTTAGTGCAATGGATGGGCTGCTTACGCATTTATCAGCACACCTTCTGATATGAAACGCTTCTACTAATTCCCGAGTTAGCTTGTCCGTGTGATTAAACAAAGTGATCGTGTCGCACCAAACAAGATAACATTGACAGCCGCTGCAATACTCGGCTAGGTGCGAGTGAATGCTATTTTTCAAAGATTTGAAGTGTTCATTAGGGCGAGTGTTGATGCTCCGGCCAGTTTGACTTATATATACAGAACCTTGCGTCTCTCATAATCATATGGTGCTTTTGGGACGTTAACCCCACATATCAATCATATATACACAACCGCAAGTTGGAGGCGATAAATAAACTAACCCTATCCTGCACCTCACAGATTTTCCTCATTCTTTTGTAAGGAAAACACATTTTTTCTTAACTTTGTCAAATTTTTTCGTCCACCTTACAACAAATGCATTGAACCTTATTAGGTGCTCTAAAACAATGTCTAGACCAAAATGACTGGCTATATGCTTGAGCTCATGTAAAAACCGATGAAGATAAGGTAAAACAGGAAAGCATTTTCTTTGTGTGTCTTTTCTTGTAGACTCATGCTCTGGACCACTTTATTGAACCTTAATCTTTTCGACGGCTCTGCTCACGAAATTTTCTGGGCATGCAGCCATCTTTGGACGGATCATTTAGCGTAAAAATGCCAAATTTATGGTGTGAATGCATGACTTTGACAAGGCATTGCTTAGACAGGACACAGCGATTTCATTTTTATAATTTTAGAATAGCCTGAGCTAGAGTGGAGCTAAAATGCTACCAAGAATGTCTTCAAACCAACTCGCCCAACTTTCCATTTTATAACATGAAACAACGAGCATCGCTTCGCTTCAAGTTCCACTTTGCCTCAGTGATGTGGGCTGCTGAATGCCTGAAATCGTGAAACTTCTTCAGTGCCAGCCACTCCAAGTGCAAGCTAAACCGCACGAAGAGAGCAAAAAAAAAGGCACGCCTGCTGCCATAGTTTACTATTTTACATACTTGCTTAACATGACCAAATGAAGGCATGCATTTGCCAAGAAGGGCGCCCACTTCTTGTCGATCCTGGCCTTTGGGGCAGTCGTGCCTTCATTTGGTCTTGTTAGCGAGCATGTAAAATTGTGGCAAGTGAACTGTGGTGGCAAGTGAACTTACTTTTTTACCTCCTTCATGCCCTGTGCATTAGTTAGGACCTGGAGTGGCTGCCACTGAGGAAGTTTCGCAACGCCAAGAGTGTCATACCTGACTAGGCACAATAACAAGCGCCTCGTCGGGCATGTGCTATCGTTCGAAACGTGCTATATTTTGGAATCAACATACTGAAAGCACCCTGAGGGAGCATGCATCTTCAGTTAAACAGGCGCACCTTTCAACATTGTCAAACTCATGCAAAGCAGGTCAGCATGTCTATTAGATCATGTGTGATCTTGTGCACGCCATGTGTCAGCCTGCAACTGCGACAAGGTATCGCTATACACAGTCGTGGACGTGGCTCTACATCGTTCTGCTAGATGGTCCAGATATGTTTCTATGTTGCTAGAAACCTGTCAAAAGCTGTCCGCATTACAACTACAATACGTAAACTGTAGCACTTGTGATGCGAGTTGATTAGCCATTCGGTATTAAACCAACCTTCGATGTGAAATAGCTCGATGTCGCGTACTCTTCTCGTATATCAGCCTTTAGGACCCATGCTATAAAGAAGCTTCCCCCAGTTACCTCCGATTCGCCCAACCCTGTGCAAGTTTATTCCATCTTATGCATGCAAATTTTTCAGTTCATCATCTGGTGAACTCATCTCTGCCTCTCTCATCTCTGTCTCTCTCGGCTATTTTTCTCAAGTTTTGGTAGCCACTGAATCTTTCTAACTGGTTATTTTTCTCTTCCTCACATTGCTTGAGCTACCAAGGTCCACCTTTTTCCTTTTCTATATGTCAGCTAGAAAGTCATCTAGACTTGTTTATTCTCTAATCAGATCTGCTTTTTTAGTATCTCTATGTTATGCCAATCATTTCGTGTTTCATCATATGTTCCATAGTTCTGAGATTGTTCTGGACTTTTTTTTTTACTATCATTCAAGTTTCTACACCTGGTGTTAGCTCCAGCAGCATACAAATGTTCACCACTTTCCACTCTAGGGACAGTTGTAAACTGTCACGATTTAAGAATGTCTGCTTTTAATGGTCCAGCCTATCCTTGCTCTTTGCTGAATTTACTTTTCTTAAGTAGAGTGTCCTGTGATTATCTGACTTAAATACACATATTGTAAGCGCTCTAGTGTTCTGTTGCCAGTTGCAAACTCGCGCTCTCTTCTTTGATCTCCAAATATTTTATCTTTGTTTTTTACTTATTACTTGAGCACTTTCTCCGTTTAGACCCTCAGTCTTTGTAATTCGTTGGCATAACTGCTGAAAAGCACGTTGTCATGTGCAAAGAGTAAGTTTGAGATCTTCGCTGTCAATCTTTATTCGTGTTCATTATCAACATGGTGGCTCAAATATTTCTGCTAAGCATGCTGTAAATATTGCTCTAATTTTGTCTCATTGCCACATCCACTTCACAAGTTAAATTTTTCTGCTCTGTTGTGGACTCTGTGTAGATGTTGGCTGACTTCTGGTCATGTATGCATTATGCACTAGCTGCTCTAAGACTGCTCGTGTCTCTACCGAGTCGAATGCCTTATTGTAGTCTCTCAAGCCAAGTAAATTAATGGGTTCTGTTTCGCGGATTTTTCAGTTTGATGGCGCCTGGCTATGATCTACAGTGGGACATCTGTTGATCTGTGTATAATTCTTTAACTCTTTCATGTCTCCTTTTTTGTGTATTTGTGTGGTAATCATATTTTTACAATTTTCTAGCACAATTGATTCACCAGTACATGAACCATTGTGCGTAATGTGTCCCATGATTATTAAACACGAGATCTTCGTCGTTGATCAAGTCAACAATTTCACTGGATGATTTTTCGTGGGTCATGTTTTGTAGGGCTCTATTCCATTACATTTTCCTTTCATTCTCTCAGGGTAGGATACTCAACCGGATTCATTCATGCTTAGGCCTAAATTATCCTTCTCTTTGTTGCTTTCTTCGTTTTTATTTACTCTTGGAACTTAAGTGTTGTGTTGAATGCTGGCTTCTTTGGCTTTTAGATGACTTATTTTTGAGCTGTAGAGCTCATATATACTAGAGTCTTCTGGAACCTTTACTATGTTGCTGAAACTGCCTATAACATTACCCTACTTTTGAAGTGTGCATTCGTTATCAGCTTCGGGTTGTCACGCTCTGTTCGTTCTTTCAATTCTCAATGTATTTCTTTGGTGCTATAAATCCTTATGTCACCAATTTTCTTTTGTATATCACCTAGTTTAGCTCAGCAAGTTCAGTTTTATATCTTGAGTGGGTAGCTTTTTTTGGGTTGTCGTTTTTTTTGGGGGGTGGGGATCGGTCAAGTTTGCATACTTCTTGCCTTGTGTGTTGGAAATCAGTGTAGTTATGGTTTTGCCTACTTCCTCTGTGTCATAATTTATCTCTTGTGCTAAGACATCACGTATGGGTGTTTCAAGGCAACGCTGAGCTTACGCATGACTGTGACTCTGCTCCATACTAAGGGGAGCCTTGAAAGTCCTCAGCAAATTATATGAAAAAGTACATTTTTGGGTGCCGTGAAGTTCCACATTCAATATAAGTGGGCTTGCTCATGATGACTATGGAATTCGAGTGCCTGAAAAGGTGAGTTTCGCCAAACATTCAAAATGAAAAGCTAGAGACGAAAAAGCATTAAACACGAGTCGTTGGTCATCGCTGCTGTAGCTTCTCACTTGTCACCATTTCAAAAATCAAAGAAAAAATTGTTTCGAAGTTTTATTCGAAAAACGAGGAATATCACTTACTACTACTAAAATTTTGACTTTTGGGGCCGCTTTATTAGGACACAGCAACAGGAACATCTGTGGGGGTCTCTGTGAATTCTTATGTAACACAAGCAGATTACCTTCCTGGGCCATTGATCAGCTCTCGCTTTTTACTAGCCATTCTAACATTTATTATTTAGCTATTACACCGTAATGATTTAACCTTCAAAAGAATTTCATATAACGATTACACCTCAGATATTCACCAAACTCTATTATTTCTCTTCTTTCCCCCTTTTTTTTACATTGTGCCAAATTATTTTAACAGTCAAAACAAAGTCATCTTACTCTTCTAGCCTGGAAAACCTAAAGGTATTGACTTGCGTTAACCACCGGCTTCTTGGCCAATCCCCCTTAGTGGGTGAGAGCCACAAAAGAAAGGATCAAGCAAGCAAGCAATGCTTTAGCTAGGGTAGTAGCTGCAGTGAATTTGGCTCGCAACAACCTTGGCTTACGTGGCTTTGACTGGGTCTTTCTTGTTTCCTCCTGAGTGAAGTAAAGTGTCAAGGCGGCTTTCGGTTGTGTCAGTGAACCAGCACGAAGTTTGAGCTACGTGTTTGTTTGCCGCAAGCATTCTTTCTTGAGATAAATCTGCTCTTCATTGACTGCAGTAAGGAAGACAAATGTTCTCAGCTTGATAGTGCATTTTCTGTCAACGACAGGTAAGTTGTAAAACTCTAACTAATCTCTTGATAAACGCGCTTTTGCACTATAATTATCGTGGCAGCGATTGTAAAACAGTTCCTTTTTAAAAGTACCACAATTCGAAAGAGTTCTCGCTGCGCAAGTTGCTCAGTATGTACTGCAGCCTGTTGAAGTTATTGTAGAGGCTAATAAAGGTCTTTCCAATAAAAGTAGGACTTTTATTGTTTACCGTACTTTCAGTGCAGCGTTGTTATGTTATACACGTTGTTGCATTTCTCTTGTGGTGCTACGTGTACTCATGATTTCCGTTTATTATGCATGGAACGTAAACACGCTGCTTGTAATATGTTCACTTGTCACTCTTCTACTGCAGCCGATCTGCAGCGGAAGCGTCTCGACCAGTTCAAATCGGCTGCACTAACGACGCTGAGTTACAGACGAGTAACTGCTCAGTACTGCATGAAAAATTCATCATCATCATCAGCCTGACTACGTCCACTGTAGGACAGAGGCCTCTCTCCCACGATCCGCCAGTTAACTCTGTCCTGTGCTTGCAGCTGCCAATTTATACCCCCAAACTTCTTAATCTCATCTGTCCACCTAACCTTCTGTTTCCCTTTAACCCGCTTGCCTTCTCTGGGAATCCAGGTAATTACCCTTAATGACCAGCAGTTATCCTGTCTACGCGCTACATGACCGGTCCATGTCCATTTCCTTTTCTTGATTTCAACTATGATATCCTTAACCCCTGTTTATTCCCTGATCCACTCTGCCGTCTTCTTGTCTCGCATAACAAGTTAGCATGAAATATGTAACATTTGGTCTAATTTTCAAATTGTTGAACTATTTGAAATAATTAACCACTGAAAAAAAACAGTTTAAGCGTCTCAGGGGGGGGGGGATGTTTTGCACTTTTGCTTTGGAAGGAACACTTCCTTGGTTTGCCAGCAGTCATTCCTCGGGCACTTGAAATGCTGGTAATAAAATGAATAGACACATTTACTAAATATCCTAATTTTCGTGCTATAATGTGAAAATAAGCATCTTTTTGTTTCCTTCATAATTTCCATTTAATGTAGTACATAGTCTGTAGACCAAGCAAGAGGGTAGAAAATAAAGAACGAAGAGGGATCGTTGCTTCATTAACTCAGTCAAATGATCGCTCTGCTTTGTAGTATACCTTTAGTGCACATAAGAAACCAAGCTCATTTTGCACATAGAAGATATATTAAAATGTACACAAAAATGAGCTATTATAACAATAGGTATACAAAGCAATAGCATCTTTTATTATTATTTATTCAGAAGTTTTATGTTATAAAATAAAAGAAGACAGAAGTTGAGGCAAAAACGAAAGCTTGAAGAGATGAAAAATTTTTGAAGGCTGGCTGTCGCTTCAGCCACCGCTTCCACGTGCGTACTTCTTCAAGGCTGCAACCACCGACCTTATGTGAAGTGTGTAGGGCAGATTTATTAAGACTAAGGGAACACATGTACACTGGTGCCAATATTCAGCAAGTGACCACAAATTATTTCAGATAAGTCAAATCAACAAGGCTAGAAGTAAGCCCTTGCATACAATAGTGCATTTTCTGTAAAGGATGGAGGAGAGGCCACATTGAAAATAGAGGCAGATGAAAAGGAGGAGCTGACATGCTGAATTGGCCGAGTCTAAAGCCCTTGAAACACAAAGGAGAGAAGGAGGGGTCATGTAGAAGGGGAGAAAACGTGTTGCTGAATTATCCTTGCCTCGAGGATGCACCACCTGTAGGAAACTATGCGAACGACGACGAAGCAGCATGAAACGGCAAGCCACAGCGTTGGTGCACGCGCGCGACCCGAGCTTGCGTTTGTTTTGTATTTTCGGCCTGTTGGCGTTCCTCGCCCTTCTGGCGTTCCTCGATTTTCAGTAGGTCTGTACGTAAATAAACTGCGTGACACACCTGACAATGGGGATAAGTAGCCTTACAAATTCCTAGAAGAACGGCTTGATTTTTACTGATCTTCATTGTATATGTGCCATATCAAATTGATCCGAGAGCCCCCTTTGAAACATTTATACTTGTTGGCTGGAATGTATTAAACTTGTGAATAAGGTGTGGCAATATTTTTTTCCCAAAAGGCTAACTAAAGTATATAAGGTTTAAGATAATCGAAGACATCTCCTGCTAATATAAAATGCTACACCACCACTTTCCTAATTTATTTGCCATGTCTGCGTGATGCTCCTTTAATCAAACTATAAAAGCTTTCTTGTTTATGACAATATGTACATTTGATCATGTTGATCATGTTTGAACAAATGCAGTTAAAACTAGATTCTATATATGTATATAATCACTTATGGTGCTTTTAACTCTAACACAATCTTGAAGGTGCTTGCAGATCTTGCATCTTAGACGAGAACTAGGTGTTAAAAATTGAAGGTTTTACTTTAGCATCCACTAGCATGTCCTTAAAAATCTTATTGCAATGATGCACGACCTTTGCCACTTTGGGAAATGCTTTTCCAAGGCGCTCATTGCTTGTTAAGTTAGATTATGCTTACGAAGGATATTTAAATTTGGATGCCCCTTTCGGTATTTGATTGTATAAGCTAAGATGGTTAGGCAGTGCAACGGGGCATTTTCAGGTAGTGCTTATTTTCCTAATTTCAAGGTTCATTGTAGACCTTGTTCAGAGCATTGCGCGACTCATTTCTCTTAACAAATGTCTCCTTTGAGTTGCTTACCTGGTGAGCATAGTCATTGCTCTCGCTACAGACCTATCCTAAACGCTTCGCATGACCGATGAATGTTTTCTGTTTGCAGTGTCATGACTGATGGCTTGTGTATTTTATGTATTGTTGGCTATTCCTTGGCTATATGTTGAGCATAACCTTAATTGGCTTTCAATGTTTCAGTAGATACCATTATATCTAGGAAGTACATTCTCATAAAGGATGGCGCATGGTAAATTTACTACTAGGGTGAATCTTGTCCCCAATAAATGCATTTAGTGCACTTATGCCATGTTCACATGCCACAATGGTGTAGCAGTTAGGTGCGCAGTAGCTGACCTGAAGGTGGCAGATTTGATCCTGGTTGCTGCGACCACATTTTGATGGAGGTGGAATGCTAGAGGCTCGTGCACTGTGCGATGCCAGGAAACCAGATGACCAAAATTTCTAGAGCCCTCCATTTCACAGCCCTTATAATCATATTGTGGTTTTGCGACGTTAAACACCAAATAATATTATTGTAATATGTTCACATATAGTGGATATGTGATCTGTGTAACAGATGTTGGTGGAAATTGTTACCAGAGACTATTTCAAAAGCTCTCAATTTTAATGGTGCTATAAAAATGGTGGTGCAAAAGGGGTTCCCATACCCGTGCCAAAATTGTGTTGGATGAATACAATTAAAAATAACTAAGTTTGAGGACTAACTTTATTAACGAGAGACAAGCTTCAGGTTTATGCGTTGGCTTGCTATGAGTGACTTTACTGCTTTAATCCCTTCAGTGATAGGTATGTTGTAAAACAACGTTCAAGACCCTCAAGACTTCTTTGTTTTCTCGAGTATGTGCCCCACAACCCAAACTAGAGTGGTGATGATGAGTATGTACAGATAAGAAGATGTAACGCATAAATAATGCCCACAATATTCTTAAACAAAAAGCAGGCATTTAGTGTTTCTAGGATGGCCTGATCAGAGAGTGTTTGTGTTTGATTAGTAGCTGAATCTATTATTCAAAAGAAATAAAGTAAATCTTGAACAAAGGATGGAAGAGAAGGTGGTATGTTGGAGGAACAACGGATGTTAGGAGTTCTGATAACGGCTCAGTAGGCATATGATTGTTGGATAGTAGAACTCTGCGTGGTATTTGTGTGATGAATAATTCATCTATGTAAACATTATGAATCTTTAAAAAGGTAGAAGCTGCCTGCTTGCTTGTTTTTAGGCATGAAGAAGTGGTATTCAGAAGGTGTGATTAATTCCTTGTCTAGAAACTCTTTCTCATCACCCATTCCAACCCAGTAACCAATGCGACCGAATGTCTTGCTTTTGAAGCAACCGACAATGCGGAAGCACCTCTTCGTGGCGTCAACATAATCCAATGCTTCCTGACAAAACAAACAAAGGCTGCATGACCTGTTGCTAGAGTTCCCATGCCAGCTTTATACGTTTGTCGAAAATCCGTCGGACAATAATTATATTTCAGGTCTCCTGTAAAGTAAGAAGGGGCGCTTGCTCAGTATGTTACACACGGGATCGAAGTTGGAATGAAGGCATTAGCATTTGCTGTTTTCATAGCATCGCCAGGGCTGCACAAGAAGCCCATTGAATGGGTCTGCTCTTCAACCAAAGAACACCTGGCACCCATTCAGCTGCTCCATTTGCTAGTGTTCTCTTTGCACAATCACTTTACTGCAATGCACATTACAGAAATAAAAAGCACACCTGTTTTCGTATTTTTCTCTTTCAACAAATTTTGCTTAAATCTCTATAGTCAGAACAATGTGAAACATATCACGGTTTCTTACGAGAGCTTGTGCTTTGGGGTGCTGTGTCAGACTCGTGCAGTGAAGTTCATGCATGCACAGCTACCTCGCCTCCGCTTTTATTTAGCAGTGGGAAGATAGGCTGCTGGTTGATTTGTACAGGAATAAAGGCTGAGGTGGGATATTTTGCCATGTCTGTTACCGGTAGGGGTACTTGGTTCCAGGGGCCTCAAAGGAAGAAGGGTGACAATGAAGGAAATGAATCTGCACTCCAAGCAAGAAAACAACGAGCTAAGTCTTGAACATAATTGAAAATTTGCACAAATGGAGCATTTTAAAAACTGCTAATAAAACAATGTTGTGGCTTCATGATCCAAGATCCAGTCATTTTCGTGATTTCTTTATTTTTCCTGCATCATAAAGATGTGGTACCATGGCTAGAATTTAGATTTGAACCTCTAGCTGAGCGTTTTCTTTGTTACTACTTGCGCACATGTCTACAACTACTTAATTTTCGGCAATCTTTAAAAGGATATTTAGTCAAAGTGCTTAGTGATATTAATAATTAATTGCATCCCTTGGGTGTATTTATGATTCACCTTTTTTTGAACCTGCAGTTGCCTCTAATGGCACAGAATTGGTACTGATACTTGAGGTCAGTTGTAAATCTTTCAAGGAATGCAACTTCTTTAAGGAATGCAAATTTGTATTCTCTGCCAGTAACTTTCATTAAAACTTTCTATTTGTCTTGAACATTTATTTCTCTTACAGTATAGCTGCATGACTGCTGCACATAAGTTTGCATACTGAAGATGAAGAAATTTTGTTGTTGATTTGCAAGGTGCGTAAATATGGGCCAACTTTAGCGCATTACAAACTGTTCCAAACGTCTTACCATGCAGTTTAAACTACTTGGCCGTAAATGTTCACCGGTATACCTGTTTTCTGGATTTTAAAAATTTGAAAAAAGAAAGAAAAGGGGAAGGGGGACAGAGCAATCAGGAAGGGCCTGAAAAACTGCACTGCTAAGTAATGCCATAAAATGTGTGATGAACCAGACATCCACACGAGCAAAACTGGGAGCAGGGTTTTGCAAACACTGAGCACCTATGCTGGTTTAGAGGAGAATTAAAGTTAAGTTCTACAGTTGCGTGTTGCAAAAATATAACCTGATAATGAGATGCACTGTAGCAAGTTAATGCTGAATTATTTTGACCTCAAATTGAAACCCAAATTAGGTGACTATCAATGCAACTCTTTCTTTTCTATCATACTCCCTTTCCCCACCCCAAGTGTATGGTAGCCAACTGAGCCAAAGCTTGGTTAACTCCCCAGTCTTTCCTCTTCATTTCTCCTCTATTGAAGTGCATTGCACTAGTACATATCGCACGCACTATAATGTTAGTGCTGTGGCTAGGAATCAATCCTGTTATCTCGTGCAGCTTTGCACTGTTCTACTTCCCTCTGCCCATGTGGCAGAAAAGAGGTGCAGACTTTTTTTTTTGCGTCCTACATTATAAATAAATAAAAACATTCGCATTAACTCTCATGGTTTTTTTAAAGTGCACAGATGTAGACCAACAAGGCATGTAAATGTAACCAATGATATAACGTCCCGTTCAAACAACCAGTATTGCTCATATGCTGTACAGCATAAAACTGATTCATGTTAATATCTTCAACAATGGTCTAAATAGAAGTGTCCTTGTGGTGAATCGGAGGTGTGACAGGTTAATCTATTTTGGCACCCAGCATAGGACACAATGCAAGTCGGAGGGAAATACGATAAGGACAGGCACTACTTCTGAGTTGTTCAAATGTCATTAATGAAATGCACAGGCATAAAGAAAAGGATAAATATGATGCTGCTATATGTACATGCAACAAAGTATAACCTCCATATTAATCACTTCAAATAAATGCGTTCTATCACTATGGAGATCACCAGCAATGCTTTTACTGAATGATATGTTATCCCCTTGACGAGATGCAACAGTTGAATTAAGCAACTATTGTGTTTACTAAGTCAGAGGTTTTGTCATTATATCATTTGTAATGTGTTTGATGATCTATCTAAATGCATGGCAATTGAAACAGCAACTATTCAGTCAGACGACAAATATCCCATTCATTACAGCTGAAGTTATATGTTATGACACCATTCTGACACGTCAAAGAAAATCTGAACAAGTTGCAAAGGTCTTGATATTAAAATTATTTGAATTTAGAGAGATATAACTTTCAGGTATTACTATTAGAAATTTCTTATGAACAGATAGAAAAGAAGCTATATAAAGTGTAAAACAGTCCATACAATTACACTGGACGACGTCAGAAAAAATGCTCAAGATCTAGAAAAACAGTTGACTTTCCTGTGTGTTGGAGAAGTCTATTTAAACTTTACTGCCAAAGACTTAGCAAAGGGCTTTTTTTAATCTCAATCAAGAGAAGCCTTGCCTTTATTTTTCTGATAAGGAAGCATTTTGTTTCTGGCCATCAAGGTCCCCTCAGGAGATGTTAGAGCATCTCAAGATTACAAGTACTTTTACCTCATCAACGAACACTAACCAGACAAGCTTTTGTTTTGTTGGAGGCGCACATATTTTCAAGTTGCAATGTAAGGCTGCAGCAGAGGTATGTCAAATTATTTTATTATGCTCTTGACAGCTAGCAACATTAGTTCCTACTCTTCTGCTCTCAATGGGCCTGCAAGCACAAAAACTTGTGCAAGTACAAAAAATATACACATGATAACAGACTCCCAATAATGCTGTAATCAGGTGCTCCCAGTATTTAATAACTGAAAATAACTTGGTTGGAGCACCGCAGCCATAGAGAGCATATTTTGGACAAGTACTGTAATTCTCTGCTATAATCATTAGGCATATAGTATCAATCGGGTGATGTTTAGAAACTAATGGACCAGCCGTTGTCGATCATCTAAACATGCTTTTCATTACCAAAAGCCTACAAAGACAATGGATGCAACAATATGATTGATTATGGGCTAAATAAGCCAAGCAATGGTCTTTCAGGCGCACTGGAAAATTGCAATATGGTAGTGGGACATCGAAGTGTCAAAGCCCTCCACTGCCCTGATCCTTTCATTAATGTATTTCATCTTTTATTAAATTATTTGCATTATAAAGTGGGAGAAAGCAGAAAGACTATATGTTTCTTGCTCCAGATAAATTACTACTAGATAATGAAAAGGAGATGCACTGATTGAAATAGGCTGCACAGTGCACTGTGGGAGGTGCCACGATGTTCAGAACATTATTGTGCCATAAACATATCAAACTACACCTTCACAGTTGGGCGAGCTTTAGATCTAGGTGTCAAGAAAATTAAGCATGCCAAAGTTCCGTTGAAGGCAAAGCACCTGCTCCTTATATAGATAAAAATTTACAGGTAACCACTTGACACATCAGTCATACAATATGTTTATAATGCTGTGGCCCACTGTGGCTGATATCTGCAGAACACCAGCAACCAATATTGCCAACAGCGTGAGGAATATGCTAGTTTGCAAGACCGAGCATGAACATGTGCTCATTGCAAATGTCCCATCATTCTAGAGACTTACCTAGATATGATGCACCTTTGCTGTATAATTTTGACACAGTGACTTTCTATGTGTAGTGGACTGCTTATCTTGCACTGTCATGAACTGATGCAACCAGCAGCCAATGAGGTAGAGACCACAAATGTGTAATGAACTGAACGGCTCGCATGTGAGCTCCAACTGGAGATATCGCAGTCACAGTTTGTTTTTTCACAATGCTACTTGGACTAACTGTGCCACTTGTGCAAACAATACGATAATTATACTGTGTCGCACAGGCACTAGCGATCGCGATCAAGGCATCTCAGCCAAACTCGATCTGGATTAGGCTGTACAGTGCTGCGCTGCAGCGACAAACTTGTTGCTCGCAATCTCGAGTGAAACCAGTATTGCTCACCGCTACACGGTCCAAACTAATCCGGATCAAGTATGATGCAGCCGTCAGTCCATTTGTTAACTGACCGCAATCGGCCCTTGTCGCACTTAAAGGTGACCACATGCAGCAAGTAAGTACCCGTTTGACGGCGATCAGTAAAGCGAGTCAGTTCGCACCATCTTATTCAGAACTAACGTCTGCACAAATCAGCCAACACTTACGTATCATCATGCACTGCAATCATACAAACGTACAAACCGCTGCACAACACGCACACAACCATCACTCGTGCATAATCACATCGACGCAGGTTGAGGTATTTCAACACTACCGCTTGCCCGAAACAGCTAACGCTCACACATCACCGCATTCGCAGGGAATAATATCCCAATCATACAGACAGCCACACAACACCAAAATAGAGGAAGTGCTCACTGCACTACACACAAAACTAACGAAACAGTCAGCGCAAAGGTAGTTGACGTTCGCGCACTGAGTGAGTGTTGATACATAATTGTGCATGCAAAAAAGGCTGTATATTTAATTGGTGATCAATGCGTTTTGAAATATTATGAGGTGTGTTTGTGCAAGCTTTGCAAAGGCAGGATCTACTATGATAAAATGTATGAAAATGCAAACAACGGTGACGACAGTCTGCGTTTCTCAAGAAGGGGTAATGAAAGTCAGTGTGTAATATCTGTAATGCAGCAGTTGCGAGAATACTACTTGGTGATAAATTCAGCTGCGTCATTTTGTATTGATTCTAGTTAATCGATGAGATGTGATAGATGTGGGTTCCAGATGATGGATTCATATATTATCTTTGAACGGACAAGTGTAGTGATTGATTGATATGTGGGATTTACCGTCCCAAAGCCACCGTTTGATTATGAGAGACGTCGTAGTGGAGGGCTTCAGAAATTTTGACCACCTGGGGTTCTTTAATGTGCACCCAAATCTGAGCACACGGGCCTACTGCATTTCCGCCTCCATCGGAAATGCAGCCGCCGCAGCCGGGATTCGATCCCACGACCTGCGGGTCAGCAGCCGAGTATCTTAGCCACTAGACCACCGCGGCGGGGCGGACAAGTGTAGCGTACGCTAGCATTTTCGTGATATAGTTCACCAACTAAAGGTTTCTTTTAATAAATCCAAGTGATTTTGACACCTTATTAGTTATGATATCGATGCGCTTATTCTGAGATAGGTCAGAAGATAAATGAACTCCAAGATATTTAAACAGGGATACTTGTTCAATGGGCGACAGCTTGAATTTCATATTGACTTATTTCTGTTTTATGTGGTCTTGTAAATGTCATGGCGTTTGTTTTGGAAATGTTAATTTGCATTTGCCACTGGTGACACTAAAGTGCGAGTTTATTAAGGTCCGACTGTAATGACTCATTAGCTTGGGTGCTGTCAATTTTTCTGTAAATGATGTAGTTGTATGTAAATGGTCTGATAGTAGATGATGAACCATGTCCGATGTCCTTGATGTAAATGAGAAACAAAACTGGTCCCAGGACTGATCTCTGGGAAACACCAGACTTTACATGTGAAAGTGAATACGCATGTCCATTCACATAAATTGATTGGCTGTGGTCCAGATGCGTCTCAGACAGCATGAACACCGTTGTGAGGAGTGACCATGATATGCACAACAAAGGCAAGCTGAAAAAGCCAATAGACTTTTTTATTGAAAGTAGGTTCCGTGTTTTGGTTACCTTCTTGCTACCTTCGTTTATGTACTCTTCTATGGACATAATGCTAAAAAATAATCATGGATTTAATAACACCATCTCAAGAAAATGAAATGAGAAGAAAGTGTGCTACCTTCGAAACATCTGCAATAGGTGCATAGCTGAGGACGTTTGCATCTGCATCACCTCTAATAATAATGGCAGTAATAATATAAAAGGCAAGAGATAGCCCAGCACACCTCTTTTGATGGCAGTTCTAACCTAAGCACTCAACTAAAAGGCCTTCAAGCCAAGCCGAAATTGTAGCCACGACAAATTTGCACAAATTTACCAATGTGAGAAATGCTCTGCTTGGAAAGTCAGATATGCTATGTGATATGTAGAAGGAACATACATCAAAATAGTGCATGTGCCAACATGGAAGCTAGGGAATGCTTTAGTCAATGGGAATAACAATGTGCCGAGCAGAAATTTTCCTAATCTTGTTCACACTGTAGTCTGCCACGATTGTGAAAACCCGTTAATTCTATGAGACCTGTGATTTCAACGAAAGAGTTAAACAACATGAATATGATGTCACCAAAGCATGGGCGGCTTCGAATGCCTTCGCTGAACACGTGGAATGTACAGGCTTTCGAATTGGCTGGAAAAGCAACCGTTTTCTGGTCAAAGAAAACAAGCTTGCATCAAGCCGGCACGTGGAATCCCTGCACATGCACACAGCTGCACATATCCTCAATAAGATGTATGGAATGCTGACTTTATACTTGTGGTGCTTATATCACGCACCTAGTCATACCTAAATAGGATCTACCTTTCTTATGGCTGTTATTCAGAACAATATCGGGTGCCCAAACGTCAATAAACTGTGTGATTTTGCTTGGTGTATCTTTTTGTTTGTACACTAAAAAGAAACAGCTATGCATTGCCTTTCTTTCAAGCCTCTTCTCGCTGTTCACTATAGATGCATTCGAAGGAGCGACTTTATGAGTATTGATCAAGGATAATGCCTATTTTTGTGGACTGCAGTCAGTTTCCAATAATTGGCCAGGTTTTACCATGGTTCCCCCACTTTTCCAGCAAGGACCAAATTCTCTGAATTTTCCAGGTTGGTAGACAACCTGCACAAGTAACGATAGATGGCAGTTGACTCGCCTCCTGTGTTTCTTGTCTTATGCGAGTGTCATTCTGCACTTCATTACCTTAAAAGTGCTTGTTGCTGGGCTGGTAGGTATAAAATTATTAGGGGAAATTCTAGACAATGCGAATGTGTGGTGCGGTGTAAATATTTTCTGCAGTTCAGATGCAAGTTACGCTTTTTCCCGGTGCTTTTTCATTTTTCCTTTTGTGCTTAGGCATCTAAAGTTTTTCCCCTTAGCCTAATTACCTCCCTAAAGCTATGCACCCTCTCACCCATTAACAACCATGGTTAAACTATTGTATGTGGCATTGTTGATGCAAAATGACCTTAGAGTGTATGCTAGAGCTCCTGCAGGATCACAGGCTGAATGTGACAACGCGTTCGCCATTTATAGGACAAGAAGTGCTGAAGTTTTGAATATATCTTTTTGCACAGTGTTTCATTGGAGTCATGCGAGCTTAAAATATGGTGCTCCCACAAAAAAAATTTTCTTGCTGTGCTGTGAACAACGGGAAAACTATGTATACAATAACGAAAAGAGATCGCAGCTAGGCTTATTGGTGCAATGTCTGCCTCAATAAATTATTGTAATAAATATATACAAGAATGCTTATATCAACATGGTGTTGCCAGTTTATTACTACATTAGATATGAAGCTCTGCTTGCTCCACCATGGTGTTCCTGTGGGTGTACACAGTCTTACCTCTGAGACAGCATTGGCAGAACTAATTTCTTTGGCACAATCTTGAACAGGTGTGTGACAAGCATGAGCCAGTGCAGAGAACACAAGAGATGTGGTCACTGCTTACATGTTCAAGGTCCTACGCATGCACATCGGACTATGATTTTACAGTGTCTTACATTTTGAGTGGAGTATACATTGTGATGTCTGGAGCCATTTTTGTGGGCACCAGCTAGACTGTTACAATGTGCATATTGTTGCTTGAGACAACTGTTTAGGACAAAAAAAAGGACATTCTGGAAAAAATATTTTTAGGCTAATGTAAGGGCTTGTGGTGAGGAAACTTTCAAAAGGTATATGGCGTGTCATCTTGCTACAGAGAAGCAACACTTATACCTGGTATATGTTAATAGGAATCTGCTAAACATTGGCCATACAAGCTTGTGGCTAAAGAAGGATGATGTTCAGAAGATACCCTCCTGAAATGTTAACCTGCACCATCCTCTCTTGCCCTTCGTGGTACACTAGAAGTTTTGCCCGATAAGTACTTCAATGGGTGTTCTTGAAGCGGTTGGGAAATAAGCTCACTCTTTTCACCTGCTTTACCCAAGGGCCAATCCTGCTGTGGAAACTTTTTTTCTTGGCAGAAATTTCTAACAGGAAAAGAAGCTTCAATCGTTACACAAATAAAGCTACAGCATTGCAAGATTGGTATGATGTTGTGTACACTGACCTCCCAAGTACAATTCACTAATATGTCACCAATTGCCTCTATGGTGAGCCTAATTAAGCCTTAAGAAAGCATGTAAGTTTCTTGTTGCTATACTTTTTAATCAGTACATGAACCTTTAAAAACAAGATCGTCACGTGCAGTGCATAAAACCAGAGCTTATGAACTGCAATAATGCCATCGGAAGCATCAGCAAAAGTAATTTCACCCTGCTAGAAACCCAATACTGCATGAAGCTTGTAAATGTACTGTTAAGAAAGTCTTCTCGACAACTTTATTACTTTTATTTCTGCAATTTGCATAATCCTGTCCCATGCATGTGTTGCTGTCCACCCAATAATCATTGACTTCTGAGGTGTTACTCAAGTGACCATGCTCGTTTAACATACCTACAAGCCTCAGTGCTAACCTAATAAAATTGGAGACTTTATTAAAGTAATGCTCTCTGCTGCTCACCCCTTCAAAAAAAAACATTTAGCATCCCCTTCAAACTCGTTCTTTTAAAACTCAACAGGCACAGTGACGTGACTCATCAAAGCCATTTCCGGAGCAACTAAATTCTCTTTGGAGCAGCATAACAGCCGCCTGAAGCTTTTAAGCTAGAGCTGTTGCACCACATGTGAGAGTGAACCAGTTTCTTCACTTGGACTTCTGCTAAACATAAAAGTAGGCTTTTTGCTTTTCTGAAGACATCCCCAATTTATTATCAAGCTACCTAACACTTTTCGGGAATTCACTTGGTATTTGTAATGACTCTGGCTTTCAATGATACCGTAGTTTAGCTACGTTATTGAAGCAGAGACTAGTCAGATTTTTATGCATACTATTTACTTTTATGCATTCTATAAAAAAGGAGGTCTGATTATGGTAATGTTTTTATTAGTACAATCTAATTGCTCAGTGTGTGAAGTGTTTGCTGTCGTCGTTTATGTACGGAATGATTAGGTCCCTGATTACTGAGTGGTTCATAAAAATAGGGTTTTGTAACTGGTCCTTACTACCCATTATTTATTATGGTTTGACAAAATTTACAGTTATGGGAGAGTAAGTAGTTACACTTGCCAAACTGTTTGAGACGTACAGGCGTCGAGGTCGAGAAGCCCAGCCGAGACATGGCAGAATAGTGGGACAGCATGCCTTCTACGCGAAGTAACAGTGATTATACAGCATGCTGTACTGCTGATAAAATTTGCCCACTGTATGGACTTAAAACTTAACCACCCTGTATAAAATATTTTGAAAATAAACTGTAACAAATAGGACCACTGATTTTAAAAAAAGTTAACTAAATGATCAGTTCTATATGCAGGTACTGAATGTATGCATTTTAATACAGTCAGTCAAGCAAGATTGTTGTCCAAGCACAACTATCTCATTATTACTTTTATCTGACATTAACCGCAACAGTTAGAAACTATTTGACTGAAGTCATGTTGTAACTTTTGTGGTACAAGCGTGTTCAAATTGTTAAGAAAGTTTGTGCCCAGCAACTTTTTCAACTACATTGCACGTTCCTGTCCACTGTGATGACATCTCCAGATCGCTGGGGTAATGTATGGATTTCAAATGCATGCCATATAGTTGCTCCCTGAGAGAACACAACAATGAAGAGTACACGCATGCTTGACGCAAATAATGAAATTTTGGAAAAAGATGCAGCAGGTTTGGCCTCTTGGTGCAGATCCGTGCAGGCACTTACCTAATTACCACCCCATTTTGCCAACAAGCAGCCCGTGTAAGACGTTCGAACATGCGCTATCATGTCAGTTCATTGCCAGCTTCCTCGAACCACCTTGCTCTTAGTTCTGGCACGACATAGGTTTCAAAGATTTATTTCTTGCAAACTGTGTAAATAGTAGACCATTCTTCAACAGTTACTTTCGTGCCTACTCGACATGAAAACCATGAGCTACGAACTTTCTAATTTTCTAAAATATGAATGGTCATTGAATTGTGAATGGTAATCTACACCCAGCTTTAGTTTATATTTTCTTTATAATCATTTTCAATTTGAGGCATGGCACAAATTTTGGAGTACGACTGAAGCCGCTCATATGCATTTTTTGTTTATTCAAAGGTGCCATGCAACAATTTTGAATTAATCCTGCAATGAATCTATATGCCTTGCAGATTGCCTGCCACAAAATGTATTTTACTAGGTAAACTGTTATGGGTTCGTTACACAAGCTGAAGATGATGACGATACTGACTGCCGCATCCTCACTGATGAGACAGAGGAGAGGATAGCGCGTTTACAATTTAAGTGCTCACATGAGGCCGAATGCCAGTGCTACATTTCCAATTGCCAGTGCCGAACAGAGTTGAATGTATCTATCCTTCTCCCATTCCTTCCTCCTCCTTCTGCACTCCCCCTTCCCATCCCTTTCGAGGAGCCGTGTCGGTGAAGAGAGTAACAGCTCCGCGCTTTTTTCTTTATTTCTCCCTCTCAAGAACCTCTAAAGAGCACAACTTTCCCCTCCACCGGGCCCTACCTCCTCGCCCTGCGATGTCTTGAAGCCGTGGGCCGGGTGCGTCTTCGTGTGGTGCGCTCGTTATAACCATTGACATTCTCACCCACGTTTTTCTTTTCACATGTGCCCCAATTTCTGCACCCTTTTCGGTCTGTGGACCACTCAGACTTCATCACCTGATTAAGGCAAGAGTGGTCACCGCCTTCTTCGGACCTACGTGTAATGAGGCGACGGGCTATAAAAGCTGAAGACTTTTTTTTTAATGAGCGCGAAATTCTGTTGTACATGGAGCGGAATCTAAGCTGAATTTGTGCTGAATCTCTTTACAGTTCCATCGTTCTCATAATGTAAATAAACCATCGTTCTATCTCTATTAACGAGTCCCCTCACTGGCGATGATCGGCTATGCGGACGACGGCGGGGAGACAGCTACCCTTAAAAGAACCTTCCATCAACCTTCGAGCCCTTTACAGGCTACATCTCTCCTACCACTGGCACGATGGCAACTTTGTGAGGTTCCTGTACGTACGCGCACGACTGTGCTACAGTTGAAACACCACACTCGGTCTTGCACGTCTACTTGACACCAGTGTGCATAAACAAGTGTGTTGTTACGTTAGC
Source organism: Rhipicephalus annulatus (assembly GCA_013436015.1). Lineage (NCBI taxonomy): Eukaryota > Metazoa > Arthropoda > Arachnida > Ixodida > Ixodidae > Rhipicephalus > Rhipicephalus annulatus. The sequence goes on from WOVY01009387.1 coordinate 86,918, forward strand.
TAATGTTAATTTGCAATTGGAATGCTCCTTTTTTAATGGGGAGGGAGGCTGTGTGTCACCCTGCTATACGCTCGCTATTACACAAACATTATTCCACAAACCATTACGACGTAATGGTGCACTTTATTTTCCGTTACATTTGCGTCATTTGAGCAGCTTGCCCTTCCGGCACTGCATTGTTTGAGTGTTTAAAAAAAAGTGGCTAATGATTTATAGTACCAGGTACTCTACTATGGGAAAGCTGAACGCCGTCCCGTGAGCCTCTAAAAAAATATAAAAAAATAAGGGCACTGGAAGAGTACTCAGAGCTTGGCATAATGCTACAAGTACATCAGTCGTACAAAATTGGCATTTATTATTTAACCAAATAAAAGTACTCGATTAGTGATGCTTGTTTCACATGCGAAAAAATCAACGCACTAATCAATTCTAACGATTTGACACAAATATTTTGCAAAAAAAGATACCTGTCAAGGGAGGAACTCTTTATTTAAAATTTTACCTAATACTTATATTACATAACTAGGCAGTGCCACCAACTAAAAAAAAACTTTTTTTAAGAACCTTTTTCTTAGCCTCGACACTGTACTGATAGTCATAGGCTTATAGCTGACCAACAAGTGTTGTGGGGTAGGAAAAACTCATAAGCTATTAAAGATCAATGAAAACTGCTGATTTGTCTATGATGTTTCAGTTTTGAAAGTATATACTTCTATAAAATGAATTTGAAAAGCTTTTTTTTTTTGGCAGAGACTGCTGCGCCGCGCGGTGCACGAGCCACCCCAACGTTTTTAGATATATCAAGAAACGCTAAGCCACCCCCACGCAGAAACGGCTACTGCGCCGCACGAAAGTGATGTCATGCACTTTTCCGGTTAGGCGCTTCGATTGTTCGAATTTGAGTGTTTAGCGGTACGTCTAGACGTAACGACAGAAGCAAATAAAGGTTACGTCCAAACGTAAAAGTAAAAAAAAAATGTTAGGTCCAGCGTGACCACAATACAAAACCGGCTAGTTAATCATTCCGAACCGATTGGCAGCTGTGGCGTAGTGGGTTAGAGCGGCACAATAAAAACTGGTGAGCACGACCTTCTATATAAACTTTTAGTTTATATAGCAGGTCGTGCTGGTGAGGTCGATGGTTCGAGCGTTATTGCAGTACTTGTTAGTTTTTCTTCTTTTTGTGTTTGCGAACGTATTGTTTTAACATCTGCGCCTCCTCATCGGCCTCCAGTCAGCTTGACTTGCTGCTGGGGGTGGTCCTATCCACAGGCGCTTTATTATTGGATGTTTGAAGACTCTCGCAGATTTGGCTATAGTTATTATGATAAAGTGTTTTGCAAATTATTGTTGTTAATCGGCGAGGCGCAAAAGAACACGAAAAACTCAAATTCAGCTGGCTGCATTGGTTTCTCCGGCACACGTGTCAGGAATGTTGATTTCCACGGTTTATTTATTTATTTTATTTATTTACATATACTGCCAATCCCAATTAGGGATTATTGCAAGAAGGGCACATACATTGTGAAAGGGCAAGATTTATACAGAGGGTACTCATTGAATTATTATAATAACGAGTGAGACAAAGCCGACAGAAATACATTTGATGACTACATCTGTACCACTAAAATACATTCAGTAGCATAGGACATCAATTCCAACTAGTTCTGAAAAAAAGAAAAGTGAGCACTTCAAACAGTGGACAAGAAAAAAAAAACAGAGTTCGTCAGTTCTGAAGACAAGAAATAACATTCGAGCAGAGATGAAAAAGTTTCCAATGATTGACTGTTTGTTATACTGATTGGTAAGTTATTCCACTCGCGAATTGCTAGTGGAAAAAAAGAATATTTCAGACAGTCCGTCCGGCACTGATATTCATTCAGTGTCTGAGAATGCCTTTGTCGTGTTGGCCTAGTTTCTTTAAATGATATGTACTTTGAACTGTCTATGTTTAGCTGTTGGTGAACTAACTGATATAGGAATTTCTGACGTGCCAGTTTAGCGCGGTTTTTTATTGTTAAGAGACCTGCTTTTTTTAAAAGTTCTGTGGGTGAGTCAGTATTCTGTAGTTGTTATAGACAAATCTTATCGCTTTTCGTTGTATTCGTTCTAGGGCATTTATGAGGTTGTTTGTAAAGGGAAACCACGCGACGTTTGCATATTCTAAGACAGGTCTGACGAATGCTTTGTAGGCTAGAAGTTTCGTTTCAGGTGGCGCGGAAGCGAGACTTCTACGAAGGAAAAACAGCCGTTTTAATGCAGCTGATGTGACATGACTAACGTGGATATCCCATCTAAAATCTAGCGTTAAAGTTAAACCTAGATATTTGTGTTCAGTCACTACCGGAAGTGGAGAGTTATTTGAGACGTAAACAAATTCAGATACGTACTTGCTTTTTTCTTGTTATCCTCAAGAGGGCAGGTTTTTTAACATTCAGGGTCATTTGCCAAAGAGCACACCACTTAGATATGAACTGCAAGGTATTGTTCAGTTTTACATGATCTTCTGGGGCGTTTATTTCCTGGTAAAGTATACAATCATCGGCGAAAAGCCTCACATTAACACCAATGCCAGCAGGTAAATCATTAATGAAGATCAAAAATAAAATGGGGGCCAAAGCACTGCCCTGCGGTACACCTGACGTAACGCTGGCTATGGTAGAACTTTCGCGATTGACTTGCACATACTGTGTTCGGTTACTCAGATAGTTGTCGATCCAGTCAGTAACTGGCCCTGCGCCTATCGTTGCTTCTAATTTTTTTATAAGTTTTTTGTGTGGCACCCGATCCAACGCCTTTGAGAAATCTAATAGAATTAAATCAGTTTGTTTTGTACAGTCTACATTGAGGGAGATGTCGTGAATTAGTTCAACCAGTTGGGTAACTGCAGATAGTCCTTTGCGAAAACCGTGTTGTAGTGGCGATAAGATGTGATTCTGGTCAAGGTACAACGTTAGATGACGTCATCAAAGTTTTGTCACCTTTCTGTCATCAAAGTTTTGATGACAGAAAGGTGAACTGCAACGTAGTACCAGGGAACTTTTTTATCTCGCTCAGTGTGCCATCACCTGACGAGTTAACTGGCAGGCCGTTTCAAAATGCTGACGTGCCACCGCAGCAATCTAGGCGATCAGCACTTGATAAACGATGCCGAAGAGAAAGTACCGACGGCGTTAGCCCATCTAACTACAAAACAGCTTGTCTGCCTTGCTGAATAACATGCACGGCCTGCACGGGAGCATTTACGTAGCAACGAATGAGAACGGCTGGATGTGTTCGCACTTAACAAAACAGCCGGCAATGTATTAGCTTTGGCCTTTGGAGATCACAGGCTTCGTTAGAACACTACAATAAAGGTGTTTCTTTTCGTCGTAAAAACACTTCGCAGACACAATGGAGTTTCATGCATGCGCATCCGGTCAGTCACACGTGAATTGTGCAAAAGCATTTATTTCATCGTCGACTTCGCCCTTCGCGACAAGCAAAACTCGGCAGCAAGGACACTTTCAACTTTTACAACACCGCGCTTAGTATTGCAATCTCGAAAATGCAGCACATCCAACAACAATAATACGCACTTCATCCTGAGAAACATCATGGCGCACACCATAGAATTTCCCAAAATTAACTAGAGGGCACTTTGGCGCCGCGATCGTTCAGCGACCATGGTAGGGTGGCTAGAATGGGGGTTAGGGTAGGGTGGCTAGAATTCTAGCCACCCTAACCATGGGATTGATGGGTAGTACACACATTTGCCTAGTTACGGTTGCTGGTTACGGTTTTGTTTTGAAAGAAAGAACGAACCCTTTTGCACTTAGTGACTTGATTCAAAATGGTAAGCCTAAAAGAATAAGGTTGTGAAGCGCGAACGGTGAACATTTGCTAATTTATGTTTTCATGAAAAAACAGCTTCAAGCCACACAAATACACACGGAGCCAGAAGCAGGTCAGAAGTACGAAAATTAGACAAATGTGTGTACTACCCATCATTCCCGTGCTCGCTGAAGCGCCGTGTGTTGCAGCTTCTATAGACACTAGCGCCAGAGTTCCTTCTAGTAAGTATTGTGAGAAACTCTATGGCGCACACAGAGATGAAGCTGCGGTGCGGTGGACGGCCGCGCTTGCTCCAACCTCCAGGTTCAACTGGGCATCCAGCAGTCACATGAAGCAGCGACGACACAGGGTCTCCGGTCCTTCTTTGGGGCGGCCTAGGCCATGGCCACAATTTTGTTGGAGTTTTCACCACCAAAACCCATCGCAGGCACCTACTATTTCGCACTGTTTACCTTTCGCAGCTGCAGCACCCATGGCGGCCCCTGTATTTAAAATACTTGTAATATCTGTTTAATTGACTAATATAGGCTAATTGACTCGTCATACACCTGAATATGAAACTTTTCATAGGTTTAACGCGTTATGCCTCAATAATTTATACATTAAAATATCTTTAGGTAATAAATTTAAAAGTGACGTCACTTTTGTTCGGCGCAATAGACACTTCTGTGGCGGTGTTCTGATACTCACCGTAGAAGGCTAACTAGACAGCTAAACAACGTTATTCAATCGTATGAGTTGCGAAACAGGGGTTCACATAGGTTCAAAGGGGGGGGGTGAAAAGTGGGTAATGATTTAGAGTACAAGGTACTCTACTATGAGAGAGCTTGAAGCCGTCCCGGAATCAAAAGTACAATGAAGACACGGAGTTATCAGTGAGTGTAAAGTTGTCTATTTAGAATAAGTGGTTAACGATATAGAGTACTCGGTACTCTACAATGTGAGAGCATAAAGCCGTTCCTACATATACTATAATGTCTATGTTTAAAAAAAAGTGAGTGCGATGTAGAGTACTAGAGTATATTCTACTATGGGAGAGCTTGTGTTTAGAACAGATGTTTCACGATTTCGAGTACTTCGTGCTCAACTTTGGGAGAGCACTGAGCCGTCCCGCTAAAAGATAACACAAATGAAACTCACATCTTTTGACGTTTAGAAAAAGTTTATTCTATCATGGGACGCAAAACACCTAAGGAACGAGCGTCTGTACAACAAGCACAATAGCAAACAAATGACAAAGCACAACATACATTACACATTTAAACAAAAGTGTCCAAATCCGTAGGGTGTCCATAGTCCCTGGTACTAATAACTATATACATTAGATATATACACTAATCACAATATGGACAATGCACATGATGATATATGTACAGAATTTACAAGACTTGGTCAAGATGTTAGAAAATATGTACAACAGGTATCAATATTCATAAATGTTACATAACTTACAGTGTTAGAATGAAGGGCATATATACAAGAGATCACACCCATATGGGACATACACAAACACATAGAAATAGTAAACACATACTGATTACATGCACTAATCAGACATTGACAGGTGACCTGGCTATAGGAACCAGGCCAGGTGGAAGACTATATAATCGAACGCGTCTGTCAACTACGGACAGAAAGCGGCACGGCCATTGTCGCAGAAGTTCTTCCTCCCCAAGGAAGAACGATTCCTCCGACAGAAACTATAAGAGTTCAGAGTAGAGGCGTTCCAGAATCGGAAAGAGAGCACGACGACGATGACCTGTCACAACAGTTCCTCACCTATTACGCCACAAACAAAAAGCTCCCGCAGCTATTTGAAGGTGTGCAAAGCGACTACGCGAGTAGCGACCAGATGTTACAAAGCGATTAACACCTAGGCCACGAAAACGAGTGTTAACTGACTTCCAAAACACCTTTGCAATCACACATTGCTGCAGCATATGCTGGTTAGACTCCTGTAACGGGAAGTTAGGACAAGTGCAAGATGGGACCATGCCCCACTTCTCCAGTCTGTGCTGTGTTGGGAGTACTCTCCATCCAAGACGCCACATAAAGTCACGGAGGTGACCAGGCAAAAACGATGCCGTTATCGCACTCCACGAGACATGTCTCGATCGTGCCAGACGGGCTGGAGGAACCAGAGTGTGATGTAGTAGCTTTAAAAAATGCGAGCATCAGCAGACGACAGCGCCACATCACCTGGAAGACGAGAAGAATGAAGAGGCATGGCAGCGCGCCCATTGAAAAAAGAAGAGGAGGCGCTCGCGGAGAACGAAGCCGTTCGGACGCCGGCAAGACGACGCAAGGGAGCCTAGGGCGAACCCGCAACTACGCGCGAGGTTCGAAAGGCCGGGTTCCTGTCCTCGAGCCATTGACGTCCTCGGGGCACGGCGTGTCGGCGTGGCCAAGCACGAGTTCTCGGTGAGTGGTCCTGTGGACATCTCCGGTACGGCGAGCGCCCTCGAAAGACCGGAGCTGCTGACCACGTCCACCGAGCCGACGGCGCTGACAGTGTGCGGCTACGCCTAGACCTGGGAATGCCCCTTACTGTGGTATGCTGACCTGGACCCAAGCGACGACAGCATCCGAGCACGCAACGGGTCCCCCTTCAAGGCACCGGGCTACGGCACAGACTGTGAGACTGTTTACTCCTTTCTTTCGTGTGTGAACTGCGTGCGTGTACGACTTATGGTACTGTATGTGCAATAGTTTTTTTTTTGTTCGTCCAATATAACTTCCGTTAGTTTTCCTCACTGTCTCCATCTTCCTCGCGTCACACGCCTTGCTATGTGACGAACCTAACACACGACATAACTGGCGTCCGCGACAGGACTACTCTTATTACACCTAAGGAGAGTATCACATCGCATATGTGTGTGTGACGGTCGATGATGGAGGCAGATAAGCTGACGGCGATCGGAAAGGAATTGGGGTTAAGCGGCTCAGCACTAAAAGAATGGATGGATCAAGAACGCGCACGCGAAAAAGAGGCACGTGACGCTCGTCTGGCTGAACGAAATGCCGCGAAAGAAGCCGAGGCAGAGGCAGTCGCTAGATTACAAGCAGAAAAGGAAGTTCTTGAGCTCAAGTTAAAGTTGCATCAGTTAGGTGCGACAGCAGGTAGCACAACTACTGGGCAGCTTACCGAGGGTGCGCCCGTAGGCACCACGCAGAGCTACCGAAGTCCACATAAACTCATCCCAGCCTTTAATGAGGAACGCGATGAGCTGGACGCATATATACAGCGATTTGAGCGCGTCGCTACTAGTCAAGATTGGCCGCAAGACAAATGGGCCCTATCACTAAGCCTTTGCTTGACCGGAGAAGCCTTGAGTGTAGTTGGTAGGATGGCACCAGAACATGCCACAGACTACGTAACGTTGAAGAAAACGCTACTACAACGCTTCAGGTACACAGAAGAAGGCTATCGGACAAAATTTCGATCAGCAAAACCAGATAATTCTGAAACGGGCACGCAGTTTGCCGGGCGTCTATTAGGTTATTTTGACCATTGGCAAGAAATGGCCAAGACAGACCGGACCTACGATGCTCTGCGAGACAAAATTGTCTCGGAGCAGTTTCTCGCACAATGCCATGAGAAACTCGCTGTGTTTCTTAAAGAAAGAAACTGTGATAACCTTGAAAAACTTGCGGAGGCTACAGACCACTACTTGGAGGCCCAGGGGTTGATTAACCTTGGCAAATGTAAAGGCGATATCCTGAGCAAGCCTCCAGGTCAAACTCGAACGTCTGAGCGGCAAGATGACAAAGAGAGACCGCAGTGTTTCCTTTGCAACAAAAAGGGTCACAGAGCTGCTGATTGCTGGACCAACACAAAGGGACCAGGTACAAAGCCACCCTTTTGTGGAAAATGCCGCCGCACTGGGCATAAAACAGCTGACTGCTCTAAAATGGCCAACAGCGTTGAGAAGGCCTCATGCTCTTTTCAACAAAGAGATGGAGCCAAGATAATTAATTCAGAGTCGAAGGCTTCCCTTTGTGTTCCTTATAGTTCCGGAGTGCGAAGAAACGCACCCAGCCAAGCTGAAGGAAAAATCGATGCCCACGGGCGAAGGTGTACTCGAAGGATATCCCGCAACAGTACTGAGAGATACCGGATGCGATTCAATCATTGTCAAAAGGTCTCTTGTGGCGGATAGCAAGCTGACTGGAAAGATTTCCTCGATTTACCTCCTGGACGGACGGTTGATGAAGCTGCCTGAAGCACACGTGGAAATTTTTTCACCATTCTTCACTGGCAAAACTCGAGCCCTTTGTATGGATACTCCTTTATATGATGTTGTTCTGGGAAATGTGGAAGGCGTTCGAGATGCTCACAATCCTGATAACGATTGGAAGAGCCGTCTTTACACCCAGAACACTGCAGAAGAGTACTCTGGCGCAAAAAAATTCGGTTCTGCACACGGACCCTTGTATGCAAAGACTTCAACATCGGCTGCAAGGAAAACACGTGGCAAGACAAAAGTTGCTGCTGTAAACCGAAAGGCAGGAAATCCACATCTACTTCCGGCTCCAGTTATAAACCCCTTAGACATCAGCCCACAGGACTTTAAAAACAAACAGGAGGAAGACAGCAGCCTGCGGAAATGCTTCGAAGCCGTTCACAAAGAGGTCAAGACAAGGTTTGGTAAAATATTGTTCTTCACGAAGGACGGAATCCTCTATCGCAAGTACACCCTTCACTCTAAGAGGCAGGTGAATCAGCTTGTGGTACCAAGGTGCCTCCGGCAATTTGTACTGAAAATGGCCCACGAAGGCATCCTTTCGGGCCATCAGGGAATTAAACGAACTACCGACCGGGTACTCGAAGAGTTCTACTGGCCAGGGGTTCAGTCAGACATCACACGATTTGTTAAATCGTGTGATATATGTCAAAGAACTATTCCCAAGCACTTGGTGGGTCGTGTACCTCTCGGCAACACTCCTATAATTGACACCCCTTTCAAGAGAGTAGCCATTGATATAGTGGGTCCATTATCACCGATGTCAGAGGGCGGAAACAAGTACGTACTGACAATGGTGGATATGGCAACGCGTTATCCCGATGCTGTAGCACTGCCGAGCATCGAGACGGAGAAAGTCGCTGAGGCACTTCTGGAGATGTTTTCTCGTGTAGGTGTCCCACGGGAGATAATCAGTGACAGAGGTACGTCATTCTCGTCACGCCTAATGAAGGAGCTAAGCCGACTTCTCTCCTTCAAACAATTGCCAAAAACCCCATATGATTCCATGGCTAATGGCCTTGTAGAGAGGTTCAACGGCACCCTGAAACAATTGATAAGAAGGCTGTGTCAGGAGTGTCCGAAGAAATGGGATCGGTACCTGGCACCCTTACTCTTCGCGTATCGCGAAGTTCCCCAGTCGAGCTTAGGCTTCTCCCCGTTCGACTTGCTCTACGGCCGTTACGTCAGAGGTCCCCTGGCGATAATAAAAGAGTTATGGGCCGCTGATCATCTTGATCATGATGTAAAAACATCCTATCGGTACTTAGTCGAACTGCGGAATCGTCTTGAAGACACCTGCCGATTAGCCAAAGAGGAGCTTCAGAAAGCAAAAATGATACAGAAGAAGCATTGTGACCGAAAGACCAGACAACGTCAATTATCCCCTGGAGACAAGGTTCTGCTTCTGCTTCCATCGGATACCAACAAAGTTGGTTCTGACGTGGAAGGGACCCTTTAATGTCCTTGAGAAGAGAAACGATGTCGATTATTTAATAGATCTCGGTACCAGCAGCACAATATCCCATATCAACCTATTGAAAAAGTATGAGAAACTGCTGCCTGCACCACCGCATGAAGCATCAGCTGTTTGCCGGGCGGATGACACCGAAAGCGACGAGCTACCATGCGTCCCATTCCAACGAAATGACTACTGCACCCAGTCTCATACGCAAGCCGTATACTGCAACCATGCGAAGCTGCTTACTCAACAGTGGAGCGAGCGGCCCTGCCTTTTACGTGGTCGGTCCGGAAACTTCATATCGTCTTATTCGGACGCACATTCATTCTACAGAGTGACCACAAACCGCTTGTGTACGTCATGTCAGCCAAGCATGTGAACAGCTGCGTGTTACGGTAGAGCCTCATCTTTATGGAAGTGCGTAGATTACATGGGCCGTTTGCCAACCCTGTGAGCATCGTCTGTATGAAGAATTGATGTTCAGTGGTATTAATTGCTTAAGATGTAAACCTTACAGCGCGATACAAGTATCATGACGCTTTAGTTCTGTGACTTGTTTCTTTTTTTTTCTTGTGTGTACTTTTGTGACCGAATGTGCCGAGTGTGCGGGGCTCGGAACTGCTATAGTGTGCAGCGGTGCTTACGTGTGTGTTTCCGACAGCGAACCAACGTGCCCCCAGTGCCCTCAAGTTCTTCTACCGGAAGAACTTTCTTAAGTGGGGGGTGATGTGATGTAGTAGCTTTAAAAAATGCGAGCATCAGCAGACGACAGCGCCACATCACCTGGAAGACGAGAAGAATGAAGAGGCATGGCAGCGCGCCCATTGAAAAAAGAAGAGGAGGCGCTCGCGGAGAACGAAGCCGTTCGGACGCCGGCAAGACGACGCAAGGGAGCCTAGGGCGAACCCGCAACTACGCGCGAGGTTCGAAAGGCCGGGTTCCTGTCCTCGAGCCATTGACGTCCTCGGGGCACGGCGTGTCGGCGTGGCCAAGCACGAGTTCTCGGTGAGTGGTCCTGTGGACATCTCCGGTACGGCGAGCGCCCTCGAAAGACCGGAGCTGCTGACCACGTCCACCGAGCCGACGGCGCTGACAGTGTGCGGCTACGCCTAGACCTTGGAATGCCCCTTACTGTGGTATGCTGACCTGGACCCAAGCGACGACAGCATCCGAGCACGCAACGGGTCCCCCTTCAAGGCACCGGGCTACGGCACAGACTGTGAGACTGTTTACTCCTTTCTTTCGTGTGTGAACTGCGTCCGTGTACGAAACAGAATAGCTGCCGTTGTATCTACAATGCGGCTTTCGAGAATGTCCACATCGGGACAAACCTGCTGCGCGTGTCGATAAAATGCTACTGCCGTTGAGTGAAATTCTGGCACGTTAAGTGTTTGCGGTGCAGAATTAAGCCGTGCATCTGGTATAGTAAATAACGTAACTTGGTGCGTAAGAAAGAACAGGCAAGATCACGTGCGGGGCACTGATCACCATGCAACAACTGAAGTAAGAATCGTAGGGCAAGCAGCCGGCAGCAAACAAAGACGGATGGGAATGCAAATCCACCCTATAGTTTCTCGGTTGCCCAAGAGCTGCTCGGCAAACCAGCTCTGTTCCGCCTGACCAGAAAAATGAGCTAATGAGGGATTGCAACGACCTAGTGATTCGTAATGGGGGGCTGTAAGACATGAGATATGTACCATGCACGGCCGCAAAACACCGTCTGTGCTAAATGCCTTCTTTCGAGCATAGGTAAATCATAATCGGTAAATGCCCTTGCTTCCCGGACGGGTCGTTTTACATCTTCGACTACTGAATTCCACAAGGAGGCTGATATGCCGTAGCAAGTATAATCAAGCCCCAGAATGCGAATGGAGTCACTTTTTGAAGACCAAAAAAGAAACTTAGACAGGCGTCTGGGGAACCAATGAATAAATATCGACATTTTGAAAATTTTAACGCAGCACCTTAAATCGTACCATACGCAGCAAAAAGTCGTAGGCTACGGGATAAACTGTCCTCATTCTTCAAATACAACGTGATGTCATCAGTAAATGCTGTCACCGTCACGGTACCACTACCTGAAAGAGGAAGGACTCTAACGTAAGGATCAGCGATTAGCGATTGAAGGAATGTTTCGAGGCTGAGTACAAAAAGTGCAGGGGATAAAGGACACCCTTGGCGAACACCACGGGTAACAGGAAATGGCGCACTCTCTAAACCATCAAGAAACGAAGTGTTGCGTATATTTCGGTATGCGTTTCTGAGAAGCTCAACGAAGTTTTGCGAGAAGCCAAATGCTGCCATTACGCTAATAATGAAGCTATGTTCGAGGCGATCGAATGCCTTTTCCTGGTCAAGTGAAACCAAGAGCCCCGAGCTGATCTTGTTAATGTGTACGCAACTATATCACACGATTGATCACGTGTCGGCGGCAACGCAGTGTGCAAGGATCTGGCAGCCGGAGTTCCTAGTCGACTCGGTGGGTTGAGATGCGAGCTTTTCGAAGAGCGTAGAACATCAGGGTGAGCGCATGAATTACGTCTGCAACGCCAAGCAGCCGCCGTCAACGACGAAGCTGGAATAAGGCTTTGAAAACGACCCCTTAACTCTCGCTGCCATGCGCGCATTAAGGGAGTTAGCTGATCATCCCGAAGAGCAATACGCAGCTTTGTGGCAGTGTCCACTAGTTCTTCCAACGTACGGCGTTTATATACTAGCAGTGTAAACGCCACTGTGTCTTGAGCGCGTCCCACACCTCCGGACCACATCCCAAAAGAGAGGCGCGCAAGATTCTAGATAAACTGGAGCGTGAACGCGCGTCGTGTATAATGCGGATGTCAAGACACCAAGGTCTCGCTGATGATGAAAAGGGAAAGTGAACCTCGAGCGTCACTAGTGGGTGGTCTGATATATAAACAGGGGATGATGGTAATGTTACTACATCAGAGTGCGATACGTAAGAAGCTAGCGCGCTCGGCACATAGAAACAATCCAACCGACTAGACGACGTGCTACGCCACCAAGTCGAGGCATACTGTGGTTCATATTGCACTCGTCTGTACGTATCTATCAAAGAGAAATGTTGCACCAGGCGACGCAGCTCTCGCGCGTCAATCAGAGCGACCCCATCCTGGGCCTTGCACATCAGCTCGCGTGTCTAATACCCAATTAAAATCTCCAGTCAGTATGACATGACGACCATCTAGAAAACACATGTCCAGGTCACGGAAAAAATCGTTAGACATTGCTGCTTGAGCTGGTCCAAAAATACACAAAGCACGCAGCTTGAAGGATGATAGGACGCAGTCAAAAGCCAATACCCGTCCAATCCCGTCATAGACAACATGATGATTGCGTAGAAGAGCGTGGTAAAAATAATAATTCCAACTCCACAGAAGCGAGATGTCGCGAAAGAAAAATAACAGTCTAAATTAAATGCGCATTTGTGTGCACGAACGTGGCCAATGGTGAAGAAATTCGTGCACCTGTTTAAGAGAAATTTTATTTCTGAAAAAAATCATACATACACAGAAGACATTTATCCATTACATTGTTCGTTGTCATGACATGCTAATATATCTTAATATATATTCAAATGCACAACAGGAATTGTTTCTACGTGTAAACAGAAATTCTAACGTGCATAAATAAAACTATGCTCAGCGATATACGTACAATTTATGCAAAATAACGAAAAACAACAGTTAAGAAATGCGTATAAGAATAAATAAATACTTATACAATACTAAATGCAGGTTCAGTGAATACACAAACACTAGCCTACCTTTTCAGTAATGAAGACAAGGCATGGACACTTTGTTCTTTCTGAGAATAATAAATCGTGTTGACTACCGCAGGAGGAAAGCTTCCTCCCCCAGAATGAATAACTGTTCGTTCAGATGTGTTAGCATCATGGTTCTTAAGTGATGTAGCAGAGGAAACATGGCTCTCTGAGGGCGTCCCCGCAGGCATGCCGGTCCCCTCCGCTTCCACAATGCAAAAGCACCAATGTACATTATAACTCAACAAAACATGTCTCTGTGCCGCGACTGCCATTGCATGCTGACTTGAAACATGCTGGTCACCGAACTCCCGAAAGTACATGCCACGGGAAATTCGTGAAGTACATGATTTAGAGTTTCCGTCTGGCCGCACTGCGGATATGAGGCAGAGGCGCCACACCCCACGCCGCAAGGCGGTCGACCGTTGCCTGCCATTCTCTCAACCAAGTGAAGTCTCAGCGGGTAGGGTGGTGGTTTTCATGAACCAGCGTCCACTTTTGCGGCACTTCTTGCGCTGAACATCATTTAAATTTTTTACAGCAATACATTCACATATTGCGTTTTGAAAAAAGTTTTTAACGATTCAGAGTACTTCGTACTCTACTATGGGAGAGCACTAGGCCGTCCCCTACTATTTGTTTAGAAAAATTTATTGCCACAAACGTCAATAACACTCAACAGAACATTTCCTTCTTAGACATACTCTAACGATGATGACAAAACAGACGTCATTTACATGAACATGGGTATGAGATGACGTTGAAAGAACATGTACGTCCCCTACTGTTTTTGCTATTTATGAAGTGTTACAGGCAAAAAATGACAACCGAAATACAGCTTGAATCGAAATGGTCAGCATCCAAGTCCACAATTGTGGTGCTGCTTTTTTCTTGTAAAACTAACAATTGCAGACAAATTTTGTCTGCTACTGTGACATCCATTCTAAGTGTGCAATGCCTTGGTCACGAAACGCAAACCTTTATATCAAGTATACCTAATATTTATGATCAGCGTGAAACAAGTTATTTAACTGCTTGCACTTTTCAACCCCTGATAGGCGCAGCCTCTTCTATTCTCACAGAATCTATCTGTGTAATATGGCTCTGGAGAGGCTGTGTGGTAAAAAAAAAAACGGATAAGCTAAGAAACACTAACGCTAAATGTATATATTTCTGTTCACTCTTTTTTTATCGGAATAAGTTTTTGAAAGAAAAAAAAAACTATGAGGCTTTGTTTTTTTCTTCCCAAACGTTGCGGCGACCTCAGTTATTTCCTTTCCGCATGGTGAGCACTCTACGAGCGTCTCTGTTTGTTGAGCGCGTTTGAAGCATTTACTGTGCGCGTTTTGTAATTTGTATACTGTCTGTAGTAGCACTGGTACTCGTATGGGCTGAATGTTTTTATGAGCAGATATGGCCAAGTTCAGGGTAAAGAGACGGTTGCAACGAAAGATCTAACGCCATCGACGTGAATGTTACAACCTTTTTTCTTCCTCCATGGTTCGAACCAGCAATAGAGGAGGCGCTGTTGGAACCGTCGGCCATGCGGAACCGCCTAGAGCGGCGATTAGAACCCACGGGGCGGCCCTTCACGCCATTCCACCATATTCCACCGTTGTGCTATAGGTGTTCTCTGGACAGGCGGAATGGATTTACCGCAGCCTGACAGCTCCGTCGGCAGAGGTGAAAAAAACAAAAACAACACGCGCAGCTACTGCTGCGTTAAAGACTGCCACAATAAAGAAGGGGATGTCGGCGTCATGATGTATCGTTTCCCATCGAGACCGTGAGAAGCAGCTCGGCGGCAGAAGTGGATCGCCGCTGTTCGACGCGTCAAGTGTCGCCCTTGCGAATTTTCCTTAAACGAATAACGCGAAGATCGTGCAACGCACGGCAACGTTATAACTGCTCACAAGCATGTGTTAAAACGCGCACAGTGGTTGTCACTCGTGAAACCTAACGTCGTAAAAGCTCGGAGGCACGGCGCATTTTCCCACGCATTGATTTGTCAACGTGCCTTGCCGCTCCTTTGTGAACCAGGACGATGACTAGACAGCCGGAACGGGCTCATTAATGTCGATGCTTTCTCGCGCTTAGTACGACAGAAATAAGGCCTTAGTGCACCGCGTAACACGTGGAGTATTCGCAAATTACCACTTCTCTCGCGCGCACGTTTTTTTTTCCTGTTATTGTCAGCTGATTGCTTCAGCACTCGTCGCGTATTCGGATATTTGCGTTTCGCTTGCGCACACTTGCACACGTTTTGTTTTCGCGTTATTGAGTGTCAACTGATTGCTCTCAATTCAATGTTTCAGTGCCGATGACCTCTCATCTTGGCAACCGAGCGAGAATACCAGGATATGCTCGAGGCATTTCGTCAACGGCGAAAAAAGCACCATCGAGCATAATCGTGGTTATCTTCCTACTATATTTCCGCCTGTCTACAAGAGGCGGTCGACAGCTCCTGCTCAACAGTTTTCGAGGTTCAACAGGTAGCTGGCGAATCGTCATGCTGTGCAAAATAATTATATGTCATACGTATCAGTTTTTATGCATGCCTACTTCTACGCCGCTGTAGAGTTCGGTGTCGGACTAACTGATATGTATTGCCAAAAATTTTACCAAGAATTGGCATGAGGAAGAGTGACAAGTCAACACAGAGCCGACTTCCCATTGAAGGGATATGTGTCCCTTAATGTGAAATGTATTCCTGCCATGGGATGGGGCACTGCTTCAGGGGACCAAAAAAAGTATCAAAAAGGGGAACTTCAGCCGCATTTAACTTGTCAAGCTGACGTATATAATTGTCTTCAAGTTGTCAGCATCGCCGTTGTTCACTTAATATTTTTACTGTGACATCACTTTTCATCTATAGTATAACTTAGTTCAGAATACAGCTGCCTTCGCAGTTTTCACAGCTGACCTGAACACAGCATGAACTTCCCTAGTTTTCCACACTTCTACTTTTTTTGCTTTTGCAGGTGGATGCACAGAGCGCCAGGGATGGTGGAAGTTGTTGCCGAAGACAGCGACAGTAGTTCCAACTCTATACCAGCCGAACAGGTTGATGACTGCACAGATCCAGCCACATGGGATGGTCTGAACCTTTTGTGCGAAGCTGCGGAGGTCCATTGAGCAACGAGATTAGTGGTGCGCTTTATCAGGAAATGTCTGTTAGCATAAGCATCTCAATACAATACATCAGCAAAAAATAATGATTTGACACTTTCATTGCCTTTTGGTGGTTTCAAATGACTGCACGGTCTGTTAGTTAGACCTAACAGACCAGAAAAACCTAGAAAAGTATAGAGGATATTCTTTGTAGTAATTGTAGTGTAAATCTGAAGATAGTAAAGTGGACGAAAAGATAGTTTACCACTGGCAGGAACTGAACCTGCAACATTTTAAGGTTGCAGGTTTGGTTCCTGTCAACGGCAAACTATCTTGTTGTCCACTTTACATTCTTTAGATTTTACACTATAATTACTACAAAGAATATCCCCTACACTTTTCTTAAGTTTTGTGGTCTGTTAGATTTAGTAAATTTGTGTCTAACAAAGAAAAACGAGCTCTTGAATTTCTCTTTCTTTCATTATATGGTTTGTTGTCTGATATATTTGTGGATGCATACAAGAAGCTTATATGCTCTGCATAGTAGTGCCGGTGAACAACCCTCTATACACAGTATGTGTCCTGATGAGATATTGTAACCAAGTGGATCTCTGCTGTGTGCATCGAACTTTTTTTCTTACGTGATAAATTAGCAAATAATACTGTAATATTGTAAGTACATCACTATTTTTTAGGATTAGCACAATATATATTGATAGTCCTAGTTCAGTTTAATGTTTATGCTTCAATAATGGTCTATGCTCTCGTTCTTGCTGGATTGTGGAGCATGTATATGTGCCACTATGACACACCGAGCACCAAACTATGAAAAAAGAAATGTGAATATTGTGATGTGACAATGTATTGTGAAATTCTATTTTAGTGAAAGTCTATTGTGAAATATAGTGTGAAAAATCTATTTTAGGTTTTAAGCTCTAACATACCAGAAAGCGCGGAGTCATTTACACTGACAGTATTTTAAGCACCTGCCTCTATGCTTAGCTTTCAAGCACATTTTGAAATAATGAGGAAATTTTTCTTAGTACATAATCTTCTAAATAGTGCTTTTCTGTACAAACTAAAAATTATTGTAAAATTGACAAATTGGGATCATAAAAATAACATGGATCAGCTGCATATGGAAAACATGAGTATATGAATAGAATACACCATTAGAGACCAAGCAGATTAGCTAGTGCATTGAAAATGTTTACTTTAGTTATGCATACAAGGTTTGACACATGGTTTTTTAGTATGTTACGTAAACTTCATTACCTGTCAAGTGCAATAATTGTGACAGCAGCAGTTTCCTAATACAACACGGAATTTCTCTTAGGAAACTCAAACGCAAGGGAAAAGTGAATCAACAACAAGCTTCGCAGTATTCATTCGCTGCACCCAAGGCAACAATTCATTTACCCAGATCTCCCACCAGGAGACAAGGAACTGTGAAGTGCAGCACACTCCTGCCGTTGCTAGCAAGCACTGTGGTCCATACCATCGGACGAGCTATTTCGGTGGCTATGACAGTGTTTAGAAATGCACTAGTGCCCTTGAGGACTTGCGCAATGTCACTTCTGTGGTGTTTTCTCTGCTATGGAGTTTGTTTCCAGCCTTCAGGGAGCGAAAGTGCGATGTTTCTAATGAGGACAGATTGCTGCTGTTTCTTATGAAACTAAAACTAGCAATCAGTTATTCATCACTTGCAACAGTTTTCAGCATAAATGAAAGCTAGGCCTCATGGCATTTTAAAAGTGTCCTAAAGACGTTGGCATTTGCGACAAGTAAATAGGTTTTTCGTCCTCCACTCCGAGCTATTCAGGCTACCATGCCAGACTGTGTTTAGGCTCACTATTAAGACTGTACACTAATAATTGATTGTACAGAAATCCGCACTCAGCAGCCACCAACTGTACAGCAGCAGAGGACTTTGTACTCTCAGTAGAAAAGTGGTTATACTTTGAAGTACTTCGTGGCAATTACACCCGGTGGCATGATTTGTTAGCACTCCTACGCATATGAGGGCAGGGTGTCTGACACACATATCACGGTAGATTCAAGTTTCGTTGATATTGTCAAGGCCGGCGATAAGGTGCTTGCAGACAAACGATTTCCCGAAATAGGCCCGGTTCTGGGTGAACACAATGCTGTGCTTGTCATGCCCCCCTTTCTGCAGGGCTGTCAGTTCAGTGCACAAAAAGTAAGGGACATGTAGAACCTTGCCCAAGTGCGAATCCATGTGGAAAGGGTAATCCAGAGAATTAAAGTACACAATATCTTGAACGGCAGGGTACCAACAGAAATTACTCCTTTGAAGACTGAGGTATTTCACATGTGCTGTGTGCTGGCTAATTTTCAGGCTCCAATAATTAAACCAAAGTAATTTGCTCGATCTTGTCATCCTGCCTAACAACTGCCACATTTAGCAAACCATGAATGAAAAAAGTCAATTTTTAAACTAAAACCAGTTTGGCTTCAACTAATACTCAGCACTTCAAGAAATTTTTAATACTTCTACTAGTACTAATAGTAATGGTAATGTTTGGGGTTTTACATATCATCATATCCACGTCATTAGGTATGACTCTGGAAATTCGGTCACCTGGAGTTTTTAATATTCACTCAAGTTTAAGTATGCAGGCCTCTAGCATTTTATCGCCATCGAAAAGCAACTGCCATGGCAGGGCTCTCGATGTTTGGATCGGCAATGGAGCACCGTAACCACTGTGCCACCATGGTGGCATGAGGATAAGGTTTCAGTTGCAGGTTTTTTATGTGTATCTGAATCGGCCGTTAGTAAGTCGCAGACTTTTCCGTGTGCAACGACAATATATTTGAGGTCTTACTCGGGTCTTACCAAGACATTTTTGATTTCGGTGACCGACCGTTAGGGCAGATATCCGTTGTCTAGCATAGCATACTCAGGGATGTGCCAATCGTGTTCACTACTCTACTGCTGTAGACCCATAGATGTGCCGGGTCGGCGCTTTCGCCACCGGGGGTGATGTTGCTTGGTTCCTACGTTCACAGTGCTTAGTGGGTTAGACCCTGAAGGTGGTTAAAAAGATGAAGAAGTGAACGTTGTTGCCTTAGCTGTGTTGTTGCTAGCTAGCTTCTGACTTGTTCTCTCCATGTAACAACATTACGAGGGGTGCTGTAGTGAACGACTCTGGAAATACTGACCTCCTGGAGTTTTTCAATGTGTACCCTAATTTACGTACACTTGTCTAGCATTTTGCCTTCAAAATGCAACAGCTAATGCAGGGAAAGAACCCGCAAATATTGGGTCAGCAGCAGAGCACTATCACTACTACAGCAACCTGGTGGTAATGAACAAGCTCCTGTATTATCATTTCTGTACACTGTTAAATGAGTGATTACTAACTGGCAGCCGCATTCATGCTTCTCAGCAGACTATTCTGCATCGATGAATCTTCTGAATAACATCCAGTCATTTTTCGGCACAAATGAAGGAACAGAGCTTTTTACTTCAAATGACATGTTCAGTTGGTATCTTTATTGTTAAAAACATCAGTGCTATGTCCTCTCTGGTCTTTGATTGTGTCACTACTGCACAAAGTGCAATGTAGTTACTATGTTCTGTCGCCACTTTTACAGCAAGACATGCAATACATTGCATGATGTTTAAACTTATTTCGCTAGTTGTTTCTAGTTTTGTAACCACTTTTGCTTTGCAATTCTACACTCTTGACATGGGAGTTTTTGTTCTCACTTTGGTGCTGCTTGTATGGTGGTATCCCTAATCTTAAACATTTCGATTATATAGCACTTATATTGAAGCACTGTACTTCTTCGATGAGAAGTTATGTGTGCTCTGTTGAGAATTTAACAGGAAATCCCAAATAAGCTGCAGTGCTTTCTATTCAGGTATATTTGCATTTTTAAAAGCTTGAAAATTGATGCCAAAATATGCATTCACATCTTGCAACAGTGCACTCACATGTACTTGCTTGGCACATAAAGGCTCCCTCACTAGGTTTGACCATTTTTAGGTGACAAGCGCAATGCGAAGGCTGGAGGCTCACGATCACGCTTGCCAAATTTCGCGATGCTACAAGCCGCGAAAAGAGGTAAGTTTTTAGCTGAATACCACTCTCCTTCCTCTCCATGGCACACGCCCCTACAGGAGAGGTTGACGTACATCGTTAAATAGCCCTACGTAGATGTGTGTGCTCCGACGTTGCTCCTCCACGTAGACATCTATGCTCCGGCGTAGCATACAGTAGCACGTCACACTGCGATAAACATTTTACGCTACGTGTGTAGCATGCATAATTAGTTTCGTTTGTAGAATAATGAAATTTGAGAAAAATATCATCATACAAACACATTGTTTTTTTTTTCACGAATCTAAGCGAGATGTGAAACTAATGGGCCTCCGCTTTGCATGCGTTCACGTTCACGCGGTTTTTTCGTCGAGCAGACGCCAGCCCTGGAAACGAAAGTAATTTTTTACCACATTCAAGCACTCATGCTTCCTATTTATGCTCTCTCGTATAACCATATGTTCAATTGGCACAGTCTGATGATACCATCAGTCTCGTGCCCACACAAATGTCGCAGCTTTCACAAAGATTGGCGTGGCCACATTCGACATAGCTTGCCGAGTAACGCTGACACAACCCCACTCGTGTCTCGAGCTGGTTCGGGCTGTCTTGGACTCGTGAGCTTGCGTGTGCATGACGTGTTCATGCCTATGCGGTTCAAAGGGGGCAAGGAAGGAATTCGGCTTGCAAAGGTTATGCTAGTCTTGTCGAGTGGCAAAGGTTTTAAACTCGTTACCTCGCATCATGCTTTTGGCCGCTTCGAAATATTTTTCTTGGCTCATAATGCAGAGATTTGAAAAATTCTTGCGGCATAATGCTGTTCAATGGGCACACAACTCCCAGCAATTAATGTGACCTGGCGAGGGGCCCTTTAATGAGTGCTATGATCAGTTTTCTGTCCACATGTCTTTTTGTGCTGTTGACATTGTCTGTATCATGCCTTTGAACATATTCAAGGCACCAGAAGAGTGACCTGTTTTAATCTACCAATAATATCTTAAGTGTGTGGAAGTTTTTTAAATTGCTCTTTATTTTTTTCACTGTTACACAAACAGGCGAGTAGTCTTATTCGATCATATAAAAGAGTGTTCTTTTCTGATGAGATCATTCGATGGACACACTTTAAACTGTGATATATTACTTGTCAAAGACATGCATGTCAAGTTTCAATATACAGCAATCTTTGACCTGGAAACACGAGTAAAATTCCAAAACTAGGCCATAACAATTCACATTAAGGCAACGACATTGGTTACACAACTGATCTGACACTTGTCACAGATAAGCATATAAAGTTTCAATAAATACAGCATTGCTTGACCAGGAAACACAAGTAAAATGTCAAAACTAGGCCATCACAGTTCTCATTAACGCAACAACATTGGTTTCACAACTGATCCCACACTTGTCACAGATAAGCATATAAAGTTTCAATAAATACAGCATTGCTTGACCAGAAAACACAAGTAAAATGTCAAAACTAGGCCATCACAGTTCGCATTAACGCAACAACATTGGTTTCACAACTGATCCCACACTTGTCACAGATAAACATAGTTTCAAAAATGTAGCCATGCTCGAAAAAAACGCATGCAAGTGAATTGCGAAACTAGTGCCACACATCCCCTAACATGACACTTTATCACAGGACTTTATGAAGGAGGCCTATATGAACAAGCAGCACTCCAAGGAGTAAAAATTTTCAAGAAGTCCCGCGATATATACAAACATTGCGATGCAGGTAAAGGGGCCTTGCGACACAAATTCAGCATGTAGTTTTTACTGCTTTTCAAAATACGGAATGTACCTACACTGTTGTGCAAGCGCCAACACCCAAAAGAGAGCCATAATAGCGCATATTTCACCGAAGAAAGCGCATTGTTTTCAGAATAGAGCGATACACAGTGGCTATTTTCACAAGCGAAAGTGACAACACTGTTCGTGCATTTTGATTGGTTGAGGCGAAACGTCGCATCTAATATTCATAAGTCCCAGATATGGTACACAACTGAGGGCTAAAATTTATGCAAGCACTGTTGAAGCGCTTCATGAAATATAAAAAGAGTTCTGTTTTTAAACCTGAAAACCTAAAAAATTACAAAATGATGCTAGGAGCGCTGTACATTGGCCACCGCGAGGCAAGTCTTCCGGTTTACTAGAGTTTTGAACTTTAAAGATGAATAACTTCATTATAAGTGCACCAATTTGCGTAATTTTTTTGCATTTGTGTGGGCTTTCATTACTACATGCACTCCAGTCCTAAAAAAAAAGTTGCGAAAGTGTTGCAGGGCCTCTTTAAGCTGCCAGGACGCAGTAGCCTCCTTCAATAGTCCTAATGCTCTATTGCTTGAAGGAACCTTTTGAACAGACCTCTCCTGGTTGGTAAACAGTGTGACGTCACTGCGGGCACCCCGCCGACCATACCCTCTCAAAGCAAGTGCTGGTTGGCAAGAAAGTTCCACCGGTGGCATCAATCTGCATAGCAAAGCTTTGTCTGCATTCCTTCGACAGAAATTTCTACCTTGCTATGTCGTAAAGTCACAGCTTTTGAAAGAGGGGGGTCGCGGAAGTGTTACTGCTCATAGTGTGGAAATTTGCTTGTCGTAGATGGATGTATGGAGAAACTTTATGTAGAGTACTGAGACCCGCGACTAGCACGCAGTGGGCTTCACCCATGCAGATGGCAGCCATAAAAAAATCTGATCTTCTTCAAACGCGAGCGTTTTGTATCTACACGGTAACTGGCACTTTGAGAAATATTTGCATGGCATGGATGTAAACTTATTTAATTTTTATCGTGGCATGTGCAATGCAGTTTTAAACAAGGTACAGCATTGGTGGCAGCATGGTTTTGGGCTGCTGTGCCCAACGTCACAGATATTCTCACTCATTGCGCAAAATTCAGATCGGAGATGAATGAAAAAAAAAGGAACATTTCTTGCAGTGTGTTAGGCTGACGTTAACATACCCTCATGAAAATTAAATTGAAATTCTGCCGTGGCGTTTTTCAATAAGCCAGTGAAAATTTATGTGATGTAAAAGCAGACAACCTAATATTATATAATATTATCTTGCACAGTTACCTTGCTGCATTTGACACCTATAACGTGTTTTCGTTCCTATATTACTTTTAAGGCCTCATACACAAACTTCTAATGGGCATTGTCACTTCATATGGATTGAGCCATAAAAGTACAAAATAAATAAGAAAGAAAAATCTCCGCTGTTTTCACTGACATGTATCAGATATCAAATAATATGAGTTATAGCCATGGTGAAGCGTATTTGCAAATTCGGCAATGCTACAACATGCTTATAGGTCACGCGTATATATATAGTCGTATGTATCACCCGGAGATCATGCACTTCTACTTTTCTGCACGCCGTGCATATGCCAAGATGTACCAACTCGCAAGATTATCGCGTCAAATGCATTTTTACTTTGACTAAAATGTCAGATCGTAAAGTTCCATCTACAACCGGCTACTGCAACCGGCGCACAGCAATACCACTGTTTTCCTGAACAGGACGCATCACCTTATTAACACCGCACACACCACACACAATATTCCCTGTTTCACCGTTCGTAAAGGTGAACCAATTTGTCGATGCCTTTCAACACACACTACACGCCACAGTCAACTCTGCACATTTTCGAAGGCACTGCCGCTCTTCCTCGCACAGGCTGCCACGTCTGTTCACTTCTCCGAGATAAACAGTGAATCAGTGTCGCAAATATTTATTCACGCACTTCACAAACACCTAGATGTTCTCTGACACATACCGCAGCTAATCTTGCCACTGTGAGATGAAGACTGGGCTTTCAAGAAGAAAAAAAAAAACTTGCCCTAAGCATCGAGCGACTGCATCCACTCAGCCACTGGTGGGAGTGTTTTGCTAATCGCCGCCTTGCACGTGCACCGGTGACATCACACTGTGACGTACCCCGGTAGAGGTCTATTACAAGCTTTGCCGCTTCAAAAGTTCAGGTAAAATCCATTCAAAGTAAAATTGCTCAGGTGTTGGTATAGCTTCTTGCAAAAAGGCATCATCCCTAGCAACAGGGATGCTCACGCATTGTTTGCCCGATTATACAAAAAAATAGCAGAGCTTTGCATTTATCAGGTACATCAAAATCTGGACTTGCGTTTAATACCTGTGCGACTTCTTTAGTGCAGCATTTCCATGAATATAATGCACATATTCCACAGTTCTGTTCCCAAAATCATCAAAAATTTCCTTGTGCTTGCATCAGTAGAGGCACTTGATGTCCAGCAAGCATCTGTTGTCGTACGGTTTGCGTCATTTAAAGTTAGAGATAACATCTTTTCCCAAAAAGCAAAGTTGCGCGGTATGAACATTAACATTAACGAAGATTTCTGTAAAGCCACACGGACAGCCAGGAAAAAACTGATTTCGGTAAAGCCAGTGGTCAAAAGTATTCAGTAAAGTACAAGGTTGTTATTAACAAGAAAAGTTACGTGTACTGCCCAGTCACTGATCGTGTCTTGTCTGCTGTTCCAGTTGACGATAACAACGAAAATGACACTAACCTAAGTCTTCTTATCTCGTCCGTCCAAGCGTCTTCGTAGCAAAAAAACAAATCCACGACATGGTACTGTCAAACACAATTGTTCCTTTCTGCTTAGTAATGTGAGAAGTGTAATGGGCAAGCGAGACGCCCTGTCATCTCTGATTGACACCTGTCTCGCAGACGTCGTCGCATTGACAGAGACGTGGCTTTCCGCGAAAGTAGACAGCTCCGAAATTCTAAATTGCGAAAAAAAAATACAAGTGTTATCGATGCGATCGTGGATCGCTTTGCGGAGGTGGTGTCCTCACAGCTGTTGCAGACGATCTGGTTTCATCGCACGTAGCTCTCGTTTGCCCTCTAGAATTAGTGTGCGTAAGTGTTCGTTTACACAATAAAGACGCTCTCGTTTGTGCATGCTATCGGCCTCCTAATGTACCTGCTAGTTTTTCTTCAGATTTGTACGGTGCCCTTAACATGCTTCATGTTCGGTTTCCCACCTCGCATATTATTCTTTTAGGCGATTTTAATTTCCCCAACATTCATTGGAATTTGCCTTGTACCATACCTGGCTCCAGTGATTCCGAATCCACCTCTTTTATTAATACATGTTTAGAGTTTAACCTCAGCCAGTTGGTTAACACCCCAACCCGTCACACGTCTACTATTTCTACCATATTAGACTTGGTGTTCACAAATAACCCTGATCTTGTCCAGTTTCTGTCAGTCGTGCCAGGTCTCAGCGATCACTCTGCCATTCACTTTCTCGTACCGAACACGTCGTCAGAAATTAGTAAAACTACAAAAATAATCAGAGATTACGGGAGAGCTGACTACACGTTAATTAATGCTGAACTGGAGACATTTTCACACGAATTTTTTTCTAGCTTTTCTGAACACTCGGTAAACGGAAACTGGCTACGTTTTAGAGCTAAAATCGAAGAACTTACCAACCGCTTCATACCGCGCCGTAAAATAACCGATAACAATCGGTCTGCTTGGTTCATGCCTACTTTAAGGCGGCTACTTAATAAAAAGAAGCGCATTTTTCGAAGTGCAAAGCTCTCGGGCAACATCAAAAGATGGGATGATTATCGTAGTTAAGCCGATGAGTACGCACGCGCACTTTCACTTGCCAAGCACTCATATTTTGAACAAACGTTGCCTTCTTTGTTAGTAACTAATTCTCATAGATTTTGGCAGGTAATCGGTGGAAATAACGAAAAACAAATCGACCTAGTTTCAGGGAGCGAATCATTTATTCCAAGAGAAAATTGTTGCCTAGCTCTTAACAGTGTATTCGCATCATCATTTGTAAACGTGGCGCCTACCATTTTTCCTAACTTGTCTACTCACAACTACGATCTAATGGAGCCAGTACACCTTGATTGGGAGGGCGTAAAGAAATTGATTGAAAATCTCAAGCATTCCTTTTCCCTCGAAAATGACAGAATTAACGCCAAGTTTCTCAAAAACACCGCATTGTTTTCGTTCTTAATACTGTCCAGAATTTTTTCACAGTCTTTGGAATCGAGTACCCTGCCGAACGACTGGAAAGTGGGGAAGGTGGTTCCTCTTTACAAGTCAGGTAACACCAACGATCCCCACAATTATAGACCCATCTCACTAACTAGTGTGCCATGTAAGCTATTAGAACATGTCATTTACTGCAACTTAGTCAACTTTCTTGAGAATAATTCTTTTTTTTACTACCTTTCAACATGGTTTTAGAAAAAGTTACTCGTGTGAAACTCGGCTCTTATGCTTTACTAATAATTTGTTCTCTGCTATTGATTGTGGTACTTTTATTGATTGTGTATTTATCAAATTTTCTAAAACATTTGACACAGTTTGTCACAAATTACTACTTTTAGAGTTAAGTAAACTAAATCTTGACCCACACATCTTAAAATGGATCGAGTGCTTCTTACATAACCGCGAGAAATTTGTGACTGCTAATGAATGTAACTCTCCTCTTACTGCCGTAACCTCAGGTGTGCCTCAAGGCTCTGTTTTGTGTCCCTTACTTTTTTAATATATATTAATGATTTGCCTCATAACATTTCCTCCTTCATTAGGTTATTTGCGGACGATTGTGTTATTTGCCGCGAAATTTTGACCTCTAACGACACTGACACCTTGCAATCTGACCTGGACAATATTTCTTCGTGGTGTAATAATTAGCTAATGAAACTTAACACAAATAAATGCAAATCAATGAGGATAGCTCGTAGCCCTTCTAAAGTTGCGTCCCCCTCGTACCTACTTAATACTCCCCTAAACAACGTTTCTTCTTACAAGTACCTCGGTGTTAACATTTCTAAAAACCTGTCATGGCAGGCTCACGTTGACTACATAACGTGCAACGTTAATCGAACTCTTGGCTATTTACGTGGAAATTTCTCTCTTGCTCCAATTAACCTAAAGCTTTTCCTGTATAAATCATTAGTGCGGCCAAAACTCGAATATGCGTCGTCTATCTGGGATCCTTATATTTGCATGCTCATAGGCAACATTGAATCTATTCAGAATAGCTCAGCACATTTAATATTGTCCAATTACTCTCTAATGCAAGTGTCACATTAATGAAGGCTCAACTAAATTTGCATAACCTCTCAATACGACGCAAAAATTCACGTCTTTGTCTATTTCATTAGATCTATCACACTAACAGAACCCTCTCTGATTCTCTGTTTTTTCCACCAGCCTACATATCAGAACGCAATGACCATCAATACAAGGTTTGGGTTCCCTTCTGCCATACGAACCAGCACTTCAACTCTGTCATCCCTAGAACATGTACTGACTGGAACCACCTTCCCGCATCGATCGCTTCAATCACAGACACCAACGCGTTCAAATCAATCATTTCTGAATGCGCATTATAATTTATTCTAATCCTGCTGTTTTCTTTTACTTCTTATTGATATTTGTTGTCCCACTCCTCTCTGTAATGCTCAGTGCCCTGAGAGTAAATATATGAAATGAAATGAAACACGTCTCGCCGGAGAGGGAAAACATTTTGTCGGGACTTCCACAAAGCAATGGCTGTTGCGAATGAAGGAATAGGCCCACCTGAAATGTTGAATTTCACTCAATCATGAACTTCAACGATATCCGTTGTTTTCGAAAATGCGGAACTGGTACTTAGACACAAAAAAAAATTGAATTATTCAATTGGACGACTAAATAGAACCTCTGTAGTAGAACAAGCAGAGTTTCAAAGCTCACTACAAAAAAATTAATTTCTACATTTTCTCATTGTGAACAATGAGAAAATTAGAAGGTTAGTAAAAAAAAGTGAACTTTCAGAGGGTGACACAGTCATAAAAATATTTTTCGAGCAGATATATTTTGCTACAATACTCAATGTGGCAAAATAAAAAGGGACAAATGTTAACAGGGAAATATGTGATGTGCATGCACCAAGGCTGGGACATTTGTTGCAGAATGACTCAACTGTTATGTTAACATTTTTTTGTATTGCAAAGTAAGCTGTACATAACTTTCAAAATAAAACAAAAGTGAACTGCTTATCTCTGTCACTGTCACGCCATGCTGCTCCTAGCCACCGGCTCCATACGTGTTCCTATAAAATACATATCAGTAACTCATAATGCTTAAATCCAAGAATCTTGAGACTAACTTTACATCGTAGCCCCAGACGAAAAAAAAAAAACTGGACTTCACAATGCTGTGCAGTACATCTTTGGGGCCTCTGAAGGTGCGTAAGATGGTATGTGCTCCAGTGCTACTCATTCGCTCATTTCGTTCCTTGTACCACCTGCATAGATGCATAAACAATATAAAGGTAATAAAAATAAAGCTGTCAGCAATACACCTAGGCCATGCTTCCAGAACCGTTGTTACATTGGACAACTTGACTGGCCAGCAGTCAAAATGCAAAGCTCATGTACAGACTCGCATGCCACCGACGTTCTGTAGAAAGCTCTTTCCTCTGGAGTACGGTCATTCAGGTGCTTTCGTGTGGCAATGGTTAGCTTGGGGCAAGTACCTGACAGTTTCATCATGTGAGGTGGTTTGTGAGGCAGCGGAACCAGGGCGCTGAGCTTTTCATGCAGCAGTGATTTCCTGGCCTCTTCAAAAATGCAATGAATAATTTCGTCATGCCTTATTTCCTCCTCGCTCATCTCCATCTTTTTAGTAACTGCAGTCAAAGGAGATTCAATGCCCCCAAAGTGCTTGATGATGTATGATGGTGGTTGTACTGCAGGCTCCTTGTTTCCCACAAAGCGACTGTTGTTGTCTGCAAACAGGGGGTGAGGAATCAGCACAGGGCGTTACAATGATACACAGAAAGACTGTTCTTGGCTTTGTACAGGAGTAGATTTACAGAGAAGCAGAGGGAAAAAGAGAACTTTATTTTTCATCTTGATTGTGCAGTAAAAATGATGTGACCTGGCTTCATAAGTGACCAGCCTTTCGTTTAACCAAAAAAAATGAAGGTAAGGTTTAATTGCAATTTTCTTGAAGAAAAAGGTCTATATACTGTGTGTTAGTGGTAATGAACACGGCTAGCGAAAGATTTAGATATTTCTCCGCATGTGTAGACTGCAGACAAATAAAAATTCTGAGCGCGTACAAAACAAACTACGTTAAAATGACGAAACATTAAAAAGAAATTTCTTATAACAGCAAGCGGAAGTACCCTACCTCCAAAAAGCTCTCGCAGTGAAAGCACTCTTTAGGTCCTTTGAACTGCTTTATTTCTTGTTTAAGTTTAATACTTGGATAACAAATAAAAACTGCTAAATGGCTGCTTAACGTCTAGGTTCAGGGAGATGGGAAACAGATTTTATGCTTTTTGATTTCATAGAAATAAATATGCGCCTTTATTTTTTTAGTTGCGCTTATATTTATTGCATATCTGACAAAATTAAACATTGTCGTTTTTCACAACGTAAAGTGTCATGTTAAAAACCACTGGTGCATTGTCTTATTAGGTAAACACACATTCTATGCAAGGACTTCATGCATATTTCAGGTTTTGTTTTGATGACCCAGGCCTGATTCCTTGCTTTGGCAGCTTTGCATTGAGAGCGTCAAAGGAGTCATTCACCTCTTTAGTGAAAACTGCAGTGCCTTCGGTGTTCTCTAGTCCGGGGACCCCTTGGTTCCTGTAAAACTCCAACCCTGTTGCTGTTCCACGGCTGCGCAAGTTGCTCGGTTTGTACAGCAGCCTATTGAAAATATTGTAAAGGCTAATACAGGTATTTCCAATAAAAGTAGGACTTTTATTGTTTACCGCACTTGCAGTGCGGCACTGCAATGCCGTACGAGTTGTTGCGTTCTTCTTGTGGTGCTACGTGTATTCATGATTTCGGTTTATTATGCGTGTAACTTAAACACGTTGCTGGTAATATGTTCACGTGTCACTCTTCTACTGTGGCCGATCTGCAGTGGAAGTGTCTCGACAAGTTTAAATCGGCTGTGCTGACAACGCTGAGTGACAGCCGAAAAACTGCTCAGTGCCGCATAACAAATTCATCATCAGCCTGACTACGTCCACTGCAGGACAAAGGCCTCTCTCCCATGTTCCGCCAGTTAACTCTGTCCTGTGCTTGCAGCTGCCAATTTACACCCGCAAACTTCTTAATCTCATCTGTCCACCTAACCTTCTGTCTCCGCCTAACCCGCTTGCCTTCTCTGGGAATCCAGTTAATTACCCTTAATGACCAGCGGTTATCCTGTCAACATCCTACATGCCCGGTTCATGTCCATTTCCTGTTCTTAATTTCAACTATGATATCCTTAACCCCTGTTCATTCCCTGATCCATTCTGCTCTCTTCTTGTCTTGCATAACAAATTAGCATGAGATATGTCACATTTGGTCTGATTTTCAAATTGTTTATCTATTTGAATTATTTATCACTTAAGCGTCTGAGGGGGGGGGGGTGTTCCGCACTTTCACCCAGGAATGAACTCTCTATTGGTTTACCAGCAGTGATGCCTACGGCACTTGACATGCTTGTAATAAAATGAAGAGACACACTTACTAAATATCCTAATTTTCGTGCTGTAATGTCAAAATAAGGATCTTTTTGTTTCTTTCATAATTTCAATTTAGTACATAGTCTGTAGACAAAGCAAGAGGGTAGAAAATAAAGAATGAAGAGGAATCGTTGCTTTATTAACTCAGTCAAATGATCGCTCTGCTTTGTAGTATACTTTTAGTGCACATAAGAAACCAAGCTCATTGTGCACATAGAAGATATATTAAAATGTACAAAAAAATCAGCTATTATAACAATGGGTATACAAAGCAATAGCATCTTTTAATATTAATATATTCAGAAGTTTTATGTTATGAAATAAAAGAAGACAGAAGTTGAGGCAAAGACGAAAGCTTGAAGAGATGAAAAATTTTTGAATGCTGGCTGTCGCTTCAGCCACCGCATTCACATGCTTACCTCTTCAAGGCTGCAACCACCGACCTTATGTGAAGTGTGTAGGGCAGATTTATTGAGACGAAAGAAACACATGTACACTGGTGCCAATGTTCAGCAAGTGACCACAAATTATTTCAGATAAGTCAAACCAACAAGGCTAGAAGTGAGCCCTTGCATACCTTAGTGCATTTTCTGTAAACGATGGAGGAGAGGCCACATTGAAACTAGAGGCAGATGAAAAGGAGGAGCTGACATGATGAATTGGCCGAGTCTAAAGCCCATGAAACAGAAAGGAGGGAGGGGGGGACATGTTGAAGGGGAGAAAACGTGTTGGTGAATTATCCTTGCCTCGAGGATGCACCACCTGACAATGGGGATAAGTAGCATTACAAATTCCTAAAAGAACGGCTTGATTTCCACGGATCTTCATTGTGTATGTGCCATATCAAATTGATCCAAGAGCCCCTTTTGAAACTTTTATACTTGTTGGCTGGAATGTATTAAACTTGTGAATAAGGTGTGACAATATTTTTTTTCCCAAAAGGTAAACTACAGTATGTAAGGTTTAAGATAATTGAAGATATGTCCTGCTATTATAAAATGCTATGCATCCACATTCCTTATTTCATTTGCCATGTCAGCGTAATGCTCATTTAATCGAACTATAAGAAGCTTTCCTGTTTATGACAATATATGTACATTTGATCATGTTGATCATGTTTGAACTAATGCAGCTAAAACTAGATTGTATATGATTTATATAATCACTAATGGTGTTTTTAACACTAACACAATCTTGAAGGTGCTTGCAGGTCTTGCATCTTAGACGAGAACTAGGTGTTAAAAAATGAGGGTTTACTTTTGCATGCACTAGCATGTTCTTAAAAATTCTATCAATGATGCACGACCTTTGGCACTTTGGGAAACCCGTCTCCAAGGCGCTCATTGCTTGTTAATGTTAGATTATGCTTACGAAAGATATTTAAATTTGGATGTGCATTTCGGCATTTGATTGTAAAAGCTAGAAGATGGTTAGGCTGTGCAACGGGGCATTTTCAGGTAGTGCTTATTTCCCTATTTTCAAGGTTCATTGTAGACCTTGTTCAGAGCATTGTGTGTCTCTTTTCTCTTGACAAATGTCTACTTTGAGTTGCTTACCTGGTGAGCGTAGTCATTGCTCTCGCTACAGACCTATCCTAAACGCTTCACATGTCCGATGAATGTTTTATGTTTGCAGTGTCATGACTGATGGCTTGTGTATTCTATGTATTGTTGGCTATTCCTTGGCTATATGTAGAGCATAACCTTAATTGGGTTTCAATGTTTCAGTAGATATTGTCGTATCTAGGAAGTACATTTCCTGAAAGGATGTTGCATGGTAAATTTACTAATAGGGTGAACCTTGTCCCTAATAAATGCATTTAGTGCACTTATGCCATGTTCACATGCCCCAGTGGTGTAGCAGTTAGATGCGCAGTTGCTGACCTGAAGGTGGCAGATTTGATCCTGCTGGCTGCGACCACATTTTTATGGAGGTTGAAGGCTAGAGGCTCGTGCACTGTGCGATTCCAGGACACCAGAGGATCGAAATTGCTGGAGCCCTTCACTTCACAGCCCTTGTGGTCTTGTGATCTTGAACACCAAACATTATTATTGTGATATGTTCACATATAATAAATATGTCATCTGTGTAACAAATGTAGGTCGAAAGTGTTACCGGAGACTACTTCAAAAACTTTCAGTTCTAATGGTCTATAAAAATGTAGGTGGGAAATGAATTCCTATACTCGTGCCAAAATTATGTAGGGTGAATATAATTGAAGATAACTAAGTTTGAGGACTAACTTTAGTAACGAGAAGCAAGTTTCAGGTTTATACACTTGCTTGCTATGAGTGACTTTAATGCTTCAATTTCTTCAAATTAGGTATATTGTAAGACAATGTTCAAGACCCTTAAGGCTTTGTTGTCTCGAGTATTTGCCCCACAACCCAAACTAGAGTGTTGATGATGAGTATGTACAGATGAGGTGTAATGCATACATAATGCTCACATTATTTATAAACAAGAAGCAGACATTTAATGTTTCTAGGATAGCCTGCTCAGAGAGTGTTCGCATTTGATTAATAGCTCAATCTAATTTTCAAAATAAAGTACATATTGAACAAAAAATAGAAGACTGGGGGGCATGTTGGATGAACAATGATTTTAGAAGTTCTGATAACGGCTCAGTAGGCATATTATTGTTAGAGAGTAGAACTCTGCATGGTATTTGTGTGATGAATAATTCACCTATGTAAACAATATGAATCTTCAAGAAAGTAGAAGCGGCCTGCTTGCTTGTTTTAGGCATGAAGAAGTGGTATTCAGAAGGTGTGATTAATTCCTTGTCTAGAAACTCTTTCTCATCACCCATTTCAACCCAGTAACCAATGCGACAGAATGTCTTGCTTTTGAAGCAACCGACAATGCCGAAGCATCTCTTTGTGGAGTCGACATAAATACAATGCTTTCTGATGGAAACAAATGAAGGCTGCATAACCTGTTGCTAGAATTCCACGCCGGCTTTATACGTTTGTCAAAAATCTGTTGGACATCAATTACATTTCAGGTCTCCTGTAAAGTAAAAAGAGGCGCTTGCTCAGTTTGTTACAGTGCTCACTCGGGATCGAAGCTGGAATGAAGGAACTAGCATTTGCTGTTTTCATAGCATCGCCAGGGCTGCACAAGAAGCCAATTGAATGTGATTGCCTTTCAACCAAAGAATGCGTGCCACCCATTCAGCTGCTCCATCTGCGAGTGTTCTCTTTGCACAATCACTTTACTCCAATGCAATATTTGCTTAAATCTCCAGAGCCGGAGCAAAGTGGAAAGACATCACGGTTTCTTACGAGAGCTTGTGCTTTGGGGGGGTCTGTGTGAGACTCATGCAGTGAAGTTCATCCATGCACAGCTTACTCGCCTCCACCTTTATTTAGCAGTGGAAAGATAGCCTGCTGGTTGAACTGTACAGGAAACAAGGCTGCGGTGGGATATTTTGCCATGTCTGTTACCGGTAGGGGTACTTGGTGCCAGTGGTCTCAAAGGAGGAAGGGTGACAATGGTGGAAATGAATCTGGACTCCAAGCAAGAGGACAACGAGCTAAGTCTTGAACATAATTGAAAAGTTGCACAAATCGAGCATTTTAAAACCCCTATTAAAACAATGTTCTGGCATCATCATCAAACATCCGGTGATTTTCGTTATTTCTTTATTTTTTCTGCTTCATAAAGATGTGCTGTCATGGATGGCTAGAATTTCGATTTGAACCTCTAGCTGAGCGTTTTTGTTGTTACTACTTGCACACATGTCTGCAGCTGCTTATTTTCCTGCAATATTTAACAGGATATTTAGTCAAAGTGCTTAGTGATATTAATGTTTAATTGCTTCCTCGATTTGATTTATAATTCACATTTTTTGAACCTGTAGTTGCCTCTAATAGCTCCCTCGATTTGATTTATAATTAACATTTTTTTGGACCTGTAGTTGCCTTTAATTGCACAGAATTGGTATTGATACTTGAGATCAGTTGTAAATCTTTCAAGGAATGCAACTTCTTAATGGAATGCAAATTTGCATTCCCCTGCCAGTAACTTTCATTAAACATTTCTATTTGTCTTGAACACTTATTTCTCTTGCAGTATAGCTGCATGACTTCTGCACATAAGTTTTTATAAGAAAGGTGAAGGAATTGTGTTGTTGATTTGCAAGGTGCGTGAATGTGGGCCAACTTCAACACATTACAAACCGCTTCAAACGTCTTCTCATGCAGTTTAAACTACTTGGCTGTAAATGATCACCGGTATACCTGTCTTCTGGATTTAAAAATTTTGAAAAAAAAGAAAAAGCGGAGGGGGACAGAGCAATCAGGAAGGGCCTGAAAAACTGCACTGCTAAATAATGCCATAAAATGTGTGATGAACCAGACATCCACACGAGCAAAACTGGGAGCAGGGTTTTGCAAGCACTGTGCACCTATGAGAGCACTGAGCACCTATGCTGGTTTAGAGGAGAATTAAAAGTTAAGTTCTACAGTTTCGTGTTGCAAAAATATAACCTGATGATGAGATACACTGTAGCAAGTGAATGTCAAATTATTTTGACCTCAAATTGAAACCCAAATTAGTTGACTATCAATGCAACTCTTTCTTACTCTTCTTTTTTCCCCTATTTCTTTCTTTTCTATCATACTCCCTTTCCCCACCCCAAGTGCATGGTAGCCAACTGAGCCAAAGCTTGGTTAACTCCCCAGTCTTTCCTCTTCATTTCTCCTCCTCTATTGAAGTGCATTGCACTAGTACATATCGCACTCACTATAATGTGAGTGCTGTGGTTGCGAATCAATTCTGTGATCTCGTGCAGCTTTGCACAGTTCCACTTCCCTCTGCCCATGTGGCAGAAGAGAGGTGCAGACTTTTTTTACGTCCTACTTTATAAATAAATAAAAACATTTGCATTGACTCTCATGGTTTTTTAAAATGCACAGATGTAGACCAAAAAAGGCATGTAAATGTAACCGATCGTATAGCGTCCTGTTCAAACAACCAGTATTGCTCATATGCTATACAGTATAGAACTGATCCAAGTTACTGTCTTGAACAATGTTTTGAAAAGAAACGTCCTTGTGGTGAATCGGAGGTGTGACCTGTTAATTTATTTGGCACCTAACATAGGAGACAATACAAGTGGGAGCGAAATATGACAAGGACAGGCACTATTATTACTACTTCTGAGTTGTTCAAATGTCAATAATAAAATGCACAGGCATAAAGAACAGGATAAGTATGGTGCTGTTATATGTACACGCAACGAAGTAGAACCTCCATACTAATCACTTCAATTAAATCTGTTCTATCACTATGGAGATCATCACCAATGCTTTTAATAAATGATATGTCATCCCCTTGATGAGATGCAACAGTTGAATTAAGCAATTATTGTGTTTACTAAGTCAGAGCTTTTGTCATTATATCATTTGCAATGTGTTTGATAATTCATCCAAATGCATGGCAATTGAAACAGCAACTGTTCAAGCAGACTACAAATATCCCATTCATCACTGCAAAGTCACATGTTATGACACCATTCTGACACGTCAAAGGAAATCTGAACAAGTTGCAAAGGTCTTGATAATAACATTATTTGAATTAAAAGACATATAACGTTCAGGTATTACTATCAGAAGTTTCTTATGAAAAAATAGAAAAAAAGCTATATAAAGTGTAAAATCAGCACTTACAATAACACTGGCCGAGGTCAGAAAAATGCTCGAGACCTAGAAAAACAGTTGACTTTCCTATGTGTTAGAGAAGTCTATTTGAACTTTACTGCCAAAGGGCTTTTCTTAATCCCAATGAAGAGAAGCCTTGCCTTTGTTTTTCTGCTAAGGAAGCATTTTGTTTCTGGCCATCAAGGTCCCCTCGGGAGATGTTAGAGCATCTTAAGATTACAAGTACTTTTACTTCATCACCAAACTCTAACCAGACAAACTTCCGTATTGTTGTAGGTGCACATATTTTCCAGTGGCAATGCAAGGCTGCGGGAGAGGTACGTCAAATTTTTTTATTATGCGCTTGATGGCTAGCAACATAGGTTTTTACGGCTTTTCTCTATATGGGCCTGCAAGCTCAAAAACTTATGCTAGAACAAAAGATATGCGCACGATACGAGACTCCCAATAGTGCTGTGATCAGGTGCTTCCAGCATTTATTAACTGCAAATAACTTGCTTGGAGCACTGCAGCCATAGACAGCATATTTTGGACAAGTACTCTAATGCTCTGCTATATTCATTAGGCATATGGTATCATTTGCGTGATGTTTAAAAACTAATGGACCAGCCGTTAGCGATCATCTAAACATGTTTTCATTACCGAAAGCTTACAAAGACAATCAATGTAACAATATGATTGATTATGGGCTAAATATGCCAAGCTCTGGTCTTTCAGATGCACTGGAAAATTGCAGTATAGTAGTGGGACATCGAAGTGTCAAAGCCCTCCAGTGCCCCGATCCTTTCATTAATGTATTTGATCTTTTATTAAATAATTTGCATTATAAAGTGAGAGAAAGCAAAAAGAAAATAAGGTTTCTCGCTCCAGATAAATTACTACTAGTTCATGAAAAGGAGATGCACTGATTGAAATATGCTGGACAATGCACCGTGGAAAGTGCCACGATGTTCAAAACATTATTGTGCCATAAACACATCAAACTACACCTTCACAGTAGGGCAAGCTTTAGATCTAGGTGTTAAGCAAAAATGAGCATGCCAAAGTTGCGTTGAAGGCAAAGCACCCGCTCCTTATATAGATAAAATTTTACAAGTAACCATTTCACACATCAGTCATACAATTTGTTTATAATGCTGTGGCCCACTGTGGCTGATATCTGCAGAACACCAGCAACCAAATTTGCCAACAGCGTTAGGAATGACCATCTTTGCAAGACCGAGCATGAACATATGCTCCTTGCAAATGTCCCATCATTCTAGAGACTTACCTAGGTGTGATGCACCTTTGCTGCATAATTTTGACACAGTGGCTTTTTAATTGTAGTGGACTGCTTATCTTGCACTGTCATGAATTGATGCAACCAGCAGTCTTTGAGGTAGAGACCAGAAATGTGCACAGAACTGAAAGGCTTGCGTTTGAACTTAGGCAGGAGATATCGCAGTCAGTTTGTTTTTTCTCTATGCTTCTTGGACTAACTGTGCCAGTAATGGAATCAATACGATAATTATACCGTGTCACACAGGCACTAGTGATCGCGATCAGGGCGTCTCAGCCAAACTTGATCCGGATTAGACTGTACAGCGCTGCGCAGCAGCGACAAACTTGTTGCTCGGGATCTCGAGTGAAACCGGTATTGCTCACCACTACATCGTCCAGACAAATCTGGATCAAATATGATGCAGCCGTCAGTCCAATTGCGAATTGATCGCAATCGGCCCTTATCGCACTTTACAGGTGACCACATGCAGCATGTAAGTACCCGTGTGACCGCGATCAGTAAAGCGTGTTAGTGCGTACCATCTTATTCAGAACTAACGCCTGCACAAATCAACGTATCATCATACACTGCTATCATACAAATGTACAAACCAACGCACAACATGCACACAACAACCATCACTCGTACATAATGACATCCCTGTAGGATGTTGGTTAGTCAACTCTACCGCTTGCCCAAAACAGCTAGCAGTTACGCATCACCACATTCGAAAGGAAAAAGACTCGCGTTACGAGGCATGCGCAGTGGTAGCAACCGCACCGCAAGGGCTCGCGGTGCACTATTCTAAAACTGCGTAGGGAGTTTTATAATGTTCTAAAACTATTGCACTATTTTAAAACTGTTGCACTATTGGTGCGCTATGCTAAATCTTCCTAGGGAGTGTTAGAATAGCTTTTTTAAAGACTCAACAGGCATGGTGACGTGACTCATCAAAGGCATTTCCAGAACAACTAAAATCTCTTTGGGGTAGCATAACAGCTGCCTGAATCATTTAGGCTAGAGCTGTTGCACCACATATCAGAGTGAACGAGTTCATGAACATATGCATGCTTGTTCACTTGGACTTCTGCTCAACATAAAAGTAGGCTTTTTGCTTTTCTGAAGACATCCCCAATTTATATCAAGCTACCTAACACTTTTCGGAAATTCACTAGGTATGTGTAATGACTCTGGCTTTCAGTGATAGCTTAGCGACGATATTGAAGCGCAGACTAGTCAGATTTTTATGCATTTTATTGACTTTTATGCATTCTATAAAAAAAGAGGTCTGATTATGTTAATGTTTTTATTAGTACAACCTAATCGCTCAATGTGTGGAGAAGTGTTTGCTGTCGTAGTTTATGTACGGAATTGTTAGGTTGCTGATTAATGAGCGGTTCATAAAAAAGGATTTCATAACTATTGTTTCATAACAATTTATTTATTATGGCTCGACAAAATTTACAGTTATGAATGAGTAAGTAGTTACATTTGGCAAACTCTTTGACATGTACAGGCGTCGAGGTCGAGAAGTCCAGCCGAGACATGCCGGAATAGTTGGACACCGTGCCTTCTAAGCAAAGTAACAGTGACTGTGCAGCATGTGGTACTGCTGATGAAACTTGCCCACTGTATAGACTTAAAACTTGACCACCCTTTATGAAATATTTTGAAAGTAAACTGTAATAAATGGGACCATAAATTTAAGTAAAATAACTAAAAGGTCAGTTCTGTATGCAGGTACTAAAATACTGCATTTTAATACAGTCAGTCAAGCAAGACTGTTGTCCAAGCACAACTAAGTTATTTTTACATTTATCTGACATTAACCACAACAGTTAGAAAATATTTGACTGAAATCACTTGGTAACTTTTGTAGTAGAAGTGGGT
The DNA here is from genome assembly GCA_013436015.1 of Rhipicephalus annulatus. Classification (NCBI taxonomy): domain Eukaryota; kingdom Metazoa; phylum Arthropoda; class Arachnida; order Ixodida; family Ixodidae; genus Rhipicephalus; species Rhipicephalus annulatus. The sequence continues at coordinate 126,775 of WOVY01009387.1, forward strand.
TCTAATTGTTAAGAAAGTTTGTGCCCAGCAACTTTTTCAGCTACATTGCACGTTTTTGTCAACTGTGATGACATCTCCTAATCGCAGGTGTAATGTGTGTATTTGAAGTGCTTGCGATATAGTTTAGTTGCTCCCTGAGAGAACACAACAACGAAGAGTACACACATTCTTGACACAAATAATGAAACTTTGGAAAAAGATGTAGCAGGTTTCGCCTCTTGGCGCAGATCCCTGCAGGCACTTACCTAATTACCACCCCATTTTGCCAACAAGCAGCCCGTGTAAGACGTTCGAACATGCGCTATCATGTCGGGTCATCGCTAGTTTCCTCGAACCACCTTGCTCTTAGGTAATTCTGGCACGACATAGGTTTCAAAGATTTATTTCTTGAAAACTGTGTGTATAGTAGACCATTCTTCAACAGTTACTTTCGTGCTTACTCGGTATGAAAACCATGAGCTACGAATTTTCTACTAAATTTTTAAAATATAAATGCTCATTGAATTGCGAATGGTAATCTACACCCAGCTATAGTTTATACTTCCTTTATAATCATTTTCAATTTGAGGCATGGCACGAATTTCAGAGTACGACTGAAATCTCTCGAATGCATGTTTTGTTTATTTAAAGGTGCCATGCAACAATTTTGAATTAATCCTGCAATGAACTAAAATCTCAATGCCTTGCAGATTGCCTGCCACAAAATGTATTTTACTAGGTAAATTGTTATGGGCTCGTTACACAAGCTGAAGATGATGACGATACTGACTGCCGCATCTTCACTGATGAGTCAGAGGTGAGGATAGCGTGTGTACAATTTAAGTGCACACATGAGGCCAAATGCCAGTGCTACATTTCCAATTGCCAGTGCCGAACAGAGTTAAATGCATCTGTCCTTCTCCCATTCCTTTCTCCTCCTTCTTAACTCCACCTTCCCATCCCTCGCGTGGAGCCATGTTCTTTGCATATGCCTACGAGAACAGACATGGTTTGAAAACCAATTATCGTCATCGGCAACAGCATATTTAAGCCATTTGGACAATAACGTCGTATGAACGCCTCGTCGCTTCTAATTTGTGCATTTCGTATCTGTCTTACGCAGTTACGCAAGACGAAGCTTCAATCAAAGTTTTGGCACAAGCATAGACTTCACCCAAGCGACACTGACAGCAATCGATCCTCATGCGACACAACCACTTACCAGACATACACGTATGGCATACATCCACAAATAGCATCACACACGATGTTCATGCTAGGGCAAGTCTTTCCACATTGCTTATAGACAGTATTACAGAGCGAGACCAGTACGTATACTCATGCGCAGAGGCGGTTCTCCCGAATGCATACAGCTCCCGGTCAAACAAAGGCCACGGAGAAATAACCACCGCACGTCGAAGATCCTCACAAGTTAGTGAGGAACTTTGCGGTAGATCTTTCACTGTCACCGCCTAAACGCCCCCCATAAAATTTCCCACACAGCGATTCTGTCGCCGTCTAGTCATACACTTCAAGCCAAGTCAAGCCGGTTTTAAGCGGCTATAGGGTGAATGGAGCGTTTTGCCCCTCAAAACACTTGTGCCACCCGGGGGCAGCAGACGGTGTCATGGCTCGGGTTTGATGTTCGGCAAAGCGGTATTCTGCGTGAAATCAGTTCGAGCAAGATTGGAAATTAAACAACGTGGCATAGGTAGACTTGCTAAGGGAGGACACAAGAATACCCCAAATCAGGGGGCACAGAGAGACATGGCATGGACATTGTTTGAGTGCAGGAATGCTAGATAGAAATTGAGGAGTGATTGAGAAAAGTAGGAGAGGAGCGTTGGGCAAGAAAAATTTTCAGTTACTTTCCAGACAACACAAAAAGTCCCAAGGATGCCCCAAACAAGTACCCAAGTCCCACATCCAAAATAGGAAGTCGTATGGACGTCCTGTAGACTTCAGCGAACGGATGTCCATTAAGTATCCCGGAGGAAGACATGAATGGGTGGATGCATGCGTGAGATCTGCATGTATCAATCCATTCATGTCCCTTTATGGGATGTTTAATGAACATGGTATATATCATCCCACGCAGTTTCAAATAATGTATACTTACTGATATTCTCCCATATATGTGCACGTTGCTTCATGAATTAACGTATATTTTTAGCGATCATTTTTAACACCTGTACATATATATAGCACTTTTGCAACCCTTCATAAATATACACATATTAAATAAGCATCCCCGCCGCAGTGGTCTGCTGACCCGCAGGTCATGGGTTCGAATCCCGGCTGCGGCGGCTGCATTTCTGATGGAAACGGAAATCTTGTAGGCCTGTTATTCAGATTTGGGTGCACGTTAAAGAACCCCAGGCGGTTGAAATTTCCGGAGCCCTCCGCTACGGTGTCTCTCATAATCATATAGTGGTTTTGGGACGTTAAACCCCGCATATCAATAAATCAATCATTAAATAAGCAGGTGAGAACTTATAATAGAGCAGTGTTTTCAATTTTTGAAAATTAACAAGCAAAAAGTAAGGCAGCAGAACTTCTGAACATGTTATAGGCCTATAGTCACGTGGAAAAGCAGGTGCATTGCATGGCTTGAAGAGTACATTGAGGGGTATTAAACATGTAAGAAAATGCAAGACCTTCAAAAAGACAGTACTTTCTACTAACTGGCATGCGTCCTTCAAATGCTGCATGTACTGGTAATTTCTGGATACCGTGGGATGTGCAACATCCAAATATAATCCCATTATGATCCCAAGATGTCCTAAGTACAGGATGTCCTAAGGATCTCGTTGTTTGTCTCATTTTTGAGCATTCGTGGAGGTTTCCGGAAATTATTTGGGACATTCTAAGATGTTCCCACATATCCTAAGCAGCACGTTCTAGGGGAATCCAAAGGATGGCTCTGTGTTGTTTGGGTTGCACATAAGAAATGTTCATACTAAATGGAGGAAACAAACTCGAAAGTTATCAATCAAGTATATTTAGACAACAACAGAATACCAAGCCAAAAGGAAACATCAGTTAAAAAGAAGGTAAAGGAAGTATAGAGGGGCATGTGGAAGTTGGTAATGCTGACGAAATCGTCACTGGAGACCTACCGAACTTTTAAGCCGAAAATTGCTAGGGAAAAGATCTACGATAATTCTCGGGGTAGTTCTCTGATCTTCGAGGCTAGAATGGGAGTATTGCGGATGAAGACGTACCGAGCAAAATATGAAGGCACGACACGGTATGTAGTGCGCGTGGATAGGAGAAGAAAATGGCTGAACATTTGATAATGTTTTGTAAAGGGCCCCACCATATATTCGAAGATAATGGCACAGAATTTTTCAAAGCATTGGTGTTTAGGGACAGTGAAGGCAAAATAGACTTTAAACGGATAGAAATAAACAAGAGGAGTGTAACTGATTGGTGGCTACAATCGAAGTGCGAGTGAAATTCAATCCTTAAACACGCGTACAGTGATAGTACTTAACTTTATGGCTAAGTTGCGTGAGCCACCACCCGATCTAAAAGGCACAGCAGGATACATCCATCCAAAGTTGAAAGGGATTATAAAGGCGCTTTCCGGCGACTGCGCGCGCCCGCGCGGGCGCCGAACAGAGTTAAATGCATCTATCGTTCTTGCAATCCTTCCTCCTTCTTCACTCGCCCTTCTCATCCCCCGTGTGAAGCCGTGTTGGTGCCTTCCATGGAGGAAGGAAAAGTAGGAGAGGGCACGCCCAGCCGGCGCGATGCGTGAAAAGTGTGGCGGAAATAACATTATAGCGGCCATATTCGCTGGACACAATGGCGGCGTTGCTATGAATACGTGTTGCGCAGTGGAGCTGGTCTAGCAGTGAGCGGGCGGACGCGGCTGGCAGCGGCATGTGTGCCTCCCCAGGTCTCGTGCGGACCCGCGGCGGACAATATCCGTGCTCTGTGCTGAGTTATTGGTTACGAAGTGTTCTCCCGGTAGTTACTGTACTCTTTGCAACGTTTACAAACACTTTTGTCCATCACGGGGTTTCAACAGTGCGTAGAACGAGTGCATATCCATGTGTCGTGCGGCGGATGTCGCGGATGAAGCAGTTAGTGTTCAGCGAAATTGCGTTGGGCACCATTACAAAGCTGAAGGATGACGAACGCCTTGCAGGTGAGTGACGGTTGAGCAGTGCTCCTGCTTGTGACAATGGACGACGCTGTTGAACCTAGCAAGACGCCATGAGGACCATCTGCACATACGTAGTTTCGTGTTGTGTGTGTACAGTAACAACTTGTATGTGCGTATTAAAACGCCTTTTCTGTTCCGCTTTGTACACTCTCCACCAGCATTGCATGTAATCTCAACGTAACAGCAACCGCGTTCAAGTGTCACTTGCACCGTGCTCAAAGTTACCACGGTCGCAGTATGCTGACGCCGGTGAGTTTCACGCGGAACACGGACACAGTGGCCGGACGCTGCGTCGGCCGCGTGGCGGAATGCAACCGTACAAAGCGCATGACCGATCGTTGTGTCTGCACAGTTGCTGAATTAATGACGTGAAAACACTCGCCGTTGTCAGTGCATCTAGCGCGCGTTCTCTTGTAGTTGCTTTGTTGTCGGCGAGCCCTTACTCCCTGTTATTACTCGGCCGAAATGATTTCGCCAACGGTGTCCCGCTGGCTGAGAGTGATGAGCCTCATTCCAATAGTTTTGGATCGTCACGACAAACGCGTTGCGTAGCCCAGGTGCTTTTCGAGCCGGAGAGCGAGTCGCGCCTTCTGAGTTATATTCAGATGTAAACAAGAAAGGAGAATTTGCCTACTCAATATGGCCGACTTTCGGCTTCATCGTGGCTTCACAACGAGTGACGTCAGGGCCTCTCATTATCTTTCCTTCCTCCGCGGTAACAGCTCCTCGCATTCTTCTTTATTTCTCCCTCACAAAAACCTCTACAGAGCATAACTTTCCCCCTCCACCGGGCCGCGAGTTTACAAAGGCGAGCGGATAGAGCCCCCCACAATGCACCGCTGCTCAGCGCTCTAGAGGCTATGCATTTCCGCCGGCCTAACTGTGTCATCGCGCTGTCGCTCCCCGCACTTTCGCTCGCAGGATTTCAAGCTGGACGGTTGTGCCCTCGCGATCTCCGACTTCAGCGTAGCTCCCGCCCACTGGTTCACCCTCCGCGGTCTCCTGAAGCCGTGCAGCTCTCGCATTGTGGCGCCCCGCCCTTGGACTGCTTCGACCGGATCCCCACTTTCCTATCTCCTTCTTTTTTCTCTCGCTTGGCTGTCTTCTTCTCCGTCTATTTTCCTTCTATTCTTTTTATCCCTCCTTCCCCCCACCCCTATAAGGCACTGCGCCGTGTCTCCTGAAGGCAGACAGAAATTAGGTGCCTTTTTCCTCTTCATTGTAACCACTACCACCACCACTTTCGCATAGCGTTGCCGGGAGGCTGCTGCACCAGCGGGGGCCTTGCTCGCAAAGGAAAGCCCTGCCAAGGCATATGGCCCTGCAATCGGATGCTCGCGAAGTAATCGTGTGCGGCTCGTCTGACTGAACGCGCTGCGCTGAGTTAAATACTCGTGAATAAAGCGTGTGCCCCCACCTGTCACAGCCGAAAAGCCGCACCATTCAGGACGCAACGAAGCCGAGTCGCCACTACGCCTGTTGCCAAGCGGTCGGAAGGAAGCCCTGCGCCGAGTAGGATACTCGCGAAAGAAGCGTGTGCGCCCACCTCCCACTGAATGAACGCCCTACGCCGAGTTGGATACTCATGAAGAAAGCGTGTGCGCCACCTTTCACTGCCGAGTCGCAAAGCCGCGCCGTTCAGGATGCATTGAAGCCGAGTCGACTGACTACGACTGATACACCTCAGCCTGCTGCGAAAAACGCCATACCGGAGATTACTGCACTCCACTTGGCGAGTTTTTGTTGATTCTCAGCATGCTGTTAATGAAAGCGCGTTTCCGATACTGTCGTTTTAAATAAAGATACGAACTGAGCTCGGGACGCAAGGACAGAAATGTAGTGGTGATACATGCGTGCGATCGTAAAATCCTTGAAAGCCTGCACGAAAAACTTTGTTGTGCGTCACTACCACACTGTCGAAGCTAAAAGGAAAACATGCAACCTCAAGACATTGTCTTTAGTCGAACTAATTTAAGACAAAAGAATTAAACTTATTGAAAAGCTCTTCGCGGATGTTTTTTTTTCGTGGCTTCACTGCAATACGGCCCCGTAATCAGGTGAAGGCAAGTTAGACTCGCAGTTATCCTCGCTCGTTTGTGGTTATCGCTTTTTTTTTCGCCCCCCTGTGTTATTATGTGATCTGAAAATAATCTGCCACCCTTCTCTATGAAACTGTCGAGTTCACACAATACGGCTCTACTCTGCATGATGTCTCCTTTGAGAGGCTTCTTCAATAAAAGAATGTATTAGGGCGAAGCTTACTCCAATCACAGCTGCCAACTGTTGTAACCACTATAACCATGCAAAAATAAATATGCAATACATGAGGTAATAATTTATTATTATGAAAACTGTCCCATGAGAGAACACTGAAGGTATTTACAGGAGAATGGCACAACAAAGATAACACTTTATGCGTCAAGCATAGACGTACGTGAATGTATACATTGGTGAGTTCATGTATGAACAGTCATGGTAATAACTTTGAAAAGCAAAATGAACTCTGCTTGCAGTGAGCTGAAGGAAAAACGAGAAGGGAGACAGGAAAGAGCGCACTCTTTCCTGTCCCCCTTCTCGTTTTTCCTTCAGCTTGCACTGCAAGCCGAGTTTTCAAGTATGAAACCAACTAGTCTGCAAAGAAGTATTGAATCAAAAAGCACAAAGTCTTTGTTAGAATTTTAGCGGAAGCGGCATAGCAAGCACGTATATTAAATGGACACTGTCGACACGATGCTGTCATGCCAATGTGTGTAAAGTACACAGATGAAACATGGTGCATACACAAGCAATATTAATTTGACTTTCTGTTGACCAGAAAGCACTATACTGCACTTAGGTTCAGCCATCTTGAGACTAGAGTAGAGCTCTGTTGTTTTGAGCTAAAATTGAAAATGCAAGTGGGTCATCGGTACTAAGAATGTGGGCTCGGTAGTTGGCCATCATATAATGATGCATTGGATGATGTGGTGTTCACAGAAGGGCATACTATTGCTGACAGCACAGGTAGTTTGCCGGGTTAACACATAAGTGTGCATTGCAGGGAACTTGGTGGTGACAAGTGGTGTTCTGGTACCGTTTTATACATTGAGTGATGTGGGCCGACAGCACTGAGGACCAACCCACCACATCTAGTGGTGACCTGCAGGTTACGGCATTGAAATCACGGCCGCGGTGGCAGTCTCAATGCAGCACATTGGAATGAAAGAAAAAGGATGAGTGCACTATACAATGGGACGGCGTGTCATAACACAAAATAGCTCAATCGGCCGCTATCAAGCAAGGTATCAAATAAGAATAAACAGCAAACAACAAAAAGGAGAGGATGAATTAAAAGAAACCATGCTAAGTTGTCAATACACTGTAATGTTGCTAATTAGACGAGTCGGAGCAAGAAAAGTACGGTTAAAGTCTAGAAACGCGCGCGACTGCACTTTCTGGACGCTAATAGCAGTTTCTTGAGGTGCCTTCTGGGAGAACCTCATAGGGTACTTTAGTATTTCGCTGTAAAACCCTGCAAGGCCCGAAATAGAATCATAGCCCAAAAACCTTCTCCGAAAATATGTCTGTGCCCCAACGGGTGTTTCTTAAATGATATTGTTACTGGTAGATGACTGAAAACAGGTATACTTACAATATATGCAGTCACAGTAATGCGGGTAAAAACAACTCGGATAACGAGAGCAGGCACCACCTAGTCCTTCACTTTTTCGTCCTCTCTAAGTGAGGGGCACATAACGTTACCCTCCGGCGGTGAAGGCACGACTCGGTGCAGTCAGAGAAAGACGGTATTGTGGTGGTTATTAGACATGTGCGTTGCGGCAGCCCGGTGTATGACATGGCTTCAGACGTACAACGTAAACGATGTTGGTACGGGGTGAGTCGACGAGGACAAAGACAATTCAATTTCTTATGTCACGTCGGTCACTTGGCGGTGCACAGGGTACGGTTCGGAGGGCGGGAACAGTAGCTTTGTAAAAAGCCCAATACAGCGTGCTGGAGACCACAGCACAGGAATCCTGGAGGAAAGTGAGTGTTTATATGTCTACTCTCGTAACGAAATTGTTGGCCTGTTTGCGAGTCGGTTAGCCGAACGCACACAAGTTGACGTGTATGGTCGGCATGGGCTATAGCTTATTGAGCGTATTCAGTGGGTGGGAATGTTGAAGGAGGCATCATTGGTGTCTATAGGCAACATTGTATTTCTGTCAAACAAAATAAAGGCGAACAGCCAGCTGCCTTATGTTACGACATATATGTTGCACAAGACTAACACATCTTGTATGTAAACCATGTACGGCTCCGTTGAGGTTCAGGCACGGCACGAGACTTCTTTATGTTGGCGTGCAACGGGCTTTCCGAAAAGGGTTTTTTTTGGAGAACATTGGATGAAGCACGAGCCAAAAAAACGAGCGAACCTCTTTGGAAGAACGTGTAATAAGGAAGTTGATGACGGCGCATATTTTTGCTGGATTAGCTTGTTTACTTGCAGCGTCAACAAGATGGCCAAGCACGGTAATCTCCAGGCGCCAAAAGAAGCATTTTGAAGAGTTGAGTTGAAGATCAGCAATGTGAAAGAGTTGCAATATAGCCGACAAGTTTTGCAGGTGACTGGTGAATGTAAGGGGAGAAGACTACGATAACGTCCAGGCAGCAGGGAGGCATGTGGACCACTAGGAACACCTCAGTAGAGAGTCCATCACACGCTCAAAATGTTGCTGGCGCATTACACAACCTAAAGGGCATGACTTAACTCCCAATCATTTTCATCGACAGCTATTTGTCAATAGCCCAAACGAAGGTCGATGGAAGAAAAGTACCGTGCACCAGAAGAGAATCAATGGCGTCGTCTATTTGCAGCGATGGGCAGAAGTATTTTTTGATTTTGTTGAAGTGCCGGTGAAATGCCGGTAGTCGACGGAGAACTGCCAGATGCTGTCTTTGTTTTTTACAAATACCACAGGCGACGCTCAAGGGCTCGAAAATGGCTCCATGATGTCCTTAGCGAGTATTTCATCAACTTCCGTTTGACGCTGCGCTTGGTCGCCGAGACATGCTAAGAGTGTCGATGAATGGGTGTTGCGTCCGCGTTGTCAATTCGATGCCTCACTAGATATGTTTGTTCAAGTTTGGGTGAAGCGAAATCAAATGTCGCGGTATGACTCCTAGGAAATGTGTAGGTCCTGGCTTTTAGAAGGGTCAGGGTCCGGGGCAATCATGTTTTCGAATGTGTCATCAGGTGTCGGGCCCGCAGCAGGGCTGCCTGGAGGCGACTGTGGGGCATCAATGGCTAGAGCAACAGGGTTGTTTGCGTCTAAAGGTGATATTGTGCCCAGCGAGATACCTTCAGGAAGCAGTTGTGCGCAGCATCCAAAGTTCAGGACAGGTCTGCAAAAGTTGTTAGCAGAAACAGTCACAAGATAGTGAGGCAAAACTAATCTTCGCGTCAGTAGAACATCCAAGAAGCAACGTCCAGAACAGCAGAGAGAACTGAGGTGTTGTGGTCATCGAAGCTCACATGCGCAAAGCACATTCAAAGGATGGTAGGTGTACGGCGATTGGCTACGCGAACAACAGGTGACGCGCGTGTAACGACTTCACGAAGACGACGAGAAAGGTGACCACTCATGAATGATGATTGGGCCCTTGTGTGGATGAGCACTGGAATAGGCATGCCCTCTACATCTACATCCATAAGCTTTTGTCGAGATGCCAGAGTTAACAGAGGATTTTCGAATAGATCAGTCAAGGCAGCATCACCTTCCGGGAGCTGCACTGGTCTGTTTTCACGAGGAAGGGCGGTGAGGGGGAGCGACGGGACATAAGCAACCGAGAAAGTCGTTGGGTCTGGGGAGACGGCGACGGGTCATAATGTGGGGTCGATGTGCGGGCATGATTGTTCAGTGGATTGCCGTGCAAAGGGGAGGATGAAGTGTCGTCTGGACAGTATGGTGCACGAGGAGACGATGGCCGACGATAGCGACAATAGAGGGAAATGTGACCGGCGCCATTGCAGTTGAAGCATATCGACCCGTCATCTCGCGTGCGCCACTGGTTCTAATCATGGTACCTGAAATAAGTCAGTTGTGGCTGGTAGTATGGAGTAGGGCTGACGTAGAACGACTTTGGGCACATACAGGCTGGATGCCTGCATTTGCCAGTTTTTCGCGCACAGCGGCCTGAATTAATTACACTGTCGGGCGGGCCTCCTCGTGAGAATTAGCCTGGGGAGTAGATGAAGTTGCTGCCTCGATATTAGGCCGCACGAGATGCAGGAAGTTTTTGGTACAGGGCGGCGGCTGGATCTAGACGTCTTTGCACGACGACTTGGCAGCAGTGTTAGGGAGCTGAACGAATTGCTGCGTAACATGTCGGCTTTTTGCTTCTTTGAAACTTCAGCACTCCCTGATAATGTCATAAATGGTGGAGCAGTCTTTGTATACGAGCAAGTGAAGGGCGTCGTGAGCGATGCCTTAATTAATGTGGGTGACTTTGTTGGCTTTGGCCATTTGGCTATCAACTTGCCAGCACAAGGCTAAGACATCTTGTATGTAAACCATGTGCAGCTCCTTTGAGGTTTGGGCACGACACGAGAGTTCTTTCTCTTGGCATGCAATAGGTTTTTCAAAAAGATGTTTCATTTTGTTGTTTACATACGTCTTTTTTGTTACGTACGTTTAAATTCTCCTCGTGTGTGTCGAACCACACACTGGCCCTACCCCTGAGGTAGTATCTGACGTTTGCAAGCATCAAAGTCGAATCCTAGCGGTTGGTCTTGCTGCTGCACTCTTAGTTGGCCAGCCACTTCTCTACGTGACCGTTATCAGTCCCGCAGAAGGGGCCTGGGTCTCGGAGGTGGGTCACGACAATGTGACTGGGTGCATTCGACATAGCGGGGGCTGGATCAGCAGAATTGTCTGCCGGCATGATGGACTGTCCAAGAATACGCCCGCTGCGAAGTTCCGTTGGGTGCTCCTGATGTGCCCAGCACCTCCACCAAAGATGTTACGGAGAGATGACAGAAAACGAGTGTATTTACAATATTCACAGTAACAGTACTGCGGGTAAAAACAACCACGATGGCCAGGACAGGTACCACCTAGTCTTCTCACTTCTTCGGTTTCTAGGTAAGCGGCACATAATAATACTGTCAGTGCCGTGGCTTTGGGACATTAACCCCCCGCCACTCAAAAAACGCAATCGAAGACCTCATAACTCCTGACGGTAAGGCGAAACAAAAGTCACTCCTGGTGAAATGGCACAATGTTACTGCACAACATTGATAAGTATCTGATTGTGACTTGTAAGGGCCACACCTGGTGTATCCAAGGGACTAGTGGGATTAGTGTGCACCATTCTTTAACATCAGCTTTGACAAGGCTGTATGCATGATACTGAAGTAGTAGTGCAGAGCCAAATGCTTCTGCCTGTGGCTAAGGTGACCAATTGTAAGGTTATGATATTACAGCTAATGCGGGGAGTCGTTCTCGCTTTGGTTCAATCAAAGCTGAAGCATCAAGTGCAGCGGTGGCGATGAGCTGCTCCTTCGCTTAGATTTAAGTGCACTTTAAGGAATCCCACATGGCCTAATTTGATCCGAAGTCACCCACTGTGGGCCCCGTCGCGGTGGTCTAGTGCCTAAAATACTTGGCTACTGACCCGCAGGCAGTGGGATTGAATCTCGGCTGTGGTGAATACATTTTCGATGGAGGCGAAAGTGGTGTAGGCCAGTGAGCCCAGATTTGGGAGCCCGTTAAAAAAACCCAGGTGGTCGAAATTTCCGGAGCCCTCCACTACGGCGTCTCTCATAATCATATGGTGGTTTTGGGACGTTAAACCCCACATATCATCAGTCGCCCACTGCGGTGTGCTTCACAATCATATCATCGTTTCACCACATAAACCCTAGAAATGATGTTTGAAACTAAGTTGGCTCTGTGCCTAGAACTGTCGTGAGCCCAGTTGGTGGGAGGCAGCTGCCATTCAGTGCAGCCTTGCACCAGGCACATTTTTCTCTATGCTGTGGCTCAAAAAATGGGGCCTCTTTTTTGCTCTTTTGGTAGATGGCTCAACTGCTGGGCGCCCTGTAGGGACCCTCTTGGACCCCCTTGTAAGCCCTGGCCTACGCCTAGCAGTGCTGGTCGGTTGCACCCTTATGTGACGGGCCCGGCGACGTCTTGCTGCAGCGGTAGCCTTGAGTGCCAGCATCAGTCCTGTCCCATCGCTGCTGTTCTGAACACGAGCAAGCTCCTCTCCAAGGCCCTTCACGATATCAAGGTAAGCTGGATTGTGTACATTCACAGAATGCACACGCCGCAACTGGACCTCCAGGAACTAATATGCATGTTCTTGGGCCTGCACCAAAAGTGATAAAAAAATATACTTCACGTGTACAGCACACCAACAAGAACTGCACATTTATTTTGCTCCTCTCTAACTGCAGACAACTGCTCGAGAATAAAGTTCAAGCTGAGGAGTCAGTTTAAGTTAAGTTTTTCCTGTCACCTGTTTCGACTATTCTGTTAGTGGAAGTGATGCTAATACCAACAATTGGTGACTTGTAGTCCCAAACGTGGAACAATACGACACCGGTAGTGTTGAAATCTTGAAATCGCCCTCAGACTGATGACATCCACCAATATGTTCAGTAGCATTCCTTATGTTTAATTTAAAAGTATTTCAGGGCCCTTTCAAGGGGCTTGTCCTACCTGGGCAAGTTGGGAGGCATCAGGCACCGACGGTACAGGTGCGACGTGTGTGGCCTCTTGCGAGCTGCTGCCTTGCATTGGTTGGAGTTCGTCTGGCTCCTCCTGCGGGGCACTGGTACCTTCCGTCGTTCTGGCACTACTGCTGGGCTCCTCCTCTTGGAAGGGTTCGAAAAATATCCTGGGGGGACACTTCTCGTCCAGGGCCAGCTGTCTCAGTTGGTAGCGGTCGTCAGTACTCAGTGCCGGAGCATTTAGAAACAGTCCTCCGTTCTTTTTCTGCACCAAAGCCTGGTGCTTACAAAATGCACCTTGTTTACCAAAGAGACACGTGCAGAATCCTATGTCGGCATAGACTTCATAACTGGAGCTGGGGTGGGTGGCACTAGGCACAATGTACTGTCCCTGGCCTACCACTTGGATGGCCTCGGCTGTGTCATTCAGCATTCTCGACAGCAGCCGCTTGTACAGCAGTTGATGGGCTGCAACACGGCTGTAGGCGGGGCGGAGGATACGGCTTTCAAAGTATTTCTCCCACACCAGAGCCACCGAGTCTACGAGTGCGACTGCATTAAATGCTTCGACTCTGTTCAGGATAATGTCTTTGAGCACGCGTATGGTTGCCTCCGCAAAATTGTTGGTGTTGTGGCCCCTTGTCAACAGGTCCAAACAGTAGAGCTGCACCCACTCTTCTTGTCGGCGCAAGAATGTCAGAACTCTAGACACGAAGACATCGTGTTGTAGGGCCTTCAGTTCAGCAGTGGCAGCTTCACGTTCTTCTGCTGTGTCTGCATACAAGACCTGCAGATAGCAGGAGATTTTTCAATGAGGTACTCATATTTGCATATTTTCACTTTAAACTGCACCATACTGCAGATTCATTAGCCTCCTTCACTGTCTGCATTGAAGTCACTTTGTGATCTGCACATGCTTGCCCCAGTTCAAAGGGCCAGTAAACAACCCCCAAGGACCAAAAATAAAAAAATATGTGCACCTTTGCTCCGTGAACATGCTGCCTCAAGGATTTTGCGAATGCTTTATTAAGGAATTCACAGGGGTTAGAAAATTGGTTTCAGCTAGTTTCAAATTTTCGCGCGGTCTCGCCACCCTTCTCTTTCAAAGGGAGGAAAAAGCCCAGCCTGCCGTCGCGACTGGTTTAACCCAATCGTTGAGCTGCGTGCTTCGTCAAGTCGCCGATCAGCGAATTTGTGTCACTGCGCATGAAAGGAGGACTGGTCAGGTGTAGGAAAGGAGCGCGAGAATTATGGAGGCTGTGCACGGTGCGCAGCGCTGTAATCTGGAAATTGATTGCTGCGGTCTGCTTTACAAATTGCCAAGCAATGGTCCATAAAAGTTGATGCTGCTGACATTTTCTGTACGCTTGTGCGAATAGAGAATTTTAGGTTCGAAGTGAATTCGAAGCGAATAGTGATTTTGGTCGAATAATTTCTAATTAAATTGTAAAAGTATGTATATTGCATATTATAAACAAAAAGGGGCATATTTGTCATGGCCAAACAAACTTGCACAGATCTTTAAAAATTGAAACAGGGCCTATGCAAAAGCCATTTTTTTCATCAAAGGAAGTGGCAACAACTTTGAATTGTAGCAGCATTTGACTTTTGGTACAGTCCAAGTTATTGCCAGTAAAATATGCTGCGTTTTAATTTTTTTTCACTTAGAGCATATAAATCTGTGTAACGAGCTTTTAAACTGAAAACGAAAAAAGCAGAATCGATGTGAGGGTAATTCTTTATTAAAACCTTGAAGTTGGGCTTTGCTGCTGTGCGAATTTCTCTTGATTACGTGTTTTGACGGTTTAGCACAAATTCACTGCAGTGAAACCACTTTTACATGTGGTCTAATATGCTTGGGTAAGTGCTTTCACGGTTTAGCATCTCTCCACTGCCGTGAAACCACCTCTACAAAGTGTTACATGTGGACTAATATACACCTATTTTGTTCGTTTTGAATAATTCAAAATTTTCAACAATTTAACTTCGATTCAAAGCAAACTTGATTACTGCATTATTGATTTGAATATTCAAAGCATTTGAATATTTGTACAAGTTTAATTTTATGGCATTTGAAATCATTTGAACCCACCAGACCTTCACTGGTGTACTTTTTAAATGTGATTAAAATGGACACAAATGCTGTCAGCGTTGTCATCTGCAGATTAGGGCATCTTGTGCGGCATACACTCCAAATTATATCAGGAGGAAGTGAAGGTAATTCATGTACTAGCCTTGCATGACAGCTGTGCTTTTTATACACCTATGTTGCAATGCCAGCGCCATCATCTTGGAAACACGAAACGAATGCCAGAATAGCAAACCATTGTGAATTTGTTCACTAAGTGCAAATGCAACAAATGCACCTCGTATCTTAGAGCTAGAGTTACAACTAGATTGCAAAAAAACTTGCCAGTTGGAAGGCAGGCATGAATCGTCTGCTCTGGTCTTTGTCGACAGAGTTGTGAGATGTCGTCAGCCAGCGCCACTCCGCTTGTGCCACGTGAAATTGGAACAAAAGCTGCCTTGCTGACGGCCATGTCTGCTGCAGGGCAGCCTTCTCAGCACTCGAATTGTCACTCATGAGTACCTGTGGGGCCTGGCAGACAATGCAATAAAGTTGAAAGCTGTCCATAGTTATAAAGGCATAGAAAAGTCGTGGATGTTGTGAGAACATTTTTCGTGGGTGAATCTAAAAATATAAATAGCCTTGGCTAATAATTTTCTATTGAATTTGAGTTCGATATTTGCTTTTTAATAAACTATAAAGAGCAGTAACATTTATGGTAAGCATCAAGGTTAAAGACAAGTGTAAGTTTGCATCTGTTACCAGTATTTTGAAGAGAAGAGGGAGTGCGGGCAATAGGTCGATGAACTCACTCATTGGCCAACTCACACGGACTCACTCAGACTCACATTATGAGTCCGAGTCTGGATAAGCAATATTTTTGTGAGTCGAAGTCTGAGAGAGTTTGTTTGAAGAAAATGTTAGTGAGTGTGAGTTCGAGCGGGTTTGGCTAAGCAAAACTTTGGAAAGTCTGAGTCCGAGTGAGTCTAAAGCGCAAAATATATTTCGTGAGTGAGTTACACTTTCTTTTGCCGACTTGAGGTTCCACCTAGACATTTTCAGCATTACTCAGCCTTACCTAGATTCACATTTATACTTACATCTATTCATAGGTATTCCAAAGCAGTGTTTTTCATACACCGTTTCAATATTTATTAATTAGATGTTTCAATTATACAAGGGGGCGCCTTGACAGTCCCAAACTAACTCTTCCAAGGAATTTCTTGACTATTATACTTTATCATCTCCTCCAAGATAAATGACTTTACTGGTTTGGAAGCACTCGGAACTCGTTTTCGAAGATGCTAGGGGAAGCGGCATCAAGAAGAGCACCGATTACATCAGATATTGGTGTTAAAGAGCATTAACACCACAATCAAAGAAGCTAATTCCAGGCTGATGAACTCATGAGTTGACTCAGTAGTACTCACTCAGACTCAGGTCCAGCCATGTGTCTGAGGCTGAGTGTGTGCGGTTGAGTAATGTTTTGGTGAGTTTGAGTCTGAGTGAGTCCAGCTTAAGAACGTGTATGGGCCTGTACAAAGGCTTACAGTATTGTTAAATAAATAAATATGTGTGAACGAGAGTATGAGTGAGTTCAGCTCAGAAAAATTTTTGTGAGTCTGAGTACAATGAGTCGAAAGTTCAATATACAAGGTGCATTTGATTTACCTGCACCAATTTAAACCGGTTCACGGCTGTGCATGCAAAGTTCAGAAATTGTGGAGCGCAAGTTCAGTGGTGCAGGCACAGTGCAACACCCAAAACAAATGACAATGTGCTGATGCAGGCCTTATTTCTGTTCACTTAGTTAACACCATTAAGCTAACACTGACCGATGGCGAAATGACTATGCATACAGTTTATGAGGCACAAACTTCTTTGCAAAAAACAAATCGTGTTAGTGGAGGCAGGTACGGTGCCTAGACCAAAGTATTGTGTCGTCTGCTCAGCTGCACGCCCGGCTACACCAAGCCGGCACTGTCAGTGTGGGAGGGGCGGGAAAATCGTGGACCAGCGCTGTACCTCTTCTGCACCTTTAGAAATGAATGGCAGGCTTCAGAGGTTGTCAATGCTGCACCGCTGAAACGAATGGCAAGGTGCAGAACATCGTGAACTGGTTCTTGTGGTGCAGGCAAATTGAACAGACTGATATATTTCTTGAATGAGCCTGAGAGAGTTCCACAAGCTATGCCGACCTATGGTGTGGGCACATGTTTTAGCTTGAAAAACGCTTATCTAGCCTGAGTGAAATGCACAGAACAAGCACACTTTACCCACAATGATGGTGTCACACGGGAAAGATTCGAATTCATAGCCAAATGTATGATGATGATGAGAACATGTAGGTGATTTCTATAAATGCCCACAAAGACCACAAAGGCCCTCTCCTGTGGCTTAGTCTGTGCAGTATTATTTACTTTTGTTTTTGTCACAAATACTTTCTGTCCTGGTACAACTTTTTTTTTGGTCCAGTTTAATGGGGCTATTTGCTATTGTGCCATTACTTACACTATGCCAATTCAGAAATGTCTTCAAAAGTAGTTTGAGAAGTTCCATAGGGAAACTGCAGGTTTTCCCACTCACTTTGATCCAAGTGGCAGCTTAGATAATCTGCACGCCGTTGAAATAAATTGAGCGCCAACCTCTTTAATACATGTGCCAAACATTTAATCCAAGCCCCAATATATTTAATCGAAGCGCCAACTCAATCAGGCCGCGTGCCAGTGATTTTAATCCAAGTGCCACCGTGTTTAATCCAATCGCCGATGGCTTCAATTCAGGTGCCAGTCAGTTTAATCCATGCACAAAAAGCACAATACGGGGCATAAAAATGGCAGTGCAATTGAAATGCAGTTTCGACAATATAAAATACTATAGCCGGAAAGTAGAATAAATTGTTATTATTAGTATTTGCTGCTAGTATTCGTGGTAACAAAAATTCAGTGGTTCACTTGAGCCATGTTTGGAGTGCTTATACTGTGCTGTGTACAAGTTTGTAGATGAGTGCTTGGCCCGGGTAGAGTCATTTTAATAGCAACGAAAGAAAAAAGCAAGAATATTTTGTGTTCGTCAACAAAGCTCATAATTAGATTTGTATAGCATTACATGTCTGGGCCAGGTCATGTAATACGGCAGACATAATATTGTTATTGGAGTGCCGGGATGCATAACAAGATATGAAGAACTTGACTGTGGGCAGGGATGAGTCAGAAACAGGTACATGCTCAATACATTAGGGGGCCATCACAGGGCAGAGCAAATTAGAAATCATTTAAGAGGCTTTCGTCCTGCAGGGCACATAAGACGTAAACTCGTGACCCTGATGTGGAAAACGAAAGTAATATTTTATATTCATATTAGTTGTTATCTTTTTATTCAAACAAAATTAGGTGTATTTGATGAACATGTGTTTCAAGCAAACACGCTTCAGGTATACTAGCGTTACATGAAAACAAGAGTATCTCCTTTGATGCTTTTATAAAAAACTTAATTTCATATGAACCGAAACAAATACAACTTGAGTTTTAAATGGTTCTTTCTGATTTCAAGAACGAATGAATATCAAATCGAACCATAGACTAACATGGACTCTATGAGCAAATACTTTTAGTACCCATAAATGCAATTAACACACACTGTTCTTTTTTTTATTTTGAAGCTATGACACCAAAATGTTAGGGGGAAATAGCAATGCGCACTTCATTTCATAAGTGCAAGCATGTGTAGGCGAAAGAAAAAGGTCTTCCTGTGACTTCATGTTTACGTTATGCTCACATTTGTACTGTAGAAAGCGGCAGAATTGTGTTTCTAGTGCATGGATTAAAATAACTGGCACTTTAATTAGTCATTGGCAATTGGATTAAACTCACTGGCATGCGGCCTCATTGAGTTGGCGCTTGGAATAAATGTTTGGCACATGGATTAAATAGCTCGGTGCTCAGGTTATTTCAATGGCGTGCAGATTATTGAAGCTGGCACTTGGATTAAAGTGGGTGGGAAAACCTGTAGTTCGGTTATTGAATTATATTCAAGCCACGCATTGAGCACTGGCCTCTACATTTTCTTCACTAGTTGCTCTTGTAAGTCTGTGTTAACAACGCTATTGTAGAGCATTGGGATCGCATTAATACATAGCAATTCACTGCGCACAAAATTTACAATTTCGTGCCTACTTCCTTACTTACTGGTTGGCCTCCAAAGCACAGAGGATGGGCTTCCTCGAGGAGCTTGAAAGCAGCCAGGTAGCCATCGGTACTCTGCTCCTTGTGAATTAGTACTGTGAGTGGGACAGCACCAGCCATGTCGCAGTCAGCACCACTGTTACTGTGCATTTGGTGGTGTCGCATGAGGCAGTCGAATCGACAAAGACGATCTCCCTTGCCAGCTCGAGGTTATGAAGCTCGTAGCATGATGGGGGTAACCACGACCACTGCCCAGCAGGCACTGCTGCCACCACGGTTCACCCTTATGTGAGTGGCCTGGAAAGTTATGTGGAATGGCAGGTGGTCTTTTAAGAACAATCTTCAGGCGCATGACTTTTACTGGCCATTTTGCTCTCTGTACAGTGCAAAGTGTTCCTGCAAGTAATTTTTAGTTCTAGCTTCACCTTGCCTTTTAAAAACGTCCTGCAGGCTATTTTCAAGCAATCATAACATTATTTCATTGTCAGAGTTTGTTGCCTCACAAATCAATTGCAGCTAAAATATTTGGACTCCCTAAAGTACGAGTGGAGTTCAGGTTTATTGTAAGCTTTTTGTACTTCATTTATTGATTCTCCACGAGCACACTGTCAGCTACACAGCGATTAATGACAAAGGGGAAGAAGCTACATCAGCGAGCACTGTTACATATTAGTATCAGATAGAGCAGGGAAGATGAGCAAAATCAAGAGAGCATGGACTCGTGCAGGTGCCCGCATTCCCTTATAAATGCAGGGCATTTCTTTGCGTACGACATGCACTTTCGGTATCTTATATATCTATATATTTATCTATCTATCTAAACCCTGCCGCGGTGGTCTAGAGGGTAAGGTACTCGGCTGCTGTCCCACAGGGTGCGGGATCGAATCCTGGTTGCGGTGGTGGCATCTATCTGTCTGTCTATCCATCCATCCATCCACCCGTCCATCCATCCTTTCGTCCGTCCAGGTGGACAGACAGACAGACAGACAGATAGATAGACTAGCTATATAGATAAATAGACTAGCTAGCTATATAGATAGATAGACTAGCTAGCTCTATAGATAGATAGACTAGCCGCTTACATCTGGGTGCTCACGTGATAATCTCCTTAACTAGTGGGAACCTAAATTAGTGTGAGAGGGTTTGATGATTATGACACGCTGGTCAAAACACAAATAACATTACATACATTGTTAAACACTTCTTGTTAAACAGTTAAACAGTGGCACGTACCCGCGGGTGGGTATGTGCCACAGCTGTTTGACACTTGGTGTCTACCCAAAAACAACGAGAACACACATGGGCCATTGCAACGCGTGAACATTAAAGGGACCCTGAAACACCTTTTTAAGTAACCATGGAATAGATTCACTAAAAGAGCTTATTGCTTCACGAATTCAACGCTGCAAAAATTTTAGGAATAGATCCAGTATGAGCGGACTCGCAAAGATTTGTCATGCTGAAATCGCATTCGCTCTGCTCTCATCCCGGTGAAAGCTCTGGGAGCTAAGCATAGCATGGGCAAAAAAAAAAATACGTCACACGTGCCTTTTGTCATTGAAGACTTTTTCTTTGTTTTTTTTTCACTTTGAATACGTGGCCTTTTCTGTGTGATCGCGAGCGCACGGGGGACAAGTTGCGGCCTCTCGCGGCGATCCCTGTAAGGACCGAGCGCGCCATGTTAAAATCGGCGAATGGCTGATAGATGGCCTTTGAATGATTTTTCATCTTCCTCCGTCATTTGTTGAAACGAGAGAAAGCAATTTTTAGCTGACTTTGATCATTTATTATTTGCAAATTCCAAGCCGCGTGCTGCACTATAATATTCGGCTCGCGTGTTCTCGGAGCCTCTTCTACCAATCGGCAACATTTTCAGGCCATGCTCAAAAAATATTGCAGGGCCTGTTTAAGACAAAACTGACAGCGGCAACGTTGACTCGACAAACGCAAAGAAAAATGTCAGGGTGCCAGCAGGGCCCCGCCGCGGTGGTCTAGTGGCTAAGGTACTCGGCTGCTAACTTGCATGTCGGGGAATCGAATTGTGGCTGCGGCGGCTGCATTTTCGATGCAGGCAAAAATGTTGTAGGCTCGTGTGCTCAGATTAGGGTGCACGTTAAAGAACCCCAGGTGGTCAAAATTTCCGGAGCCCTCTACTACAGCGTCTCTCATAATCATATGGTGGTTTTAGGACGTTAAACTCTATATATTATTCTATCAGGGTGCCAGCAGGAGTCGAACCCAAGCATAATGCGAGGCAATCAAGAATTCTACCACAGAGTCATGCTAGATCTCGGAACTATTTTTCAAATAGACCGTAATGTTCGTAAAACGTCAAATGTGAATGCAGTGCTGGCTATGCAATGTCATAAAGATGACATATTTACTCCTATGCTACAACCTTTATGTTGTGTGAACGTTCATTGTAGTTAGGTGCCATGCGCAGAAGTGGATTTATGTACCAGTGTCCAGGGCTACCATCCTTGCAAGCCCAAACCCTTCATACCAGTTTATCGCTTCTGGTGTTGCTAATACTCACGTTACTGATGGCACCATTGTGCAGGTGCAAACAACTGGTTATAGAAACATCTGCAACTGTTCAATATGCATCTGTTTCTGCAACATTTGTACATATATTTAGCATCATTTTATAACATGTCGCTGAAGAAAAAAATTTACAACACGGCCACCTTCCCTCTGCATGCTTCACATAATGTTAATTGTCAAAGTACATGGGATCTGCTGAATTCTTTTGTTAGTTTCGCATCTGTCAAATAAGGTGTTCTTTGTTTCGGCTCTACTTTTCAGTCTTCAACGGTATGGCGCCAGGACCAGGATAAGATAGGTTTAAGACACCTGACCATCTTCCTGATCAGTAAGAGCGATCGGTGCCACAAAGCGAGGCGGAATATGCCGCTAGGCTGAATGTGCCGCCATGCGAACTGAACAGGAAGGAAGCGGAGCAAGCTGTTCAAAGAAACATATCCAGCCGTTCATCCAGTGATCAACATATGTCATAATTCAGTGTTCGTGCGGCTGTGTGTCTGTGGCACAGACACACAGCCAATTCAGCCAAAATCAATTTGATGTGACGCACATGACTGAAGATTTGTAATCTAACCATTTTTTTTGTATCCGCGTATCCTTGATTTTGTCGATTAAAATTTCATTTGGCAGTCAGCGGCCCTTTTTGTATCGCCTTCCTTTGTCCCGTTCTTGCGCTTTACGCTTCTTTTCTTTTTTTGTTTTCTCCCAAGTTTAAATGGCCTCTCTAGATTGACCTGTGTGGCTGACACTCTGTACAGCTCTGGTTGCTGCTGCTTTCACGCTTTCTGAAATTTCAACATTTCATTTAATGACATTTACAACCAATCCTTTCAACTAACAACCAAGAAGGACAAAATGCCTTTACAAAGATAAATACTTACATTGAAACATAGGCCGGCCAGTATGAGGCATCTCATCTCTTTTTTTCATGTTTTATATTTCACAATTTGTTTCCATGGGCTGACTCGTGACCTTCATTAATGCTGGTTCCCTGTGAATTGATGCTCATGCAACGTGTCAGTTGTTCTAGATTGCCAACTTATGCCTTGAAACAAAAACCTTTTAAATACGTGTAAGTGTCACTTTCAAAAAAATAAATAATGTTTTCGTTATTCCTTTTATCTGGTCATATATATCTTCTTCCCCCCTTTCTTTTTCATCATTTTGGTTTTCCTATCAATCTGATCTGGTTTTCTGGTTTTGCCACTTGAAACTCCGACCACCTGTGCACCTCTTGGGCTTTAAGTTTGCCATACTCAAGGTTACTCCAAGTATTTGATGTTTCTGATTTCACAGGAACATAAATTCATCAAAAAGTTGTGGGTTTCAAAGTAACAAGTACATAATTTCTTACTTCCCGAGCAAATAATGGTAAATGTATGCTCTGACTGGCAGGTGCAACGTACAACCAAGCCACTGGCATGAATCACAAGTAGATGATGCTTGGTACTGAATGTGTCTGTAATTTGTCATAGCTACAACTTGACCATTCACACTTTGAAAATGAGTGCTTATGAATAATGTTTTACGTAGAGGACAGATTCTCCTACAAATTTAGACATACCTTGAGCTGCATACAAAGAAGCTTTTTCCTCCAGTTTCAGCACAGGGTCGATGTGAGTACCACCAAAACAGGCCTCCCTCCAAACGCTGTGCCAGTGGTAGAGTGTTCTTTGAGGCGGATTTAAAGCCGCATTGGCCAGCTTTGCAGGGCCATCATCTTCCGTAGAGAGCTTGCTCTCATGCAGTCTTCTTGCTTCACTAGGGGTCATGCCTTCGCTGGCTAAGTAACGCAGGAATGTTTGCCTTGTTGACCTGGTGCCCCGAAGTAGCCGCAGAGCATCCGCTGAGTTGGTGCTGTGGCTCTGCCTGTCGTCGATTCGTATCACTGCAGAAAGAGGCACCTCCCTGTGCAGACATTTGTCCCTGTGTTTGGTGTTAAACGTGACCAGTTTTATTTTTAATTCAACATTGGCCATGCACTTGGCATTGCGTGAGCCACTCTTCTTGTTCTTGATGTAATGCTGGCAGCGCCAAATTTTGTGAAAAGCCATCCTGCATAACACACATAGGTGCAAATGGGGATAATCTCTTTCATAATGCATTGCTTTATAAAATATAATTATCTTAGTAAGAATAACTAGAAGTAAAAACTCTTTTCACAGTTGCACTGTTGTAATAGCTATGCTTTTATCACATTTGCAGCTGGCTCCTCGTATGTTGTATTCTGTGCAATGGCATGGCACCGTAACATTGTATGAGCACCATATGAGTGGTTGTCGCACATTCGACTGGGGCACCCCAGAGGTGCTTCAGCCGCCATGCCATCATGAAGATGATGGTAGTGTTGAGCAATCGTTTGTCTCGGTGCACGCCAGGAGACGAGACTGTTAGTAGCCCCATCAGTGCAGGCGTAATTGGCAACTGGGGTGGCCTTAGAACATGTCCAGACTAGAGGGAATATGTGCACAAGCTTACCATGGCTGTGCACCCACAAGGCTACATTTACATCAGTGGTCTCACCAGACATTAGAGAGACGTTAAGGGTAAATATCAAGTTGGCGTAGATTGCTGAAGTAGCGGTCAACAAATGTCGTAGTGCTACTTCGATGCCAAGGAAATACTGACTTTGAAATAAGATCATGTTTGAGTGATCCGCACGGTGTTATTGCACTTCGAATTGCCCTCCTGAAAAAATGGGGCTCCTGACATAGTTGCCTTGCCCAACATTGCCTGACTTTACTGCACGGCCGCCGATGCTAGTACCAGGAAAGAGAGAGTAGCTGGAGCCACAGAAGCAGCAATTGCCATTGAAGCTTACCGCGATAAGTGTTGTTTGTGAACCTTGCAATGAGACATTGGCTTGCGACACTGGTGCAGAGTCATGCCACTCAGCCACTTCAAGTATAGGGTTTGTTTTGCAGCACTCAGTGGAAAGTCGCATTAGTTACTTTGCTGCAGTTTAAGTGGCATATACTGTTCGGGCATCAGGTCACCGGCATGAGCATTTTTTTCTTTTGTTGAACTTTCCGTCCGCAGCAACTTTTTTGATTTGATCTGCAGTGGCGGTCGGGCTTGGCAAAAATGGTCATTTTATGCTTTCTCGTGGAAACACACATAGACAGCCGGAGAAAAAAACCCGATTGCAGCATCACAGCTGTTCAAGTCTCTCATAGACCGCCTCGCTTGCCTCCGTGCACCGCCTTGGCAGCACGCTCCTGCAAGTGGCCGGTGCTATGAGGGTGAGGCATTCATAAACAAAATACTGTGCGGTTACACGAGGCATTCTGTCCCCAACTTGCATGGGCATGCGTTCCGGCATTTATTTTATTGGTTGAAGGAGCACGCAATATATTTTCTTGTTAATAAACCAGCAGTGAGCTAGGGAAAGTTCATAGCCTTGGTCTTTAGCTCATTCTTTATTATGATTAGGTGAACTTATGCAAGGCTGCCTTTAAACCTAACGAGGCGAGTTTATGAAGCATACCCTTGCCTTTTCTCATACTGAAACTTTTTTTTTCCTAATTAAAGAGGGCCTTGTAGTGTTATGAAAGGTTTGTGAATACGGGTCTAGTCTGGCAAGAGGCCACCAGTATCTTTAGAGGGGCACAGCACATTTTGCCCTTTAATTATGCATGAGTACATGTGCTGTATAATTACAAGTACCTGTGTAATTGCTTATGTCTTAGAAAAAATTTTTAGGGGCAATTATCTAGCATCTTTCAGAAGTCCAGTGGTTAACTGGAACACTTTAAATAACAAGACCTTGTGGCACATGAAAAAATAAATATTTATGGTGACTTTACAGTAGCGTTGCGTATTCTGAATGAGGAGCAGAACTGAGTGGTCTTCTTTGTTTTACATTAATTCTTTCTACATTATTTTCCTTTCTATTACTTTCTTTTCCCTTTCTCTGTGCTTATTTCTCTGTTACTTTTATTTCTCTTTCTCCTGTCTTGCTGTCAGTTCTTCCTGTCTCTTTTGGTCTGTTGCTCTCTTTCTATCTTTTCACGTCTTTATTTCCTTTAGTTCTTTTTATTTTCCTGTTTCATTTTATGGCTGGCTGCCTTTCTCTTCCCCTGTCTCGTGTTTCGCAAGCTCCACTTCACCAAGCAGAGTTTTCATTTTAATGCTCACACCTGCTGTATTTGGTAGTGGGGCTTGCCCAAATCCTGTAGCGCATACCCACCTGTGGTTTTCTGCAAACACAAAGTTTTTACAGCTTGCTTAAAAGCCAACTCTGGAGATTTTTCAACCATATCAAGGTAATGATGTTTGTACGTTTATGAGAGAATAGCTGAAATTCTCAAAAAATTGGAAAAAGCTTTTAATAAGCAAAAAGGCGCCATACTGAAACCCAACCAAGCGCACTGTCTACGCTTGGCACACTATTTGGTAAGAACCGGTAGTCGCATATTGATTCCGCTGGCGCAGAGTATGAAAACTGTGAAAATCAGGCCAGCAAAGTGCCAGCCAAACACCACAGAGGAAGAAAGGAAGCTTTTTCATACCAAACACTGCCGCTGGATTTGCCCAGCTGTCGTAGTTCACGTTCGTTCTGACTTTGGGTGAAGCTGCTTTGTCATGAAACAACAATCGGCAAATGTTTGGCAGTTATGCTTCACCACCTTAATCGTTTAGGCTTACAATTTCACATCGGGTCACGAAATGAAAAACTGTTTGTTCTTTCCTTCGAAACAATACTATAACACAGGAATAAACAAAGACGCAAGTTTGTCCGCCACCTGCAAGCAAATACGTGTTCTGCAAGCAGGAAGAGTAGGCAAATAAGTGTTCTACTCATGATTCTCATGGTCCCCGAACGATCGTACTGCTAGAGTCTCGTCTAGTTCAACTTAGGACACTCTGACTTCAGTTGACATGCCAAACGTGATGTTGCGCAGACAGTGTTGCCAATAATTATGGCAAGTCAGTTGATCATTTCGAGGCAAGCCTAAAAATTTGTTTGCAAACAATCGGTGCATCTCTCAATCCTGTCATTTGGCATAAATGACAAAAATCTGCGAAGGAACGTACCCACCGAATTCTATTGAGATCCATTGATGTGAAAAAATCACCGGAGTCGATCTTTAAATAGCTGAGCTGTTAAAACATCCTCCATTTTCATTTTGTTGCATCCTCTGTGCCTATTTATGAATCTCCCAACAAACAAGGTGGCTTTCAGATTACTGCCCAAACATGATGCGATGGCTTCTATGATCAGCTCAGTACAGTATGTTATGGTCACTTTCAGTGATGTGATGAATGAAGCAGTTTCAGTGTAGTTTTTTTTTCTGGGAATGCTAAGCTACTTGCAGCGCGAGCGAGCGAACATCGCCGCATATTATGACGGCCTCGGTAACATTGCCCATCACGGGGTGTCAAATCAGCCAGTTGCCGTCCACTTTGAGTTTATGGCACGGTTAGGTTGATGGCATCATTGGGGGGAGAGAACAGCGAACGATTTAAAGGTGTTTAAGAATTGTAAATTCTGTTTCACATGCTGCGCTGTTTGGCTCGCATGTTCTGAGGAGCCTAGAATGGCAGCACAATTGAATGTGATGCGCAAGTAGGCACGTAAGAGGGCACGGGACAGAGCGCGTTTTTTCGCCATGGTGAAAAATGGTCGAGCACTCGTGTTTCGATCGCCTACCAGTTTTTTTTTCACCGAAAGACCGCGAAAACGACATCGTGGCGCATGCTCAGCGTTAATTGTGCCTCTTCTGTCGAAATGTTTCAGTATGTAGCAGTTTTCACATTTCGGCGCAATTGCCGCAGCAACCTCATCACCCCAAATGGAGCTGCCGCCATGACATCAATAAAATCGCCTTGTATCGCGGGGTGGAATTTCGAACTATGATTTCAGCTGTAAACCCTGTGTAAATGATCGCTCAAACGGCTGTAGTGCAGTAAATGGCATCGACAAGACAACCCACCTTTCCCCAACATTCTGGACGCGCCAGACAATCCAAGAAGTGTTGGTCCGTACGCTGTACGCTTCCATCCATTCATTGACGGCGTCTTCGTCGGCCAAGTTCGCTCAGGACACGGACTCGTGTTCAGTAGACTGCTGGTCATCTCTTACGACCTCAAGTGGCTGACGCATCTCCTCCATTGTGCCTCGACATTGTGCAACAACGCGATCAGCACTCGTAGAAACTTGACGGTCACAACCACAGTGGTAGGACGAACTTCGTGGAGCGATCGCCTTCGTGTACTGGGTCAGTGGTCTCACGTCACCGCCTGATCCAGCATGTACACTGTGGCCAGTGATGTTTCGTTCTACGTCGAAGAATTTCTATTCATAGACATGAAAATTCTCTATTTCGGGGATATTTCCTTGTTAACGTTGACGAAAGTTCCAGCATATTTTCCTGCATAACAGTACTAATTTCTGCCCTCATCAACGCAAACACTATAATTACACGTGTATGACGTACTGGCCACTTCTGAAATCATGACTAGCCCATCCGCTGCCACACAACAAAGCCATGGCATATTCATTTATATAGTGATAGTACACTGCACATTGCGGGCTTCAAGTCTAACACCAATAATGAACTAGAAATCGCTTCGCGTATATCAAATCTCAAGGGTTCTGCTAGCGTGGTGCATGCACCAGAACCAATTACAGCAGATGAAGGTGCACTGTGACCGCTAGTTATCGGTCGTCATATGAGAATTAAACCATTCCTGAAATACCCTGTAATATCGCGAAGATTCCTTTTGGCTCAAAATGACAGGCGAAAATTCCCCGATAAAGCAAAAAATTTCCTGCACGGAACATCACTGAGTGGCTACACCTGTGAGACATACTTCACCGTGTGTAACCCGCTTTGAAAGGTGGTTTCACTGCCGCATAGGTTTCTCTTTGCGGTGAAACTAACCACTTTGGGGATATTCGCACTGCCGTGAAGCGACCTTTCAAGACTGAGTTAGGTTATAGTGTCCTGCAACCCTGTTAATTTTAAACAGCGAAGTTCAATCCGACATTTGTATTTATAGTGGATCATATCATATCATCCATCTATATTAAAACACTTGTGGGCTCTTATCGCAATAAGAACAAAAATTTATTGAGAAAACTGAGTTCATGTGTGTTACCAAAAAAAATCAAGCAATGCTTTATACTGCACGGCACGAGCAATGAGGTGGCACCTCGCTTCCAATTTTCTTTGTCTATTTGAATAGAACCATCATATGCATCATTTATAAATTTCTTGTACTGTTCTTGGTCATCTCTATTCTCAAAATGTATATTCTGAATTTTCTTTGTTTTGGAAATTTAGGGTAGCACAGTGTTTGCATTTCGTTACTTGATAAGACAGATGTTTGGGCTAGTTGGTGATAGGGAATAAACATATTTGTACAGCGCAAGACTACAAGTAGTTACGACGTAACTACAGAAGAAGAGACAAGGACAGAAAGAGCGCTGACTTCAACTGAAATTTTATTAACGAAAATGCTGGAAATATATACTCATGACGGAACACCACCGCGCAATGTATTGCATCACAGCAAGACAATGATCATCTCATTATATGGTTACAACGCCACAGCTCAGCACAAGTTCACAATCAGTTGTATCAAAGCCAGAAACTAGCTTTCTTTTTTAGTCGGAGCAAGCGAAGGCAGGCTGATACATCGATCACCCAGCATTTGCATTTCATTGGCCTTCATAATCTCTCGTGTTAGCTGCTGATGGTGTTTGGCTACAACAGTGCACTTTTCGAAGTGTTTGAGGGCCTTATTAAGTTTAAAAGCTTGTTATATGGGCCAAGTAGGAAACCTTAAACACAAATATTTTACTGTGTACAACGTGCAATGTAGTCATATTTAAATCATACATTGATAGAAACTTGCTTCCACTTTGCTTCAACCCAAGAAAGCGCAAGTCAGAAAATCTTGTGGAGCTTGCTCAGACTCGGACTCAATAAACATTTTTGGGAGCCGTACTCACTATCACGAAAATTTGTTCAACCGGACTCGCTCGGACTCACTGTCTTTTCGACCACAATGCCAGTGCTTTTTGCAACTTTATTTTTGCAACTTAAAAGTGTTGCAGTTTGGGCTAGTTGGTATGACATACCGATAGTTATAGCGCGAGAACAAAACGACGACAAAGAGACAAGAAGGACACAAGCGCTGTGTCCTTGTCTCTTTGTCATCGTTTTGTTCTTGTGCTATAACTATCGTTGATTTTGGATTTCAAAGAAATACTGCAAAGTATAACAATACCCTCATAAAGTGGAGAAAGTGGCATACATTTATACTCAGACTCAATATAAAGTGCATATGAGCTGTGGCTATTGAGTTCATGTAGCAAGCCTTCTGCAAATTTTGTTGAATAAAAACAATGAAAAAAAAATGCCGCCCGCATCTTCCCAGGGGGGGGGGAACTCAAGTAAATGCATTGCAGAGCAACAGGGGTGGGTGGGCGGGGTATCACATGAATGTTGCATAATTGAGTATCGTTTGGGAATGCTTAATTATTCATCATATTCACCATCCTGGCTACTCCCACTGCTAGGCTAAGGTCTCTCCCATGATCCGCCAATCAACCCGGTCTTGTGCTTTTTGCTGCCACGTAATACCTGCGAACTTTTTACTAACATTTCTGTCTCCCCTTCGTGCATTTGCCTTCTCTGGGAATCTAGTCAGTTACCTTTAATGACCAGCGGTTATCCTGTTTACGTGCTTCATGCCCCACCCACGTGCATTTGTCCTTTTATTTCGTCTTTATTATTCTTTTTTTATAGAATAAGGGAGAATTGTTGCCTTCAACGTCAAGCGAAAGCCAAGATGCACTTGACTGAAATATGAACGCATGATCCAGAGGATGAGCAGTCGTTTTTTTACTAGCAGGCGCTGCCTGCATTGGCCTTGCGAGGCGCAACAGGGTGAGGGGAGCGACAGTTTTGCGAGTGTCTTCTTGGGCCGGCGCGTGACGCGAGCCGCAGCCGTCGCTGAAGAAAGACATCGTGCGACTAAGAAATGCTCCACATTTAAAACGCGCTTTAGCTGCTTCTGGCAGGAAAACACCAGGTTGGGTAGGGGTGTTAAATTAATCCTACATAGGTTATAAAAAAACTACGTAGGGTTAAATTGACAGGATGTAAGGAAAAGACTTGTTGGTGGTGATATATTATGAAAATGTCTGGCGTACAAAAAAAGGCAATAAGAAAGATGACTGGACGATGTGCTGTCCTGCACATTGTCCCGTTGTCTTTTTTAGTCCATGCCTTTGTCATGCGCCACACGTTTTTCACAATATAGGGTTTAACATTTTCTATTCATTTTTGCTAGTGGAAATTGATTTTTAACTGGTTTTTTATCACTTCTAAAAATGAATCTGTCCCCAATCGCTTTATTTCTGTCATCTTGAATTTTAAATGTGCTGTCTTGGAAAGTGAGAGTGATGCCTTTTTATTTGTAAGGTGCCACCTCCTTTTGGGTATTTATCGCTGTTTTTTTGCAGGCTTTCTATTTAAAGTATGATGAGAAAGCGATGTGCTCAGCATTCACAATGCTCATGTTATGCAAGGCCTTCAAGGGATGTGGCCAAAGGACAACCTGCGGAAACTGTGCTCTCAATCGGCGCTGTGGTCTTCCGAGCAAAGTTGACCTTTGCTGAAGATCAGAGTGTGACAAACTGAAGCAGCAGACAGCTCCAAGACATGATCTCTGCAAGTCACATTTAGAGGAGCAGCAAAAAACAAAAAATGAAAGGTGTATCCCCAGTGTTTATGTACTTTAATTACAACCATTTAAAACTTGGTGAATCGATGGCACTGCAGAAAGCCGATAAATGTTCGTCAAACTGTGGAAATACAAAAAGAAGCATATGATCTTACCATACGTATGAACGGTGCTTCTTTCCGTTGCCCCCAAAAAAGCACATGGTACAGCTAAGCGTACTTAGGAACTGACAACTGAGAACGTAGCAGATGTTGAACACAAAAAAATTTCTTGCCTTAAAAAAAGTCACGCTAATTGAACTTTTAATTGAACTTTGCTGAATAAATTTTCTTTGTATGCGCTTCCAAACAAGTGCAGGCATGAAATTTTAATTTGACTGCATCACCAAAGCGCCTAAACATACATAGTTTATTTAAATTATACTCTCAATGCCCCCAACATTGTACAGAGGAGAGTGGTTAATATATTTATGCTATACAATGTTATGCAAGACCACTTGAAAAGATTAATTGGTCTGACTTGTTGGCAACTGAGTGGAGAAGGTGGTTCTAAAGTTGAGGTGTAAACTCGCAAAGGCTTATGGGATGCACGTGGTCTGCACTGGCTTCCTGTTTAATGGCTCTCCATTCGTCTGCTGCGTCCCTCTTAAGGTATCCATGCGCTCTTTTTTTTCATAGCAACCCAACGTGTATGCTGTGAATTTCTAGAGCGCGTTAGCATAGCCACACCTACGACTGACCACGAAAAGAAAGCATGTGCTGTCCTGAAATAATTCCAAGTGGCAAACAACAGGTTGTACATGCTATCACAATTCTGCGTTTCTTCGGAATAATAAGTGGCGTGGACTTGGCTGTCACGTTCTTCAACTATTTTACACTTGTATATTAATGCAGAGTGCCCACTAACGTGCTTATTCTTACAGGTTTCGATCTTTGGGGGTGCTCACATTTGTAGTTGCACTGCAGCTCGCATCAATGTTCATTGTGTGAAAGGAGTATCCTTTATAACTGAAACTATGCGTTCAACGGCAACGGCCTGGAAAACTGTTCAATCCTTCGTTGTGATAACCTCGACTATATTACAGCCCTGACAAAGCTTTAAAAAGCTAATATGTCGGCGGCAACTTCATTTAGCAAAGTCGAGCTTGTTTAGGCATTTACATATTGCATCGTGTCGGTAACAAGCTGGTAGAGACGACACTCACCCCATAGTCAGGCGCTGTGCTTGTTATGCGTAGTTACCTGTTCTGCTCCATGTGCACTGGATGAGGTATGAATAAACTGATTACTAAAAGAAATGCTTGAAAAAACTCTTGAAATCACCAGCAATATATTGCATAGCTGTTCTATAAGTAGAACAGTATTTTCTTGTCTACATAACGTTACTGACATAATTTTAGTAGGTGTGGTGAATAAGTGCTCGACGACGTTGGCGCATCGCGACGAGCTGGGCACCGAGTGCGGGCTTTTTTTCTTTCTTGATTTTTCATAGAGATACGTATACATATATGGTGAATGACGACGGTGGCAGCGAAGGTAAACAAGAGAAAGAAAACTGCGGAGACTGTCCATATAATTTGCTACCGCAATAAAAGAGCCGACCTACCTCCTTTGTACGGAGGGCAGATGCGACAGCATCACCCCGTGTGCCAGGCCTGCCATTGATTGTTACAAAAACAGAGAAGAGCGGGGCCACCCATATTTAAAAAGAAGGAAGGAGCTGAAGCACAGGGGAGAGGGGGCATTGCAATAAACTTTGGTGTGATGACTGGCACTCGCGCTAACTCGGCAGGCATTAAAGACGGCTGTTATACCCTTCTGTCTTGTACTCTCAATGCAAACAGACTGTTGGTATCGCATTAAACTGCTAACAGCCTAAGTGAAACTAGCAAATACGTAGTATCTTTTGGACACAACATCGCAAAACTCAGATGAGAGCTGGCTGAAGGGACTATGATCACTCCATTGCCGAAGCGCTTTTTGTCCAGTCAGTTATCTAAACGCAAAGCAGAGGTTATAGTAGCACAGAAAGTTTACAAGCATGTCTCATTAGGCCTCGAGATAGCGTGCTCGAGAATACGCCTCCTCCTCCTTCTCCTCCCACTCATAAAATGAAAACGTAGCATGAATGCGATGATGTGATGTTTAATTTTTTTAACCGTCAGCTATTGACCTTGGAAAGCAAGAGGCGAACTTGTAACAAGGCGTAGACGCTTCACCGTGGGCCTTCCGACCGTAGAGCCGCCACCGATAGCCACCCTATTGAAGAGCCGCACATATTAAAACAGAATTCCGACTGCTCTGACAGGGAAAGCATGCTTGTCAATATATGAGATGGCATTAAAAAAAGCATGCGAAAATTTTGAATACGGACCCTAGCAATCTCGAGTTCGAAATGGCAGGTTGTTTTAGGAGCTTTACCGCAACAGCGATTTTAAATGCAGAGTGCTGATGAGAGGAATTACGAAAATGAACTTCTGAATGAAGATCGACGCATAAAGTATATTAAAAGAAAATTGTCAACGCGTCTTACACAGTGCACGTGTTGTTCTAATGGGCGCGAAAGCGCACAAAATCAGACTGCGATATCAAGACATCCACCGATTGAATCACTGCTGCAGTTTTCCCCACACTGATTGACTAGACGTCACGAGCCCCTCCGAGAGCGCGTGTCACCGTTGAGCAGACTTGCACAACAGCAGTTGCGTCATACCAAACATAGCATCGTGGACTACTTAGGACGCATGCGCGACCGCTGTTAATGTAGCGGAATAATTCTAGGCACGCAGATTGTGGACTTTGGTACCTAGAGAACAAAATGCACATGCTTTGATGCGCCAGTGTGGTTATTGCCGGTGATAAATGCTCCCAATCCGACTTTGGGGCAGTTTGGCACAATTTTCGTGGATATAATCAGGATGGTGGAGTAAATCTGATTTGGCGTAGTTGGCGCAGGAATGATATCGCTGCAAATGCAAACCTTAATTAATGTTACAGAGTTGCTAAGCCAAAACAAGAATTTTCAACCTCTGCCATGCCCTATTAAAGAACTAAGGGCGATTTTTGATCATGTGGGAAATGTGGCCCTTAACGCAGATTTCTTTGCATCGCATGCTTCTGGACGAAACGTGGGCTGATGTGGGACAGTATGTATAGGACGATAGATACCATCACTGGATATAACCTAATCAAAGGGATATTAGAGTTAAACAATCAATTAGGTCTTATACTCCAAGACTCATTGTCCCTAATATCACCATCATAGCTTGAAGAATTGAAAATAAAATCAAGTTTGACGTCCGATTCATAAACGTCGCGCACAAAGATTTTTGCGTAACACCATCAATTTCAAAGTGCATTTTTGGTTTTCACGGCACTGGCCCAGTGAGGTTTTCTCAAACTTGGTAAGTGTCTCTGGCCTTCTTAGAAGACAATGTACTTAACTTTCACTCAGTTAAAATGACACAGGTCTTATCAGATTCTGTAAAAATCTATGACGTCATGACAAACAGTGCAGGAGCTTCAAGATGGCATCACTCGCATTTTCTTTTGTCACTTGTCTTGCTTACCAAGAGTCTTCTTGTGGTCGGTGTGGTGACTTTCGCATCGTAAAAGACTAATTTACAAATACGAGAAAAATCAGTTTTCCCTTTTGTGTCTCTTTATGCTACCGTGGCAAGTGCAATGAACAAAGTTAAATGCAATGTTGGAAAATAAAAAACACAAAACTAAATGGCATGAAATTACCACACATACATACCTCGTCATAAAGCGCAGATCATCATCTCTTTTCAGGCTTTGCCAGCCATAAAAGCAGCAAAACATGACCTGTCGAGGGATGAGGGCAAGCTCCTCAGTAAGGCATACAAGGCCTGAAGGATGTGTTGCTCCCTCACAGTTGCAATATAGTCCAGACATACCAAGAACATGCATGTTCTGGAGCAAGAAAAAAATATATATAGTTTTGGAGCAGAAAAAAAAGGCTTCAGTGCAGCTAAAAGTGTATTTTAAAGCACAGAAAAGTGCTTTTGGAGCAGCCGAAAGTGCATTTCGGAGCAGGAAAAAAATGCAATTCAAAGCAACCAAGAGCATTTTGCAAGCAGGAGAAAAGGCTTCGAAGCCATTAAAGGCTCATGCCGAGTGGGAGATTTGAATTTGTGAGAAATAAGACAGCCAAATAAATCTGAAATAATCAGCATTTCGTAAAGTTACATGCTGTACAGCTTGTACTACTTATAGCTAGAGTTATGACCATATGTGATTTGCGGCGCTGTCTTGACTTTTCATTCAGTGTCCACGTTCCACACCTACACTCGGGACTGCTATATGTCCCGGGTTTGTTTAAACCGTCTGTTACAATACTTTTGTATGATCAAACGCCTGAAAGTGCCTCTTTGAGCAGGATAGAAGAAACCAGAAGGGCCTTTTGGAGCATGCTGGGAGCAGCCGTAAAGGCCTTTTCAAGCAAGTTAGCGCAGCAAGACATTTGAGCAGACATAGCCTCGTTGCAAAGCACTGTGTAAAGCAACCACTTGCCCAATGCTGCATTTTTAAACACATTACTAAATTATGAAGTAGCCTTATTACTGCGCTACACATTATATGGACACTCTCGACGGGTTCTAGCCATTGCCATCATGCCCCGTATAAAAGTCCGAATCGCCAACATTTCCCCGAGCACCTTATAATCTACCAACGGGTAGAAGCGCACGTACGAAGGCGACAAATGCGGCTGAAGCAGAGATCAAAAACAGACGGCCCATCGCCGTCCCTCGAAGGGCGCACGCGATAACATACAGAGTCAACAGGCCTGCCGTCGAAGCAGTCAGAGAGAAAGTGCTCCACCTGTTTTGAAAGACCATGAAAAGAAGCGAGGGCGGGGAGGGAGGCCGTGTCACACAAGCGGCACGTTTATAAAGATTGCTGCTAAGGGCCAGTCAGGATCGATAGTGCGCACGCTACCTTGGCAGCAATCACCGAGCGGTTTAATTCAAAGTGAACTTGATGAAGTGTTATAAAAATAACAACATTGGAGGACCTTTCAGCTTCCCTTTTAAAAAGTTGAAAGTGATAGCGATATCCCCACACATTCGCATACAAAACACACTATCCCCTTCTCAATCTTTGTCTGCCTTCATTTCTCGTACGAGGCCAAAACTATGCCGCAAGAGAAGCCTAAGTGTAAGCGCCCTCCGGTAGTTATCTTTATTTTCATCAAACTTGGATTTTTCCTTGCAGCCAAAGACGCTGCTGCCGCCCCTGCAATTTGTGTGAAATGAGCTCTTTAATTATACTGTATTAAAATTATTTCATGTGTGATATCTTCATCAGGGGTGTATGCAGAATTGTTTTATTGGGGGGGGGCACCACCTTGATGTACAGTCGGTGCTGGACAGGTAGATATTGTCATGGGGTCGTGACGTGGCCGAAGACAGGAAACTTTGTGTTGGGATTTAACTGTTTATTTGGGCGAACCTGTGCCCGGTAAAAGGAAGTCTTATTACAGCAGCAGTCTTGCACAGATAGCAGTCTCGGACTGATAGCGGCGAACGCAGCTTCGGCCTTCGATCAACAACTGACAGCGGCGAAGCGCGTCGGCATTTATACTCTTGCCGTCGAATGTTCTAGCGTTATCGCTGACGGTGGGTAGGTTCCAGAACAATCTGTACCGTTCGCACAGTGGGCGTGGCTTATCGAAATGATTCTACAGTCCGGAACCTTCTAGAAAACTGCAGGCGCGGTTTGCGCTGAGATCGTGTGGGTTTTGGGACGATAACAAAAACTGGGAAATGGAACGTGGCAATATGGCGACTATTATTTTGTGCTTTGCATGCCATGGCAAAAAAATATTAAAAAATTGGCGAGCAACGCTTGGCACGGGCTGGTGTGCCGCACCCTAGAAATGCCATCCTGACCTCCGCTTCCCCTGTAGTGCCACAGCATCAAAACTTTCTGACTATACTCAAAAGCATGTAATTCATTAATACTACTATCTTAATTCAAATAAATTGCATACTTTGTACAAGTTGTTATTCTTTTCTGCAAAAGGGATGGCAAAAAAAGCATGTGTGAATTTCACTTTAGGTTAAAAGTGAACTACAATTGTCCAGAAAATACTCATGAGGTTAAATTAAATGCAATCCGTAAAAAAAAAACACAAGACTAAATAGCATAAAATTATCACACATACACTTGTTGTCATAAAATGCACGACGGTTGTCTCTTTTCAGGCTTTGCAAGCCATGAAAGCCGCAAAAAAAAATGACCAGAGATATGAGGGCAAGCTCCTCAGTAAGGCATACCAAGCCAGACTAATGCGTTGCTTTCTCAGAGTTGCCACATAGTCCAGGTATT
Source organism: Rhipicephalus annulatus (assembly GCA_013436015.1). NCBI lineage: Eukaryota > Metazoa > Arthropoda > Arachnida > Ixodida > Ixodidae > Rhipicephalus > Rhipicephalus annulatus. The sequence continues at coordinate 164,492 of WOVY01009387.1, forward strand.
GGACATGGCTCTGCAAATACAGATTACAGACACAAATTAACAGGAATCTATTACACATACTTCACATAGCAGTAAACTTATGATTAAGAAAGTGGCAGCCATATCAACTTTATAACAAAAGGAAAGAAAAGCTAAGCCTTCATGTAGCAATTTATGAAACACAAAATCCAATAGTTAACTTTTTATTCACACAACAAAGGATTGTTCAAAGCATCATCATCATCATCAGCCTGGTCCATGTTGACTATAGACAAATTCCACCGGACTTGCGTCGCGAAAATGTGGTGTCGCTTTCTTGGTAGGCAAAAGACGCTCTGCCTACTGCAGTTTCTTTTGGGTTTTCAATGGTGCATGTGGTGTTCTCAGTCAAGCGACGAGAAAAAAAAACGGTATGCCGACGAGCTGCGTCGCGGTTGGAAGTAAGTCGCGTCTCACAACTTAGTCTTGTTTGTTGGCGCATATCAAAGCCCTCGGCACTTATGAACTTCACAACGCTTACGGCGTCTCGCGTCGTTTTGTTGGCACACATTGCAGCCCTAAGCGCTTATGGCGGAAGTTACGTGCGGACGTCGCTATAATTTTACCCTTAATGTCGACATCGGCCTACCTTTATTAACAAGCATGGAATGGGTTTATAGGCTGAAAGACTCTCCCAATTTTGTATGATCATGTACAATCATATACTTATCTTGTCCAATCAGTTGGATTTTGGGTAGTGGCATATCCAGTTTAGAATCTTGCATCCTAAATTGGTTGAAACAATTTTTTTGAAAAAAAGTGATGCTCTTTTGTAGCAGTTTTGAAGAAGCTTGGTTTCACTTGCAGCAGTACCCCAATGAGCTTGAATACTTATAAGGTGCACATTCGTATTACTGCCCGAATAGGAAATGCTGATACACTTTAAAGGAGCCACGACATAAAATTTACTAATTGCAATATTTTTGCATTCATGAGTAGTTATCGACCCCACTAGTAGCGATGCGCGACCTAAAACGCAACTGAGGCACACATAACCATCCATTTTATTGATTTATACATATCATTGGTATTTAGCGCCATTCAAAACGGCAGGCCAGCCTATGTATAGCCCTGGCCGCGATTTCTCGCGGCCATCTCCAAATTGCACCTAATCTAACCACTTCACACTGAGGATTGATGTGAAGCTAAGCTGCTCAGCTAACATTTGGTTTGCTAACATAGTCATGCCTTGACACCAGCACTGCCATATCACCTCCGTAAGAACTGTCCACTAGTGATAAATGCAATACTTTGGACCGACCGACCAACCAACCAACCGAACTGATTGTTCTGCTTGCTGTTGTTAAAGCCGTTAGAAAATGCAAAACATTGCCCTAATACTCAGGATGTTAGGTTCCAAGCGGTCTATCGATCAAGTTGGCGCGTGCTAACGTACGTTTCTACCAGTACAAAAGTGCTCAAAAGGAGCACCAGGGCCATTGGTGGATTTTCTTGTCGTATTTCTTCAGTGGAGGACACGCCCACCACTTCTAGTGCCACATGCGGTGGTTGAAGGCCTTGCCTGGAAACACGTCACTGTTCGGGAGCACAATGACGGGCGTCCTGGAACTGGTCTTGTGAGCAGAGTACTTTACCACCACCGAGTCTGCATCACCACCAAAAAATTTTAAGCATATCAAAAGGAGATGACTCACAGTTTGGATTGTTCCATAGGGAGATCAGACGGATCATGGTGTCCTATAGTGAAAAGCTAGAGTAGCGGTTATAACGAACGGTACTGCAGTTAATGTAAAAGGAGAGAACAGAATAAAAAAAGTTGTCGCCTGCACTCAGAGGAGACACAATCTCCATGCAGTTTTTCATGGGGACCACCTTCTCGGCCAGACTAATTAAGTTTTTAGAAAGGCCAATACTTCCTCGTTGATGCCCTGAAACTGAAAATTTAATAGCTTCGTCATGGCATCAAACGAGGCGGGCACATTCATCTAAAAGGTAGAAAGGCAGCCATGTGAGACATTGAAGAGTGGCTGCAGGTTTTTGTACATTTCAATGAAGTCAAGGATTGAATATGAGCACATTTCATTATAAACCACTTGGACGGCTCATTGAAGATGCTTGTCGTCCAGGTGAATCAGCCGAAACACTAGGACCGCCTCCCAGTAGAGGGTGGGCACAATGTTGCTCAACAACGATACAAGGTATTCCCATAGCCACTCGTAGATGAATTTTTCAGACGCTATTTTGAACATTTTCGGCACTTTATACCCTTTCTTGCACATACTTTATCCGGTCTACCATGCACTAGCATTTGTAGACTGAATTTACGAGCGATTTGGTCGTCTGACGAAGCCAGCGAAGATAACACATCGGCACGTGCCGTTGCTCCAGCTGCAGTCGTGTAGGATATGGACGTGTGGGAGAGTAGTTCCTCATTTGTGGAGTGAGATAGCAGTGATTTCGTACTGTGTGGGCCCTCGCTCGGATCATCTGACAATGTCGTGACTAATTGTCCGAGCTTCTCCATCGTCTCTAGCGGGAAACACATCATGCACAAGCTTTCCTCGTTTTGGAACTGACTGTAACTGCAGTGCCCAGCATGGAGGGGTTTGTAAACTTTTTCCATCTCTTTCAGGCCCTCTTCCTGGTTCAGAAACATCTGAATTTGATACTTCTCCCATGCCTTTGATCAAGTTCCATAAGTGTCCAAATGGTTTATTTATGTCATAGGCACCATTCTTGTAGCTCGAACCAATAAACTCTGTAGTTTGTCTCTGGGAATATAAATGGCGTCGCCAAAAAGTTGAGGACTCGCCACTGTAGTGACATGTAAGCGTACGCTGTGCCGTAAAATGTTTCTTCTGTGCGGTCCACGTATTAAAAGGAATGCACAAAACTGTCATCCCACGCCATTTGCTTAAAAAAGCCTTAAATAGGTCGTGAAAAATTCACTAAAAATTTTAAAGAAACCGACAACTGTCCAGAGCATTAAATGAGCTGATTGCGTGGATAGAAAGATTGTCCCTCACAGTGACTGAAACTAACACTCTTTTCTCGAGAAAAGTCGAGTTCCGTTTGTATTTTTTATTGAAAACTAAAAAATGACATGTGACGCCACCTGGTGGCAGAAATTTTAATTATTTGATGTACCTTGTCACATGACCGCAGATTAGTGTTCCCAGTGAGCAATTTTTTGTTAATACTGAAATATTGTTTGCTTCTTTATATTAAAATATTACTTCATAAAAATTTATGCATAGGCCTGCATTGGTAGTACACATTAAAGTGGTACAGCCTTCGCATGACGTAATGATCCCATGCTGGTCAGCGCCATGAGCGACTGTTTTGCATGCTCATGAAAACGTGAACGCAAATTCCAGGTCGCTAAACTTTTGCGGTGATATTTTGCTACCTCCAATTAGCCTCAGAAATTATGTGTACTACTGCTTGGCACGGCCGCACATATGCACAGTGACGTTTTCAATGACTTGGCTTGGCTCGTGCGTCGAGAGAGTATCGACGACGAGACAAGCCATCCATCAACCTTAAGGGCAGGCACACAAAATGCAGTACAAATACAGGGAAGCTGTATAAAGCCACATCATCTCATTTTAACGGCTTGTTATTAAAAAATATAGTTGTAGTGCTCAGAATAGTCGTGGTTTAGCACAGTTACAGGAACTACAGTGAAAGCACAATAACGAGAACTAGCACAAGTCACTTGAGAGGCTACAAGCATCGCTATCGATTTTCAGCTTTGCTGGACAAAAATAGACATCCGTGTTCAGAGCCTTCTAGACAGAAAAATACTGCTTATAAAATAACTACGTGCATTCGGGATTAACTACTACAGCTATGAACACTACGAAGGGTAAGCTTTCTGTCACGCTGAAAAAACTGAATGGAAAAAAAATCATTTGTTGGTAGGTCCTTTATGTGTAAAGTGTACGTAGCCTCTGAAATTCCATCAGCAGTGGAGAGACTTTGAAGTTCACAAGCTAGCAAAGCTATGCTGGTGTACAAGGTTCTTTTGCCTAAGCCTCATACTGTATTACTCTGGAAGAACATTTTCGTGCTCTTGTCTCTGTTTAATGGCATCATTGTCTCGCTGGCTTCACTGCAATGTGGACAAGCCAAGCACAAAATCGAAGTGAAAGACTGTCGCAATCTAACGAAATGCCGTTTTTATCCCGGTTCTCAAGCTGTGTGAAATGTCAAGACAATCACAACGCCATAGTTGGCTTTTTAGATGCGGAAGCATCTTATACTCGCGCCTTGTAGTGCGCCGTCCGCGCCGTCCGCCACCGCTTCTCGAACATTCGACAGCTGACGCGCGCGCATGCGCCGTCGCGCCGTCGCCCACCATCTGTGCCGCGCGCGCTTCTCCTTCGAGAACATTCGACAGCTGACAGCGCATGCGCCGCGCGCCGTCGCCATCTGTGCCGCGCGCGCGCTTCTCCTTCGAGAACATTCGACAGCTGACAGTGCATGCGCCGTCGCGCTGTATATATACTCAAGGTCGGCGCTCGCTCGCTCAGTTGCCGCTTGTCGGTTGGTTTGTACGGCGCGTCGGCGTCCAAGGTCGCGGTGAAATGAATTCCAACGAATCCACAAACACAATGATCGACGTCCCTTCGACCAGCGCCGTCCTTTCGCATACGTGTGTACGTGTTCACTTATTTACTACCCCCTCCTACAACCACGTTAACCAATTTAGCCATCGACCCAAGTAAGTCGCACTTTAACACCCCGTTAACCAATTATATGCTCCGCATCCTCCTCAGTGTTCCCCGAGGAAGCTGCGGGCAATTTTTTTTTTCTTTTG